>OV049924.1:220399064-220720966 GCA_920104205.1 Eupeodes latifasciatus
TCTACATCTGCATTGTGTTCTATAGGGTTTATTAACTGGAAAAAAGTTTCAGAGAGGCTAACCGAACATGAGGCAAGTCAAATGCACAAAGAGTGTATGATCAAGTGGAAAACACACGTACAACAAATGAAATCATGTAAGGGTATTGATCAAGACATTGAGAGAGTGATTCAGTCAGAGAAAGAAAAATGGAGACAGATACTGCATATTGTTATAGATGCTGTATTGTACCTATCCACAAACTGCCTTTCTTTTCGCGGGTCCAACGAAACCCCTAGCGATCTGATCACGAATCATCAGCCTAGTCAAGGTAACTTCTTGAACTTAATTTCCCTGCTCGCTAAGCATAATTCAACTCTGAAGTTTCAATTAGAACACATTAAGAAAGGACAAATATCTTATTTATCAAAAACAATACAAAATGAAATAATTGATATAATGGCAAAAACAGTTAGAAACAGCATTTTAAATGACATCAAAGAAGCCAAATACTTTACAATAATGTTCGACTGTACACCAGATGTATCTCATATAGAACGAATGAGCCAGGTAATTCGATATGTAAAAAGAACTGGCGAAGTGTGTGAAATAAAAGAAAGTTTCATCGATTTCATAAAAGTCGCTGAAAAAACAGGAGAGGACATTTGTCAACAGATTTTAGAAAAATTGGCAGTTGATGCCTTAGACATTGGACAATGTCGTGGCCAATCTTATGATAATGGGTCCAATATGGCCAGCATCCATAAAGGAGTACAAGCCAGAATTTCAGAAAGAAATGAGCTGGCCGAGTTCGTTCCGTGCTTGGCTCACTCCTTAAATCTTGTAGGTGTTCACTCTGCCTCATCATGCCAGGAAGCTATCAACCTATTTGGATTAATTCAAAAAGTTTATTGCTTTTTTGTTGGCTCTACTATGAGGTGGGACATTATGAAAAAACACCTAAAAACAAATTTAAAAGGAAGTAGTCAGACAAGATGGTCAGCGAAACATGTTGCTGTGAACGCCCTTTTAAATAATTTACCAGAAGTAGCGGAATCCTTAGAAGAAGTAAAGCAAACTTCTCGTGCTCCAGAAGCTAAGTACGAGGCAGGTCATCTTTTAACTGCTATAAAGGATTTTAAATTCATTCTTAATCTAACTGTTTGGGCCAATATTCTCCGCGAAATCAACCGAGTGAATATTGAAATTCAGAAAGAAGATATTATCCTTGTCCGTTCCGTCTCTTTAATGGATGGTCTGCTCAAGACTTTGCAAAAAATGAGACAAAACCCAATGGATTATTGGATAAAGCAGGCTGAAGAAGTTGCTGAAAGAAGTGGTGTTGACCCTATTTTGCAAAATAAACGGATTCCAAAACGTAAAAAACATTTCGATGAGATGTGTGAAGACGAACTACAAACACTCCAACCTATTCAACTTTTTTCTAAAGAAATAATGATGGTTTTTGATCGAATCATATCAGAATTTACAAAGAGGTTTGATTGTGTAACCATGCTAAATCTAAATTTTGCTTTTCTTAATGGAACTAATATTATGAAAATGTCAAATGAAGAACTGCAAAAGTATGGAGCAGATCTGGCTCGAAAATACGAGCGAGATTTAAGCGCTGTTGAATTCTGCCAGGAACTTTACGTTTTTAAAGAGCAAGCTGCACTTTTATTTGGTGATATAGAAAAGGCTTACGATTTCCACCTATTGCAACACATCTATACACATGATTTGCAGGATGCTTTTCCGAATATTTGTATTGCCTTGCGTATTTATTCAACTCTTCCAACTACATCCGCAAGTTGCGAGCGAAGTTTTAGCAAATTAAAACTGATTAAAAATTATTTGCGATCATCTATGAGCCAGGAACGCTTATCTAGTCTTGCAATCTTAGCAATAGAAAATCGAATTGCGAACGAGTTGGATTATGACAAGGCCATAGATTTATTTGCAGAGCAAAAAGCTCGAAGAGTTAAATTGTAATTTCAATCAATAAACAATTGCAATTAAAAATATGATTTTAATTTTTAATATACATATGTATTTTTATTTTGAATCATATCCTGTGATGATATTATGTACATACATAAATAAATAGGCTTAGTAAAGAAAAAACAGCGCTGGGTGCATTATTTCCGGAATGCCTTTGTAGGTTAAAATAAGTTAAAGTGGTTAGGGGCGGCATTTTGCAGTTTTTGCCCCCCCTGAAAAAAAATGAAGATCCGGGGCTGCTCGTAAATACCAATGTCAAAAGCCTTGGTAATGCATCACTGCTTCTTTACCTTGCAGGATCAATGTAGGGGCCTATTATGTAAGACAACTAAGAACAAAGTTGAGTTGTAATCCGGCAATCGGTATTACCGATCACAACTAGTTGAATGTCACAAGTCAACCAGTAGTCAACTGAGAAATGGTTGACTTTTTTTATGTGTTTGGGGGTATTATGTAAGCCAGTTGAGTTGTCTCTCAGTTGTGATTTTTATCAAAATTCAACAACTGCTATTTACCGGTCGTGTAGTGCATTTGTGTGTACAAAAAAATATCGGTACGCACCAACAGCGAATTGAAAAGCAATTTTATTAAGAAAATGTAGAAAAAAATGTAAGTTTTACAAATAATAATATAAACGTTTGTAAGAAAATAATTTTTTAGGCAAAAATCACAAAACCTGCCCAATTTGAGAGGTTGATTGAGGTTCATCAGCAGAAACATACACTTACAATCATGACATTCAGACTGTAGTGTGTAGTAACCTTTTCTATTTATATAGAGATGTTGAAGATTTTTTTTTGGTGCTATGATTCGAACATGAGTTCCATCGATGCATCCTATTACTCCAGGAAATCTGGTTTTCTGGTAAAAATGAATCTTCGATAAATTCAAATTGGTCAGATATGTTCTATACGTCTAGCACTTCTACTACCGAAACTGTTGGTTGAGCAAGGCCTAAATTAAAATCATTACCACTGCACTTTTGGCAACTTTCTTCTGCCATGAAATGTAGGGCAGTGCAGAGTTTGAGAATTGGTGTTACTGCGGAGGAACGCTATCGTTGTTTCAAATAATCTTTGATTTCGTTTAGCACATAAACAAATGTGTCTTTGTCGAGTCTAAAATAACGTATAAATCTGCAACAAAACGGAGTCATTAAATCAACAGTTCTCACCAAAGAATTTGTTTACAATTAATACTATTTGTTTGGAAGTTCCAATGGATTGGAGCGATCTCTAATATTTTTTCTCATCATTGAGGGGATTTTCTTTTTCCGAATTTTGAAGAAACAAATCGATACAAGGCTAGGCGCGCACATGCAATTTTTTCGAAACCAAATAGTTTGATCGTTAGTTGCCCAAATACCGTGCACATAAGCAACTCCAAAAGTAATCAACGAAATAAACCAATGCACAGGAAACATTTATTCACTGTTTCTATCTCATATACACGAAACAAAATAGTTTCAAATTTGTCCTATTCTTTCGCTTATGAAAGAAAAGAGTAGATATATGGTTGGAATACAAAATTATATAAAATATATTTTTTGTTTTTTGAAAGAGATTTCATAAGTCAATACAAATTTCTGGATATGGATTTTTACGAATTGGCACTGATATGTGCCTTTGAATTAAAAAGACGGAATAAACCTGTAATCAAAAGGCAATATTGGGTTCACCCGTTGAACTCACAACGCCTTGTGAAAGGGCAATTTCAAAAAATTTATCTAGACCTCCGATCCCACCCTAGCAAGTTCTTCAATTACTTCCGCATGAGCGACAGAAGTTTTGATGAACTTCTGTTTTTGATACGGCCTTTGATAACTTTCAAAAATACCAGGTGGAGGAAAGCAATATCTCCAGAAGAAAGACTGGCGGTTACACTGAGGTAAACAAATAAAGATTATGTTTTAATTAAAAAAACAAAAATAATTTATTAATGCAATAAATTAACATAAAATGTAATTCAGAGTTTAGAAAAAAAATTAATGGTTACACGTTCAAACTAACTAATTTGATTCGGAGTCCGAATCGTTCCTTGAATACGAATGATTCCGTTTGTGTGATTCTTTCTTTTTAAAGCTCTCTTTGTTTTGGCCTTTTCGTTTCAAAACGCGCAAAAATTCAATTTTGACATCAAATTTTTCGCTGTCGTTGAGTTTTTTAAATGATGGCAACAAGGAGAGCAAAAATGTTTTATCTTCGTCTACATTTTCATCTTTTCTCTCCCTTAAAATCTCCAACAAATCCTGCTCATATGTCGTTTTCTTTTTTTTGGATCCAGTCGCTTGGATCTGTGTGGTTATTTCGGGTGTATGCTGTGCTTCTGTTAAGAATACCTCCAAATTTTCATCGAATTCTTCAATATCACAATTGCTGACGGTTGGGCGGTCTTCCATCGAGGACAAAAGGAAAGAAAATTGCTCGAAGTAAACATATTTGCGCCGCTTAGTAGCTGCTTGGCCTGATTTAACATTTTTTTGTTTACTGAGTTCTCGGCGAAAACATGTCTTCAAATTTTTCCATTTGTTTTGAAGTTCTTTGACTAAAAATATAAAAAAAACATTGTATTTTTGAATACTTTGACATTAATTTCTTCTCTAAAATTAACGATTTTTTTTTTAAGACCAGATACTTTCTTAATTTGTATTTCCTTAATCAAAAATATTATTTTCTATAGGTACCTTGCAACAGGAAACAGTTTCCGGTCTCTTCATTACGAATTTCTCATAGGTGAAACAACCCTACGAGAAATTATTAAGGATACATGCGACAAAATATGGATATGCCTAAAAGAAAATTACATGCCGGAACAAACAGAAGATACTTGGAAACAAGTTGCTGACAAATTTTTAACAAGTACAAATTTCCCCAATTGTGTAGGAGCAATTGACGGCAAACATATAAGGGTCCAAAAATCATCTAAATCTGAATCGAAGTATATGAATTACAAGAATTATTTTTCATTGGTTCTTATGGCAGTTACAGACGCGGATTACTGTTTCCTATCCGTTGACATTGGATCCCATGGGAGTGCAAGTGACTCCCATGTTTTTCAGCGATCAAACTTTGGGAAAAACCTAAACAATGGTCAACTGAATCTACCACCAGATCAATTGCTCCCAAATGACAAAGGGGGGAAATGCATGCCATTTGTGTTTGTAGCCGATGAAGCTTTTGCCTTATCAGACCACATACAGCGTCCATTTGGACGAAGAAATTTGTCCACGGACAAAAAAATATATAATTATCGTCTTACTAGAGCCCGAAGAATGGTGGAATGCTCCTTTGGAATCTTAAGTAATAAATGGAGGATACTACATAGACCACTTGACGTGCATCTCTCATTTTGCGATAATATTATTAAAGCTTGTTGCATCCTTCACAATTTTGTTCGCAAAAGAGATGGGATAAGGTATGAAGACACTTTGTATGAGTGTTCCTTGACAAAACCTAATATAACAAATGTACGTGGATCTCATGATGGTTCAACAGCAAGGGATTATTTTGTAAAATATTTTAATTCACCTCAAGGTTCAGTACCATGGCAATATAAAAAAATATAAATTTGATATAAAATCAAAATGCTATGACCTAAGAAAGAAATTATTTTTGTATTCGACTTTTTACTTAAAAATAAACGTAGCTCAAGCTCCTGTATGAAGTGTATTAATCATTAAAACCATTCAATAAATATACCAACACTTTTAAACTGCTTTCTTTTTCACAACTAAATTCTCCTTAACATCAGTACCTATTCTTCGAATAATAAAAAAGTTTCACAAAAAGGGTAACAACCCAACAGTCATGTCTTAAACCTTCGATATTTTCATTTAATTGTGCTCACCTTTTTCATTTTTTTCCATTGGTGACATGTTGTGCCAAGTAGGTACCATCTTTTCTGAAATTTCTTCCCACAGGCCGGAAACAAAATTTCTGTCTGCGTGCTCCGCTATTGAAGCATCATAAACCGCTTGACGACTTTGAACATTATTTATAAAATTTTCGGTCCAACTAGCATCCTCTTGGAAATCTGGAAATAAAATACATATTTAGTTACCTATAGACATAATTACCTAATTTCAATTTTCAATAATACAAAAAAGGCTTACCTTGTGAGTCCATATCCATTTTCTTAAGATAATTTTCGTTGAAATTAAGTCCGTCTTCAAGTTCTAACTTTGAAACAAATATTCAAAATGAATGCAAAAGCAAGGACAACAAATGTATTTATTTTGAAATCCACTTGCCCAGAAACAGTTACTGCAAAAGAATATGTGTTGAAACACATACTAGTGTAAAATTGTGGGCTGGGGAAGTGAATATCGAAACCAAAATGCACCCACAATATCATTGGTTAATTCAAAAACCATATCTTTGAAAACTAGTTTTCATATACAAAGATAACGGCTACTAGACGACTGCGATTTCCCCTTTTTTTGGTTTCCTTTCGGTTGCCAAAACGCTTTTTAACGCTGCGATTTTTAATGGATGTTGATTTTTTTGAATGAAAATAAAGCATCTTTCAATTTTACTTTACTTATTTATTTTTAGTGATAGAAATATAATAGATCTTTAGTAACTAACTTTATACCTCAAATAAATGGCATTCTTATTAAACGAATTATAAAATGACCTTATTCCTTAATTTATTATTATTTATTATAATTTATTTATTCCTTTTAACTTAATAAATAATCGGATTAGAATCTCGTAGTTTACGTGAATACTTTAGGCCAACTGAATCACTTATTTCATCAATCACTTGTAAGGCATAATCAAGCTGTTCTTTAGTGTTAGCCGCTGATAAGCAAAAACGTATACGTCCTTCCATAATTGGAGTGGCAGGAAACCCAACTCCAACAACAGCTACCTTACGGAAAGTAAGTGTACGAACTTCAGCTCTGTAAAATAAAATAGTTATTTAATTCACATTTCACAAATAAATAATCTGAGAAAATTCGACTCAAAGCGAAGATGTCTTTAAGAGAAACTTCTCCGGTTCTACACTTTTGTCGATTAAAGCGAATGTAAAATTAAAGGTTGCTTTGAGTTAAACCTTCGAATGTTAAACAATTACTTACCCAATTTTGGAGAAAAGATAGACGGTACAACGGGAGAATCTTCTTGGCCATAGGTTATGACACCCATTTGGGCCAATCGTCGTCGGAAATACAGTGTATTCCGAGCTAGTTCTTCAATTTTTCTACGACCAATGTCCGAACCATCTAATCCCATGATCATTTTCATTGAAGTTAAGATTTGTTGTGCTATTGGTGGTGACATTGAGTTGGCATAGCAGTGGGCATGGCTATTCACACGGATAAAATCAATTAGTTTCTGCAAAAAGAGAAATGTGTTTGTTAAAAAATTTCATGTTTTTTTTAAACGTTGAGTGAAATATTTTCCAACATTTTTATTTAGTGTCGATTTATTTGGCGGGCTTTAAAAAAGATCCTTCGGGATTAGGCAAATATAATATAATGGTGTCAACTGGCTAGAGAATGTTGTATACACTGCGAGTCATCAGACTAAAATACTTCCTAGCTTAATTGATTCCAACCAAACCAAACGGCCAAACATTTACAATTTTGTTTTATTGCATATGGCCGATAAAATTCTTAGCCAAATAAAAACAAAACATTTAGTTTTTGTGTTCTTTTGTACTTTGTAATAATTTGTTTAGAAAGCAAGAACTTGGTTCTCATCAAACAAAATAAGTGAATTAAACATTTTTCAACAAGTTAGACAATGAGCAGGTTCAGGCAACATAAGGGACTTCATTGGCAGTTAGATCATTTTTCAGACATCTTTACTTGCAAAAAGTACCAACAACATTATTATCTACAAAATAAAACAAACAGTCCAACGCTATAAATTAATTTAACTAGTTAATAATTAAAAGCTTAAAGCATTAGAAGATAAATCAATAATATCAAACAAACAAAAAATAAGACAGGGAAATAATTTCGATACCAATTGGAAATAAATCCCCCATTTACAGGATATCTGAAAAAAATATACCTAAAACATTATTTAGTGAACTGTAGCTTCTTTAATTTTAAAATAAATCATGACAACCCCTTGCAACTGGTTGTTCCCACGAACTTATCCTTGTCGATATCGATTTTCTATAAGGGTTTAAGTTCAAGCTGGAAATGGTAACTAACAAATCGATAAGAATTATATTTGTTTATTATAAAACCAAATATTTAACAGACCGCCAAGAACAAAAAAAGAATCAACAATAAAATATTCAAAAACAAGGAATTTGTTTTGGATACGATTAACACCTATTAATAAATCTTTACCTTTGTTCCAGCAATATAACCACCAGCACTGCCAAAGCTCTTTGTAAATGTTCCCATTCGAATATCAACATCTTTTGGATCGGCGCCATAATAGTCGACAATACCGCGACCATTTGGTCCCATCGCTCCCACACTATGCGCCTCATCCAAATAAGCTTTGTATTTCTTCTTCAATGCAATAACCCCGGGCAATCGGACAATCGAACCCTCATTATTGTGTTTGAATACTTTAGTTGTGGCTCCTGAAAATCGATTGCCAAGCATAATCGATGCATGATTCTTTTCATGGCTCAAAACCAAACATCCAGGTGTGAGTAGGGCTGGGAGATTGAGTGAATTCGTTGCAAAGACCATTCCAATAGCATCTTCGGCACAGACGAATTCGGCCGTCAATTTCTCGAGTTCCATGTGCAGGTGAGTTGTCCCCAATTCACGACCGGGACTGCCTTAAGCCAAGCCATCTGTTCAGCAACGCTGTTCAGACTGTTCGGCACAGGGACCCTCGGCCGCGGCGAATCCCAAGTATTTCTACGACCCCAGGTTCAAGCATCGTGTTACTGTTCCAGTGAACTTAAATGTCCAACCGTAATCCTTGGTAATCCTTGGAAGATCTCGAAGGCGTAACAAAACCCTGAAAACAAATCGAGTTTCAGACTCAGTCAGTCAGTTTGTGGATTTCAAATCGATTCAAATCGTCATCTTACCTCTCAATTATTTTCTTTAGCTACTTTTGGGGCACAAAACAGATTCATGTAGCCCAATATCATGAGCCGGTAAAAGCCAAGATATGTTAGGCAGGCTGTGTGTAGAGATGATGATTTGCTCCCATTAGGATCATCATAGAATCCCCCTGATACTGCTGGTCCTGTGACTGCTTTTTCGTCGCAGTGGTGTTTATGTTACTCTTTATTATATACATTTCCAGTTGCAGTCTGGGTAATAGCATTCGACGGCGACAGCGTTGTTTTACTCTTGACATTCCCATTTGTGAGAGGCAAAATTCCATTTGAAATAATTGTGCCGTTTGATGAGGGCTTAGGCTTTATTCCATTTTTTAAACGATGATGCACTTCGATATGATTGAAGTACATAATAATCTGAAAATAAAAACAAATTAAAAAATATGTTTTGTTTTGAGATACAAATAATATTTACCACCGCCTTTCAGTACATAAATACATCTGACGTTTAAAAAGTAGCAAATTGAATTATGAAAACAAACTTATGAGAAGGATATATTATTCTGTTCGTCTGGAAGTATCCTACTAACCTCGTCACACTTTAAAGAATCATTTGACTGAAATGCACTAATACATGCAAACTAAAGAAACTATTTAGTTGAACGTGGGCGCAGTTACGTGAATCACACTAGGATACAGAAATTTTGTATGGGTTTAAGCAACTAATAAATTTTCGCAATCAATGTATGAAAGAGAAAACTAGTGAAATTAAGATGTAAGGTGGTACTCTTCCCTCAGAATTTTGTGTGAAAGGAAAACATTGACTACATTTTTTTTCTCTCTTGCACTTAAAGAAAATTATTCAACGATTTAGTTGAATGTGCGCGCAGTTACCTATAATTCCTTGTGACACAAACTAAGGAATTGGTTTGAGGTGATCGTTTAGTTTGTGTCAAAACACAAACTAAAAAGTTGCTCGAATGGGCGACCGAATAGTTTCTGCATGTGCGCGGACTCTCGTATAAGTCCATAGTGCTCAGATTAGAAACCAAACAGTTTCGAAACTAAAAGCCCAACTCTCCATTTCGTATTATTTTGTCTTTTTAATAAAATTTTGTACTGAATTCAAAACTTACCTACGTATTTTACTTTACACAGCTGATTTTGACACAAAACAAGCACATAAAAGTAGGCAATGTACAGGCCGCACAAAGCTTATTTGCAAGATGTGCAAATGGACAGGGCGCAGAATTCTGGGGGCGCATTACCAGGAGCAAGAAAATGTAATCTGATCTTGCCCAAACAAATATGTACTACTATTTGCCATTTTTTTAACCACAAACATTCTTTAAATAATATCAAAAAAACATCCATCACAACTGTCCTAAGTTATATCTTGCGCACTAACTAACATCACTTTCATTTTTGCATTCAATACAAATTTAACTCAATATATCGCAGTACTAAAAATGTTACCTACCTAATTTCCAAATATTTCACCCTGTTCGTACAAGAGAAAAAAAGAAAAAATCTCAACACAAAAAATGTCCATGCCACCTCATATGTTCAAGATTTATTTCATGCACACCGAGTCCCAGAATTAACATAGAGAGTATGACAAAGCAAAATACTTATTCATATTGAATCGTATGGGCTAGAACGTGCAGGTTTTGTATCACGCACCGTACCTGAATGTGAGTTCTCATCTACAAAGAAAACAACAAAAAAATGTCTCCGAAAAAAGAGAGCAGGTAGGTTGCTGTCGCTGTGGTGTGCTACCTTCTACTACAAATCAAAGACACTCCATATATTTTTGTTGTTGTTTTTTTTGTACATGAGAACTCACATTCAAGTACGGTGCGTGATACAAAACCTGCACGTTTTAGCCCATACGATTCAATATGAATAAAGGCCCAACTATAATAGGCATAAGCAAACATAAGCTTATGTCAAAAACCCAACGAAAATTCACTTAAGTTTGTGAAATTACTGCGGGTAGCCATAATGCAATTTTGCTCACTTATCTACATGTCAAAATAATATTCGCAACAATTATGAAGATATAAATCCTTCGTACGTATTACCCTCCAAAACCCATTTGTTTACATTGTTGTATTTGTAATGTTAAAGAATTCAAAGAGAAAAATTGACGTGTTTTCGCGCATACATAGAAATAACTAATGAGTTTTTTGGGGAAATTTCATAAATTAGAAGAGAAATGACACGCACACTATGAATAAGTTTATGAGGCTGATTTCCGGTTATGATAAACATTCTGAGAGAAATTATCTGCAGTGGAGTTGGCCTGTGTGTATTTGATCCAAACTGTCAGATTTACTTATGCGGCGAGCGACTGGGATCGCTCTTGCTTAAGTTTGCTTAAGTTAACGAAACTGAGAAAAATTGAACGAAACGGAGCTAGACTCCATTATGGTCACTCGTATTAGATTCTTTGTATTCGTACGTTTACTTATGCGCGCATATGCTAGCTTATGTCTATTATAAAGGGTGTCTAATGGTGTTAAATCACACGATCTAGGAGGCCAATTTTGATCACCGGAACGAGAGAGTACACGACCTGGAAATGTCTCATGCAGTAATTGAATTGTTTCACGGGCTGTATGACATGTGACACCATCTTGTTGAAACCACATATTGGACACATCAATATCATCCAATTTTGGCAGAAAGAACTGTGTAATCATGTCGCGATATCGAGCACCAGTAACAGTCACTGCTTGACCAGCATCATTTTCAAAAAAATATGGCCCAACTATGCCTCCAGCCCAAAATCCACACCATACAGTCACGCGTTGTGGATGCATTTGTTTTTCGACAATCACATGTGGGTTCTCCGAACCCCAAATGCGGCAATTTTGGCGATTGACAAAGCCATCAAGATGAAAATGTGCTTCATCGCTTAGGATGATTTTGCTCGAAAAATCAGGGTCCATTTGTTGATGTTCAATAATCCATTCAACGAACTCTCTTCTCTGTCCATGGTCATTAGGCTTCAATTGTTGTGTTAATTGAATTTTGTAAGCATGAAGACACAGATCTTTGGTGAGTATACGCTGTAGAGAGGTTCTTGAAATTTGCAATTCTTGTCCACGACGTCGAATTGAGGTTCCTGGATTGTCAGCAACACTCTCACGCACTGCTTCGACATTCACATTTGAACGGCTTGTTTTTGGACGACCAGTGTGTTTGGCGTCTCCAACGGATCCAGTCTCCATGAATTTTTCAATTAATCTCTTCACAGTTGACGAAGTTAAAACACTATTCCGACCATATTTTGTATGAAATTTTCGAACTGCAGCCGCCAAGCTTTCACTATTTTTGAAATATTCTTTAATAATGAAGACACGTTGTTCTATGGTGTAACGCTTCATTTTTAATAACCCTATACTGTTAGCTGTCAAATTGCTTTTTTTCAGGGTTGCCAACACTTCACTGCACAAATGGCGGCAAATTCAAATCTTGCGTTAATTTTGGGACACCCTTTAGTTGGGCCTTAAGTATTTTATTTTGCTTTGTCATACTCTCTATGTTAATTTTGGGACTCGGTGTGCATGAAATAAATCTTGCACATATGAGGTGGCATGGACATTTTTTGTGTTGAGATTTTTTCGCTTGTATGAACAGGGTGAAATATTTGGAAATTAGGTAGGTAGGTGTCTTTGCTACAAATGGTCAATGGATGTGCAAGTTTTCTTTTTTGCACACTGAGTATCGAAACTAACATGGGAGATATTTAAAAAAAAACTTATTTATACGGAATCATATGGTTCAGAGCGTGCAGGTTTTCTTATTGCACACTGTGTAAGAGTTAAGTGCCTGATTGCAGGAGATGAAATTTTTAATAGAATGGAAAAGGAGCACAGAGCTTAAAAACTATAGAGGGATGATTCTATGTGGAGTCGAATTGTTCTTGCGCAAGCAGTTTTTTTTTTTTTTTTTTGAAAGTTAATGACTGTTGTAACAGCTACTTTTAATGTATACTAGTCTGGTGCAGAATGCAGATTGTTTCAATTGTTTTTTCGCTTTGTTGGTTAATTAATCTATACTAATATTATAAATGTGAAAGTAACTCTGTCTGTCTGTCTGTTACTCAATCTGTGAAGGGATCGCACCAGCGATCACTTAATTAATTGCCTCAAACCCCAAAACAATTAATAGAACATTCAACCTGCTTCGATATTTAATATCCATATTCCCATCGCATTACATTTCATGATCAGCTATAGCAAAGCCAAAGCACAAACAATACAACATTCATATTTCCGTTGGCACACTCAGTGCATTGTGCATATAGCTATAAATAAATGCTAATATAGTTCAACTGGCACCTTCAGTGCACAAGCTATATAATATGACACCAAATATACAAAAACACTTTCAGTGATTGAAGAAAAACAAACATAATTAAGGGTCGCTGACTTATGGTAGTAAAATATGCATCATAAGCAAGCTAGCCCAAAACACTTGAAGTGAATGGTTATTATGCTGATGCTGCATTTTATGGGAATTCTTATTGAATATCGAAGTATTGTTGAATACCAATACAGGCATTATTTCATTGTCAAATTTTGTATAAAAAGAGAAGAATAAAATTAAAAGACTCACTTCTTATTCTACATTCAAAGATTGTGTTTCACTTTATAAAGCAACTCGCTGGAGTCAAACCAATTTTTAATATAGCAATATAGACGCCCTAAAGAGCTACTCGCTTTTGGGTCAAGGTTTACAAGGCTACTCGCCGGACCACGTCTAAATTACTATAAGGAATAAAAAGTCAAATATATATATAGTCCAAGCATTTCTCCAGCTACAGACTTTGCATCCAAGCGTTATCCAGCTGCCAGACTTTGCAAATCACGCCTAAACTACTGAACCAATTTGCATGAAATTTGGTATGGAGATATTTTGATACCCGAGAAAGGACATAGGCTACTTTTTACCCCGGGAAAATGACGCATTGCCATGGAGCAATTCAGGTGGGCCGATCGCTTTTACGCCTAAACTACTGAACAGATTTGAATGAAATTTGGTAAGGATATAGTTTGAGACTTAAGAAAGGACATGAGTTACTTTTGACCTCGGGAAAACAACGCATTCTCATGGAAAAAATTACTTTCCGGGGAATCTGATCGCTTTCACTCCTAAATTAACAAAGATTTGAATAATATTTGGATAAAATTGGTATTACGGGAAAACAACGCATTCCCAACCCTTATGAAATAAGTTGTCGAACATATTAAACTTATCATACCACGTATATTAACGCGGGCTTCGCGCGCCACTTGCCTCAAGCCCTCAACGTTAGACGCAAACTGTGGCTCCCACCAAGTTCCACAAATAAACTTTGCTATGCTTAACCTTTCATCGCCAAACACGAGCCATGTTGGTACAACAAATAATTCACTGGGTCTGTTTTCTACTTCTGATAATTCTGTTTCGGCTGAGGCGCGGGCGGGGGTCACACGCGGTAGACGAGGCAGGTGGTGGCGGTGGTAGTGCGGCGCGGGGGGAGGACATCACTGAGTGGGTCTACCCCAACGGGCACACACGTGAGGGCACACGCCGTTGTCGGACGCATTCAAATTACAGATAAATCCTGCAAATATTTTATTTGTCGTGTAAATTTAATTGTCTCTTTAATACTTAATGATTTACTCGGTTCGTCTTTGATCATTTAATTTACCAGAAGTAGGTAGGTAGTTTTAAGTTAGTTTCTTTAGTTCACCTGCGTATTTCTTTTAATATTAATACGTGTTTATTTTTTAATATTCAAAATAATAAACGGTATACAATACCTACTTAATTTCTATTTATTTTGGTTCCTTTCAGTCTGTAAGTAAAACTAAAATGTAAATAGTTACGACAGTCGTTATCATACTTACTTAATTTAAATAGATGCTTTTAAATAATCTCCGTTTCTTTTACATTTCTAATTAATCTTGGTTTCATTTACGTTAAGCTTGATATTACGCTAATATGCCTGGAAAACGTAAATCTAATCTAGCGCGTAGTTCTAGCAGAGCTCGAGCCGCGAAAATAGCTAGAAGCCAAGAGTCCGAAGAACAGACCCGTTTGGCTTTAGATGCTGAGAGCCATAGGGCTCATAGAGCTTCTGAGCAGGGTCAATCACGACGTCTTTTAGATGCTGAGCGCCATAGGGCTCAAAGCGCTTCTCAGACTGAAGTTCGGAGTGAAACCCGTAGATCTTTAGATGCTGAGCGTCACGCAATTCAAAGAGCCGCTGAAACTGAAGATGAAAGACAGGCATGAAGACTTTTAGACGCTGACCGAGCACAATTCAAACATACGTACAAAAAAGTACAGCTCAGGTTTTTTCATACTACTATCCAAAAAAAACTATCTAATGCGGACGAAGTCGCGGGTAAAAGCTAGTATTAAATAAATAGCTATCAGTTTTTAATAGAAGTGACGTATTTTGTGACAAGACCGTAATGTAACTGTTTCAGTTGATTTTAGACAAGCTTGAATTACATGAAATTTTAGTAAGTTACTGTCAAAGCCAAATTTATGATAATGGTTCGAATATGAAAGGAAAAGAAGCGGGTGTTCAGAATCGAATTCGAACCCTGGAACCCAGAGCATTTGTCGTTCCATGTTGCCCGCATTCCTTAAACTAGTGGTTAATGATGCTGCTCGGTGCTCATTTTATGCAGTTAAATTTTTCGATACAATTCAATGTTTGTATAACTTTTTTTCAAGTTCCACAACGAGGTGGGATATTTATAAGAAAAAAAATCCAAGTCATACTTTGAAACCCCCTTCTGAGACTAGATGAGAGAGCAGGCCTTTAAAAACAAATTAAGAAGTAATATGAAGCCCTTATAGAATTAAGAAATCTAGAGGCAAAAAACATAGCAGAATCGTTAGGAAATAAAATTTTTGATTTTACATTTATTTGCTGCCTGCTAATTTGGATTGATATTTTAGAAAATATAAATTAAACTAGTAAATATTTGCAAAGTCCGTCCGTTAATCTGTCAACTGGCATAACAGTTTTAGAAAATACAAAAAAAAAATGATTTTAATGCGTTCCGATGAAAAATTTAATGAGTAGGTATGTTCAATTAACCGAGCGTATTGCTAGTTCCCTAGAAATACCAAATATGTTTCCTGTAGCTTCATCATTGCGATCTCAACGGAGAAAAATACTTTATGCTGATGAATGTCCTGAAACTATATTAGACCCGAAACAAAGATTTAAAGTTGATTTTTTTTTAAATACTTGAAAGGTTTGATACGTATAGAATCAATTTTTCATTTTTAAGTAACATAAGCGAATGTTTCAAAAATAAAAATGTATGTGCTTCATGCCTTAATTTGCAGAATGTTTTAACATAAAGTAGTTTTAAAGATTTAGATGGAGAAGAATTGTTTCAAGAGTTAAACGTAATATCTCAGCTTGTTACACCACAAAGCTCAAGTTTAGATGTGTTAAATTTTATTTTTAGTTTAAACCTTGAAGATTTTGCTCCGAATTTAGTAATTGCTCTCCAAATCCTTAATACAATCCCGGTCACGGTAGCTTCAGGAGAACGTAGTTTTTCTAAACTTAAAATTATTAAAAATTATCTTAGGACAACCATGACTCAAGAGAGATTAGTAGGTTTATCCATAAAGTCCATTGAAAAGAAATTATTAAATTCTTTAGACTTTGATGATCTCATTTCTGAATTTGCAAAATGTAAGGCCAGAAAAGTAAGTATCCAAGTTTAAAAGTTCCCCTCTGCTCATTTCTTCGCTGCGTTTTAGTTAAATGGTTTAGCCCTCCTGGGGATACCTCAATAAAAAAAACGCATTGAAAGTCTACCTCCTGGGTAATGTGGGAAAGGCTTATGCTTGTGTATCAGTTTATGTGTCAAGAAATATATAAAAGGGGCGCTTTCCACAAATCTTCCACAGGGCGCAAGTTTGGCTGGGCCGGACCTGGCAATGTATTTGGTCTACTCAACTGAAAAAAGTTGTCTCCCATAATACGAATTTTTTTTGCAGTTGTCTTCAAATTGAGTTGTCTTGATTACAACTCAACTAAGTTGAGTTGTGATCCATAATAGGCCCTGTAATGTTGACAATATGCAAACTGAAGACTCACTACCAATGGTGGGCAGAAGTCAAAACTAACTAATTGGTAGGTTGCCGTTTTAATAGCAAGTGAGTTTATTATAATGGAATTCCAATTTGTATACTAAATAAATAAAAGCATGTATTATAAAAAAAATTATCATTTAAATCACCACCATGCGAATTGTTGCAAGCATGAGGTAATTTTCAACCACTTTTTGACACATATTGGACAATATCTCTTGGTGTCCAGTTGATATCGTCACGACGAGAAATTACGAGCCAGGAAATATCTCTTGCAATAAAGCCATATTTGCTCGATTTGTGTGACATGTGGCACTGTCTTACCGTCTTGTTGAAACCACATATTCTCCAAGTCGTATTCTTCAATAGCAGGCTAAGAAATCGGTTATCATATGACCATAACGCTCCGAACTGACGGTGACAGTCTTTCCATCGTCGTTTTAAAAAAAGTAAGGTCCAATCACACCTCCGGACCAAAGAACGCACCAAACAGTGACTTTTTGTGGATATAATGGCCTCTCTACAATTACTTGGGGATTCTCAGAACCCTAAATACTGTAATATTCGCATTGGTCCGACAATTGAAACTTATTCACACTTTGTAAATAAAATACAAATTCACTTTATTTTATTCAAATCGCTCACAAACTTATTTATTCAACACTTTCAATTATTACTTTTCAAACACAGTATCTTTACTTATCGTATTTCACAATCATTAATGACCCGCTTCGCTTCCGAGCGCCTATTTATAGGTCTCAAATCGGTTCGATAAACTACTAGGTTCTTGTAGGCGCTGAATGTTATCGATACTTGACGAAGCGAGTTCTCTTCTTAACCACTAGATATTGCCCCTTATTCTAAATGTCCCAAATGTTTACTAATACAAACACAACTGTTGCTACGTACTTATTCTAATATAACACGATATAAGAGTGAAAGAAATAAAGAGTGTATACACATTACAGTATATACACATTACAATACTATAATTTTTTTTATTAACATACCCACCGAGTGACTGAAGACAATTTTGTTCAAATAATCGCCATCCACCGCCTGTTGTTCTAGCACCCATTCGACGTATGTATCTACGACATTGTGAATGGTCAGCCGGCTTCAGTTGTTGTGTGAGCTGGACTTTATATGGATGTAGGTGTAGGTCTAAATGCAAAATACGCTATAATTTGCCGTAAGACAGTCCTAATTCCTGAGAACGACGAGGAATCGACACATTTATTGGTTCTTCGGCAACATTTTCACTTACATCAGCGATATGCCAGCCCTATACTTTTAAGACTTCAAAATGGATAACAAATTACTTTTCAAAATAGTGTCCATTGTCGTTTGAATTTCCATTGGTGATACGGATGCACCATATATAATTATAACCCTTAAAATGAATAAAGTCCTTGATGAGTGTTTATAACTTAAAAATCTTGTGAATTTTCTTCAACTCTTAGTTGGCATGCTTTATATCCAAAACGCAAACACATTTTATTTACACTCAATTCAGCTCAAATTTCATCTCCCAAAGGGAAAGGATATATATTTAATCATTGACATACTATATAGTATGTCAATGTATTTAATCAATTACAGGTTTTATTGTTACTTGAGGGGGGTTCACATCCCAAATATGCTTGATAACCATGGCTTGATTGACTCAAATTTGAAACTGTGAATCCTCCATCAAACAGTTTGTCAAGCATTTTAAATTGTTATCAAATTATTTTGATGTATTGCTTGCTTGACAAACATATTTGAAAATATGAACGCATGCTTGTCAAGCCAGTAGGAAATTTTATTCTTATAAAAGTTGTGAATCTGTACACAACAAAAGAAAAGAAAAATGGCTGCAAGCGGAAATTGCGAATTTTGGTGGGAATTTTTTGAAATTTATAGAAGTTTACCATAGACATAGTGAATTAAAAGTTAAGATTATAAAAACAAAACGAAAAAACACAAAGCGTACATAATTCTTTTGGACACATTTAAAGAAATAGAGCCAAAAGTTCGCTGTGGTAATTCAACGATCTTTTCTTTTTGGTGGACCACGAAGATATCATCGATGAGGTGTCCTCAATATATGACACCGAGGCAAGCGAGGAGCTGAGTAAAGGGACGGGATGCTCATGACAAAAATTGAATTTTCTGCTTGGGCAGTATAGTTCCTTTCTCATTTCGTTCCGAATTTCTCATTATTTTCTGTTCGTCGACGCGAAAAGTATACTTGTTTTCCTCTTCGGTTTTTTACATATAGTATATACATGCATGTCGGTAGTATCACCGGCTCAAAATTTCAAACACAAATGTTTCAAGTTTGTCGTTCCACAACACAAAATGGAAAAGGGGTCATGAGTAGTCACAACACATGTAGACACATAGTATTGTGAGCAAAACGTTGTGGGCACAACACATGTAGACAGGCACTTTCGAACGAATGGTTGTGCCCAACTACCATTACGAACTAACCGAACTGGTTCAATTGTTTTTTTTGTGGCACATTGTGCCTGTCTACACGCGTTGTGCCCACAACGTTGTGCTCTCAACACTATGTGTCTACATGTGTTGTGACTACTCATGACCCCTTTTCCATTTTGTGTTGTGGAACGACAAACTTGAAACATTTGTGTTTGAAATTTTGAGCCGGTGATACTGCCGACCGAAATGCAGTTACGGTTGCCACTTGAAAAAAAAGCTTGTGTCCAAATTTGAAAATAAAAATGAACACTTCTTTTTAAAATGAACGGGCACACAAGGGGTTATTAATACCCTTAACATGTTTAAAGTTTAAACACAGTGCGAGTTTTAGGAAAATAGAGAAGGATTAAAGAGGTAGGTAAAAATGACCAACATAATCACATTTTGTTTAACATATTTTCCATATTATGCAGATGACATTTATTTTTTAATTACGTACAAATAAACTCACAAAATCCCTAACATACTTAATTAAATTAGATTAACCCAAATAAAGATTAGCAAATATAAAAACAAAGCTTGAACATTATATCAAAGTTGCTTAAATGAGTTTAACAGTTATTTCTATTTAGCCAAGTGAGTATGTTAAAAGAACGTTTTCGTTACTCAAATTGTGGAACATATTTTGTCGTTTCCGAAAAATATGACCAAATGGAATAAAAAATGACCATTTGACCAAGTGAAAAAATAATGACCAAATTTGGTCACAGATGACTAATGTGGTAATCGTGTATACAATATGTGCAAAGCCGAAGAGCAAAACAAGTATACCTTTCACATCGACGAACAGAAAATAATGAGAAATTCGGAACGAAATGAGAAAGGAACTGTACTGCCCAAGCAGAAAATTCAATTTTTGTCATGAGCATCTCGTCCCTTTACTCAGCTCTCTTTGTTTTGGCCTTTTCGTTTCAAAACGCGCAAAAATTCAATTTTGACATCAAATTTTTCGCTGTCGTTGAGTTTTTTAAATGATGGCAACAAGGAGAGCAAAAATGTTTTATCTTCGTCTACATTTTCATCTTTTCTCCCCCTTAAAATCTCCAACAAATCCTGCTCATATGTCGTTTTCTTTTTTTTGGATCCAGTCGCTTGTATGCTGTGCTTCTGTTAAGAATACCTCCAAATTTTCATCGAATTCTTCAATATCACAATTTCTGACGGTTGGGCGGTCTTCCATCGAGGACAAAAGGAAAGATAATTGCTCGAAGTAAACATATTTGCGCCGCTTAGTAGCTGCTTGGCGTTTGGGTCTATAATTATTTGGGCTTTACAATCTTTGATCGAATTTTGGAAAACTTGCTTCGATTTGTTTTTATATACTAGCCCTCCATTTAATTTCTTTCTTCACCGAGATTTTTTCAATTAGATATAATTTTATCAAGCCAATGTTCCCCTTGAAGTGGCTTGAAACCTTGCTTTGACTCTATTATATATACATATATAAGGGCAATTTATTTACAACACCCTTCAACCGTTTAATGCGCTTATACCCGTCTGGACCGATTAATGTGAGGAATAACGTAACATTCCGATTGGCTTCGGTTTCATGCCCATCTTCGTGTTCAAGGGGAATCATCTCAAGCCCCATCTCCTGTGTGCTGCTCACCTAATAACTACGGTTGAAAATTAATTTACAAAAACACATACTTCAATAATATTCATCTTTCTACTTTTCATTTTTGTGCAATATTTTTGAAGACTTTTAAAGTCTCTTTGCGGATCTCCAAAACGTTCTCCCAATAATTTGTAATTTTACGTAAAATGGAATTGCTTTTCTCCTTCCTACCCTATGGAAACAAGAATACAATAATTGTTTTTATTAAATTTGTCCGAAGTTGTTTTTCGAGTATGGTTTACCAGAATTTCTTGGTTTCCTTGTTTCAAAATTCAATTTTATCTCTTCTTGAGAAACGTGAAATTTAACTACTAGTGTCATTTTGATCTGCTCTGGAGCTTAGCAATTTTTAACTTATTTTATTCACCACGCTACTGTCAAAATTAATTTTGTATGCAGCCATTAAAGTAAAATCATGATTACAGTAGAAAATGGTCCCTAATTTTTAAAATGAATTTCATGAAAGTTCCGGTCAACTTTTATTTTTGGTGAGCATACATAAATTCTTTCCAATTTTGTAGCATATTTAACAAATTTAAATTTTGACATCTTTATTGATGAATGTGTACCTTAAGCTCAAAAACTGTCATTCCACTCCTTAAAGGTAACAAAATCAATTTATTGTGAGCAATTTATACTCGATTGCATTTATCTATACTCTGACCCTAAGCAAGTCGGTGGTAATGAAATAGAAAAAAAGAAACACAATTTAAATTAATGTAAGTTGATACTAGTATTTGAGTTCTAAGATTTTTAGATTTTTTAAAAAATTGTTTAGCTGATTTATTATGATAGTGTAAAATGTATCACTTGTTAACATTGCGATGATCCCTAATAAGTAATAGTATTCCCATTTCATGTAGTTTTAGAATACGAAAGTTAACGCCATTTTGTGACCGGCTGATCTGCACAATAAACTGACGGCACAAGAATTTTGTTCTAAAACGAGAAAATATTACAAAAATTCAGAAATAAATATTACATTGAATAAATTTGGAGCTGATGTGATTCGTTAATTCTTTATAATTTGGATTTTTGGACTTGTGGTATTGGTATGTGATATAATAAAAATATGTTGGATTGGCCACCTAATATTTTAAAGCTATTTAAATTTTTCAGTATAATTTTGAGAAGCAAAATAACAAATACAAATAGAATCTCTTTTCTATAAGTCGGTTTATCTCCAAATGTGTCCAACCTAAATTTATGCTCAGGAATATTGTTTTATTTCTGAAAAGAGTATCATCGGACTTTATGTACATATGTACTAGCAGAATAATTTGCGCAATTTAATAATCAACTAGTTTGTTTATCCAATGCTTAATTTTATCTGTAAAATTATCTACCTAAATCAAAGTCGGCTGTAGTTATCAAAATCATGTTATGGGAACAGTTATATATAGGATATCCAAAACTTTCTTAATAGTGTATGTGTCAAAGAAGTGAGGAATATTTAAGTAAAGGCCTTCCAAACCAATGCGAGGTTTTCTGTGTTGACAACGTTCCTTATTTTGACTGACGAGTTTTGTTACCATCAAATTTTGTTTTTCCTCGATTGCTAACGTTGGTGTGGGAAAATAGATGATTTTTTGGCGATTCATTTATTTAATTGTGAGCCCGACAAATATAAATTATTCGAGAAAGTAAACCACTAATGATGTAACAAACATCATAACAATCTACAATAAATCAAATACACCTAATTCCTTGTACTGTGAGTGCACAAAACTTCTTGTTTGAAAATAAATTTAAGAGTAGTATTACACATTTCATTTAATAAACAATACAATTTAAATTCACAAATATTCATTTTTGTACAATTTATATATTTACAGCAAAAACAGTAAAAATAATTCATCATGACTTTCGATTCTCACGGTCGTCAAACAACAGAATCATCTATGGCTGACAGCAGCGAGGAAATGTAAGCACGTCTTCGTTTTATTTGGTGTTTGTTTTAATTTGTTTACTTATTTTCAAACAGCACATCCGAAAAATTGATATCATCATTTCCAGTCATGAAGCTACGATCGCTTAATCAAAAAATTTCCAATCCTAGATGGGTAGTTCCCGTATTGCCAGAACAAGAATTGGAACATTTACTCAATGCGGCTATAAATCTTACACTGTCTGGTAATTATATCGGAATTTCAAAAAAATACAGTGTCAACATAAAATTATATCATTTTCCAAAAAATTTCATGAAATTAGTTTTGCTGACAGTTGTATTTTATTGCTATCCATTCACAACAAAACACCCAACAGTTATTTCGAATTCAGAGATTTTTTTCTAATATTTTCAAAAACTTAAACTTATTAATTCTGAACTTGAACTATCAACATGGCAAACGCCAGCTTTTTTAATTATTTTATTATCACCACTTCCTCTTTCTCCTGCTAGAGGAGAGGTCTTGAGTTCAATCCATGCATGTGCCACCTATGGTTTTTATTCACTGCCTCTTGCGAGGAATTGTCAAATCCTGCAAGAAAAATTCTTGCCATGAAAAGTGCTTTCTCAATTAAGTCGTCCGGATTCGTTATAAAAACTTTAGGTCTCCTCCATCCCTGAAACAACTCGCACACAGGACTGGTTGAAAGTTGTTAATTACTAGGCCCTAGTTCTCTACTGACTGTTGCGCTTACTAATTTATTTATATTTTCAAATTCAAATGTTAAAGTTTTTTTAAGAAAACAAGTGCGTTGGCCCTTATCTGTAATTAACTTACAATTTAATATTTTCTTGAATTTTAAACATTATAATAACTGAAGTCATCAAGAAAAAACCTTTTATTATCAGAAAAATAAGCTATTAGCAAATAAGTTGTTGGAAAAATTAGGAGGAAAAAGCAATAGGACCATTGTAAATAATGTTGACAATCAATGAATTTGGGTCATGACCTAACAGAATTTGGTAACTTGTTTATCGTATCCTAACTAACGCGTCCAACTTTTTTTAAAATAAATATTAAAATGTTTAATAACTAACGTGTTTTTATTTTGTATTTTATTTTTATTAATTGTGGTAAGGTAATACCGTTTACATGAACTATATATTTCATTAATTTTTGTTGCTTATTTCAAGTTTTATATCTTTTTAAGCTTTCCAACAAATTGTTACCACTCAAGTCTCATTTAAATCCGTTGAGATAAAACCAAATAAATATAAAACACTTTTTTCAATTGATTTTTATTTTGTCGCATGAAGTCTTCATTTCTACTATTGATTGTACTTTCAAATTATTTTTGAGAATAATGATATAATATCACTAAAATCATTAACTAAAAAAAGTTAGTTTTAGCCACACTTTTAAAATATTTTGAATAATACTCGTAACACAATTTTTTTCTAAACACTATCAAACACAATCGATAACGATTTTCAAAAATAATAAAACCTTAGTCGTGAATATACATAAGTTGTCATTTCATTTGAAAATTGTAGTTCTACAATTTTGTTCTATTGATTAAGCTATTTATTTTAGTTGTAGCAATTGAAGCTCAATATTAATGGACATACTAAATTCCGGCGACCAAAGTTTTTGCTCTTGGTCTGTAGATGAAATATTTCTACGAGGATTATTTGAAAATAAAAATTAATTTAAAAGAAATATTTTCTTTTGGTTTAAACCATATTTGTACTGCTTGAAATGAGTTTAAATTTCAATTTGAACCTATCTTGTAAATTTGTTTACCTTTTTAAAAATCGATAACGATTTTCAAAAATAATAAAACCTTAGTCATGAATATACATAAGTTGTCATTTCATTTGAAAATTGTAGTTCTACAATTTTGTTCTATTGAATATAACTCTCATCTCTGGGCTGGTGCTCCAGTAACTTATTTAAGCCTCTTGGACAGTATTCAAAAAAGAGCTTTTAAATTGATTGGTGACATTAACATCATCAACTCGTTTACGTCACTCGAACATCGACGCAAGGTTTCTTGCCTCACCCTTTTTTACCGTTATTTTAACGGAATTTGCTCTAGTGAAATAGCCAGTTGCATTCCTCCCCTTAAACAATTTAACCGTAATACTCGCGCTTCTAGGAATGCCCATCAGTTTACCCTTGAGCCCAACTTCGGCCGTACTATGAAGTACAGAGATTCTTTTTTTAGCCGTACCACGCGAATGTGGAACGCCTTGCCACGCTCTATCTTTCCCTGTCATTGCAATGTTCAGAAATTTAAAATCAATGTACACCGACACCTCCTATCCAACCCTTCCCTCTTTTCCTAATGCTCACACTGTGTCTTTGGCATATTAAAGGTATACAAAACCCTTTTAGTGTTCGCTAATTATAAAAAAAAATCTATTTATTTTAGTTGTAGCAATTGAAGCTCAATATTAATGAACATACTAAATTCCGGCGACCAAAGTTTTTGCTCTTAGTCTGTAGATGAAATATTTCTACGAGGATTGTTTGAAAATAAAAATTAATTTAAAAGAAATATTTTATTTTGGTTTAAACCATATTTGTACTGCTTGAAATGAGTTTAAATTTCAATTTGAACCTATCTTGTAAATTTGTTTACCTTTTTAAAAATTTTAATTCAGATAACTTGAAATTTGCAAACAACATTAATTTATTTTAACCGCTCTAACTCGAAATCCATGAAGATGCAAACAAATTATCTAATTCTGTTAGCCCATCGCTTAAATTTATACCATAACAGTTATATAGCAAAAACATTATGTTTAATATTGAAACTGTATTACTATTGTTTACAAATATTTCTATAAGGCGCCAGTTTTAGCTATCATTGTCTTTCATCATTGAAAACAAACATTGGAACTTTGACAGGTCGTTTATAGCTATCATTAAAAATGTCTGTCGTTGAAAAAATTTCCTGATTGAAATTCACCTACAAATTTTTATAACCAGAAATCTGTCATTGGAATTGTGTGAAATTGGAACACAAATCAGTGGAACAATTCTTTTCGAACACTAAAGTATCAGTTGTTCAGGAAAATTAATTTCCGTCCGGAAAATAGAAAAATTCATTTTAAGGGGAAAAATAACTGCACACTTACACTTCTTTTTCTCAAAAAAAAATTCTTTGTGTGATTTCCGACCGATCAGTAAACAATTTGCATTTCAAATCGTCAAATATCATTTCAAAAATTTTTCCGGATCGATTTCAATGAAAGCTAAAACTGGCCCCTAAATCCTCGGAATTTGATTCGAAGACCTTCCTCGAAACATTCTAAGACGTCCTCATCTTGCCTTGACAGCCTTGGTGTCATGTATGAGAACCGGGATGATGAATGTCTTATATAGGGTGACTTTAGTTGCTCGAAAGAGGACTACTCAAAGAATCAACGATTTGCAAGAGTTATTCTTCGTTTGATTTTAGCGCTAGTGTCGTCTGAATTTATAGCGGTGCCTAGGTAGACAAAGTCCTTAACTACCTCAAAGTTATAGCTTTGTCCATTATGACGTTTTGTCCAAGACGTCGTCGTTCAATGCCCTTTCTTGATGACAGCATATACTTAATTTTGTCCTCAATGACCACTAAGCCCATCTTCTCCGCTACCGTCACAATGCACAATTCATCTTGATGAATCCGCATCTGTTTTGAAGCCACACTGATATGGACCTATCAGGTTGTTGATGGAAACTCGCTCCGAATTCGTTTCAATAAATGTGTTACATTATTAAATTGTTTATTAAAAATTCCTAAAAGGGATAATACTTAATATTTCTTGTTTATTTTAACAATTTTGTTCTTGCTTCAGTATTCCTCTCTGTCCGCTGCCACCAAATATGAATTTGAAAAGAAATTCCTCTTTTTAATGTTAAGTCGTTGTCCTCTTAAGGTCCTACTCCTTTTGTCCATTTAAGCGACGCACGTACGTAGAGCACTTCTCACTCTACCATCTGTGTAATTTTTAATAGAAATTATTCTTCCCTTAGGCCAATAGTTTCTAGGATTATCTAGATCCCCAATAAGCACGATGTCATCTACTTCGATCGGTTTTACTTCATCGAACCACTTGCATCGTCTAGTTTTGACGGGAAGGTACTCGTGAACCCATTTTTTCCAAAATTCATTTGCAAGTTGTTGAGCGGTTTGCCAATTGCACATAAGTTGCACGCCGTGCGTCATTTACACCATCTATCAATGGCTTCATGCAACTTGAAACTTCCAAGCAGGAACTTGTTAGGGGCCAACGATTCTTCACGATTCTTAAGCTCGCAATTATACCCACCTCTATTAAAGTTCCCCATAAGAGTTCACCAGTGGGATCGCGTGACGGCAAAATTGTGTACAAAACAAAATCGGATAGCACCGAATGTTCCCAAGCCCCTCCCATATGTGGATGGTTAGGTTAGGTTAGGTTAAAGTGGCTGTTGGTTGGGACGTCCAACACACTTAGACCAAAGTATGGTCCGTTGTGATACCACATGGATCAGTTAATCAGCTTAACTCGTTGAACCAATTGGAGCTTCGAATGAAGCGTAGGAGACAAGTAATGTCTGAATTTTTTAGATCGCTGGTATCGTTAAAGTAGTAGTCTCCAAGGTGGATTCTACGTCTTTGTGATAAGGCAGGGCATGTGCACAGAAGATGAGAGATTGTCTCCTCTTCTTCTTCGTCCATGCAACTCCTACAAAAATCATTTGCAGGGGCTCCAAGTCGAATAGCATGCCTTCCTATTAAGCAGTGCCCAGTCAGGACACCTATAACGTAGCTAATGTGCAATCTACTCAGAGAGATTAATTGTTTTGAGCGCCTGGCGCTAAGATTAGGCCAAATTAGTTTAGTCGCTACACAGGTGGTGGTGTTATTCCACCTGAAGTTTGTTTTCTCTATGGTATCTTGCTTTAGCATGAGTTTACATGTAGCTAAGGGGATACCTATGCTAGCATTGTGAGCCAGCAGAGGTAAAGTTGTCCCGCTTTTTGCAAGTTCGTCAGCTTTGCAATTTCCTGGAATGTCTCTATGGCCCGGCACCCAGAAAAGGTGAATGTTGAACTGTGTAGCCATCTCCGTAAGAGATGTTACGTGGCCAAAACATTAGAACTATCCAAAGTCGACGCTGCAGCCGCAGCCGGACGACTTTGGACAGTACATACAGTAAATTGTTGTTGGCTGAACTCTGTACCTGTTGTTGTTTTGTTCCTGTAAATGTCCAACGTTATGTTTGTTGTTGTTAATGTCCAACGATGTTTACCTCTTGGTCCATGCCCATCGTGACCTCCGGATCTCCTTCATCTTTTTGTTTTAAATGCAAAAAAAAGGAATATAAATAGTTAAAAACTAAAATAAATAATGAATAAATTCAAAGATAATTTTGTTTCGTGAAAATGCGTATGCCTAGTTTTGCAAATCCGAATGCTTTTGCATACGAGTTTTCACAACACAAAATTATTAAGTTAAATGTATGTTACTTACCCCCTACATGCCTTAAAATGTTCACCTTCATCTAAAATGCAAATTAAATAAATAAAAGTGCAATTTAATGTTATTTAAATAGCAATAATTCAATAAGTATTACTTACCAGTATCAAATTGCGACCATGATGCTTGTTTACATTTTTACTTTTGACGTTTAACTTTTAGTATGTACTTTCTTGTAGAAGGACATATATGGCCGAACTCTTTTGCGCATGCGGGAGTAGTTTTGTCCTACTTTCTCAAAGGGTTAATGAATATAAATTATAACAGTTTGGCGCATGCGCAGAATGAATTCGCTAAGATTATAAAAGTTAACAATAGGAAAATATGGACAATTTAGTGTTAATGTAGGAAAGGAAATTTTGAATTGGAATAGAAGGAATTTATTGTTTTGAAATGATTTATTAAGATTTAATTAAAATGATTAATAAAAAATTTTTTTTTTGACTGATTAAGATTAGATAGGAGGGGAAATAAGACTGAGACGGACATATAGAATGGAGGTAGAAGGTGTATTTGTGTTAGTGAAATAAAGGGACTGACAGGGATGGAAAATTATCCACCCATCCGTTGTATTATTTAAATAAAAGTCTAATGATACATATCTCACTCAGATATAGTGGTAACTATTTACTTAATTAAGTGAACAAAGACTAAGAAGGATTTCAATGGTCATTATCGTTGATTTAGCCATTCTATTCAGTTGAGTGAAAGTACAAACCGCCAATTCAATTTTTAAATATTGTTTTAAAAAAACAGAACATTTTTAAAATAAAATAGAAAAAGTGCATTTATACGTACCAAAAATAAAAGGTATGTAGGAAAACAAAATTTTTGGGTCAAATAGAAAACTGAAACAAATTCTAATAATTATAGTTAAACTTTTGAAAAAGTGCAACCCAGCTTCCCAAGGAAGACATTAAGCCAATTACCGATTTCAGCAGAGGTAGGTTGCTTGATGAAATAATTCCTATAATGTGAACTGACGGGTGATTCTTTTGTTTTGTTAGGTTTAGGAAAAGACTAGGATTTTATCCAGAGTCCTAAGCTTTTGCCTATTTTTTTGGCTATTTTTGGCTACAGTGGACTTTTGTTCCTAGAAAGGATTGATTCTTTGTCCAGAGGTCAAAAGGAACTATTATATATATATACTTATATATGGATCTCCTCAATACAAAGGAAAAAAAACTATAAAATCATAAAATCGTAAAATCATAAAAATCATTAAATTAGTGAAAATAAGTTTTTTTTTGTAAAATTAAGCTAATTCAGCTATATATATGTATATTTATAATTGAAATTTTAAGTTTTAATTTGAAAAGTGATCTTAAATATAGTAGGTGTGGAATTATTTTAATTAAAGTAGTTGAAAGTGTCTACTCATCTTCACAAGTGCTGCCGGCAGGACAACGTTGGAAGGTGTCAAAACAGAGTGAGTACAAACAAATTCAGGACACAAAGGTCCAAACATCTCTATCTATTTTAAGATCAGTTGAGAATATTATTTTTTTTGATATTTACATACATTTTGACATTTTTGAATACGCTGAAAAAGTTTAATTCCTTTTTTTTTTTTTCATAATGAATAAAGATCATCATTTGTGAATTTTGAAATCAAAATAATAATGTGGTGCTAATTTTTTTTTTGAGCTGATGGTGTGTGGAGACTTGGTAAAGCCGGCTAGATGAAAAGTGTGTGGTGAACTTGACAAGACAGACTATTCTCTACTGACAGACTAGTGACTGGTTGGGTCAACTTAGGGGCTATTTCCGCTACATACGGCCAAGGAAATAGCGAAGGAAGTATCTTCACGATACTTGGGCGGGTTGGCCAGACCTTCGTCAATCACATCAGACGAACGTTTGGATTTAGCGGGATGATATTTTGGAGAGGTCAAAATGTGTGCTTTAGGTATTAGTGTAGGCATTAGTTTAGGGATTTTTCTATCATATTGTATTTGTATATTATTTCTTATTTTAGGTATATTATTCTGTATTGGTATTGGTATTGGTTTCATATAATTATTAGTAGGTTAGCTAGATTAGTTTTTTTTACTGAAGCACCAAACTTTGATTTCTTTTGAATATTATCGGTATCCTTGGACTTGTATCGTATTAGATCTTTGCTTTTAATATTTTTACCTTAGGCACGATAAATAAATGTTTAGACGAGCAGGAAGGTACATCTGGAAATGGCAAGAACCACCCCAAGCGACGAGCTAAAGCCGAGCGACCGCAAGCGTGCCGTTGCCAGTTCCAGTGTACCGAAGAACTCCTCCGTGGAATCCTGACTCCTAACAGAGATGATCGACAATTTAGGGCTGTTAGTGAATTTGTGGAGACAGAGTCTAGGGACTTTAACGCAGCTTGGCTATCCGAGAAGATGCGTATATCTTTAGTTGATATAACGTTTTCTCTAAGCCAGGATAGGACTTCTTTTATAGCCAGGATTTCAGCTTGGAACACGCTACAATGATCGGGTAGACGAAAGGAGAGACTTAAATTTAGTCTATCTGAGTATACGCCTCCACCAACCCCATCCTCCGTTTTTGATCCGTCTGTATAAAAGTTTATAGGACCATCGTTCAAAAATGATGTATTCTCCCAAGAAGACCTGGGAGGTATAGTCACTTTGAAGCTATGGTTATTAAACTGAGGATGGGGTATGGTGTAGTCAATATTACTGTTTATAGTTCTGAACGAGTTCAAAATAGTGGAGTGGCCAATTCCATTATTGATCCACAGAGAGGAGGCTTGAAGCCGTATGGCAGTATTAGCGGCCGTTTGCTTGCTGAAAATGTCCAGCGGTATTAGATGGAACAGAACATCTAGTGAGGCGGAGGGGGTAGAGCGAAGTGCTCCTCCCATACATAGGCGGGCTGTTCGTTGGACTTTGCTGAGTTTATCCCGATTTGTTGCTGTATCTAGCGCCGTCCACCATACCGCTACTCCATAAGTAAGGATCGGCCTTATGACCGAGATATGTAGCCAGTGTGTAATCCGGGGCTGTAGGCCCCATTTATTACCAATGGCCTTTTTACAGGAGAACAGGGCTACTGTGGCCTTGTTTTTTCTCTCTTGAATATTACGTTTCCAGCTTAATTTCTTATCTAAAATGAGACCGAAGTATTTTGCTTGTTCAGAGAATTTAAGTGGTACAACGTTTATGAGGGGAGGGTCAATGTGTGGGACTTTGTATTTCCTTGTGAAGAGGACAAGGTCGGTTTTTTGTGGGTTAACGCCTAGTCCACACCGATTAGCCCATCTGGTGAGCTTATTTAAAGCGTTTTAGTATATTGGATGTTTACCCGTTACTGCAATAGCAACATCGTCCGCATAGGCAAACACTCTGTATCCCACTCTTTCTAGAGTAATTAGTAATTCATTTATTACCAAGTTCCAGAGGAGAGGGGATAGGACACCACCTTGTGGCGTACCTCTGCTGACACCCCTTTGTGTAGTAAAATCGCCCAGTTTTGAATTGATAATCCTGCTTATCAGCATCTGATTAATCAATTCACTGATCGACTTATCTACCTTCAAAGATGTCAATACACGTGCAATTGCAGATGTGTCGACATTGTTAAATGCACCTTCTATATCTAAGAAGGCAACTAAGGTGTACTCTTTATGATGGAGGGAATATTCGATTGTACGTACTATACTGTGTAGAGCCGTTTCAACTGATTTCCCTTTGTTGTAGGCGTGTTGAGCCCTTGAAAGGAGGGACTTATCAATACTTGCCCTTAAGTGGATATCGATCAAACGTTCAAAAGTTTTGAGGAGGAATGATGATAAGCTGATAAGTCTTAGGTCTTTAGGGTTAACGTGGCTGGATTTTCCAGCTTTTGGAATAAAAACAACTTTAACTTGTCTCCAAGACATCGGGATGTATGCCAATTTAAGGCATCCCTTGAAGATGTTTTCTAGGATGGGTATTAGAAAACTTTATATGGCTTAAAGCTGTTAATAGCCCATTTGAGTTTTTCCCTAGTGACTAGACCCTGTGGGGGATGTAATGTATTGTCACAATTATTAGGTGTAATGTTATTAATAATATAAGATAATAATAATAATAATAATAATAATAATAATAATAATAATATTAGAGCTACCAGGAAAGTGAACGTCTAGTAGCAAGTTGAGCGATTCTTCGCTTGAATTGGTCCAGAGGCCAGAGGCGTTTTTCAAGCAGCTTGGCATGATTAGATTTTTGGAGAGGATTTTGCGCAGCCTGGATGCTTCGGAGCAATCTTCCACGTTGCTACAGAAGTTTCTCCAGGACGATCGTTTGGTTTTCCTCAGTTCTTTTTTATATACCTTCAGTGATTCTTTATATGAATCCCAGTCAGACATGTCTCTAGAAGCTTTCGCTCTGTTAAAGAGTTTTCTGCATTCTTTTCGAAGTGGATCCAGCCCTGAGTTCCACCAGTGTGGTTTCTTTTTACCTCTTACTTGTATAAGAGGACATGCAGTATCTAGAGCTTTGTTTAGGGCTAAAGTTAGATTATTGACTTTGTCGTCAAGATCTTCAGTGTTGGAGGGGGTATTAAAGAGTTCAGGTTTTAGTAAACTATTTAACGTTCTCTTGTATTTTGGCCAATTTGTTCTTTTTAGATTTCGAAAGATCGGTTGGCAAGGTGGTTCATTTATAAAGTTAAATTGGATGTATCTATGATCAGAAAAGGAGTGATCTTTAGATACCTTCCAGTTCAAAATATTATTATTAATGAAGTCGGAGACAAGAGTTATATCTAAAACTTCTTGTCGATTTTTAGTAATAAAGGTTGGCTCTTTACCAACGTTACTTATGAGTAGGTTAGTGTTTAGAATATAGTCGAAAAGAGACTCACCCCTGTCGTTTATATCCGTGCTACCCCACACTGTATGGTGGGCGTTAGCGTCACTTCCGATGATGAGGCCAATGTTGAGCCTTTGCGCTTCATCTATTAATCTCTCCAGAGTGTCACCCGGGAGAGGGCCAAGATGGTCGTGGTCGAGATACGCCGACGACGCCAGCCAGAATGTTCCTCTGGCTGTTTCCAGACTTGCGGCGGTGATATCTCGATCGCTGAAATTAGGGAGTAAATATACATTTAGGCTACGTTTTACTAATATGCAAGATCTGGGTTCATCCTCACCTGATGCATATAGCACGCAGTATTTGTGCCTCGGCCCCATCTTTTTTGTAGACCCTCAGCGGTATTTCATCGAACCCGAACCTAATCACACCTTTTGATTGCGCCAGAGGAGAAAGGGACTCTGCATTGATGATTACAATTGCACCCTTGTAGTGTCCCTTTGGATCCTCCAATTTCGCAACCTTCCAGTTGTGAGTAGGAAGGGTTGGATTGGAGAGCCTGATTACCTTCAGAACGTGGTCAGCTTCCTTGAATATGGCCGGAACCATGATGCGAGCTCTTGGTCTGCAAGGAATGTGTTCTTTGCGACAACCTCCAGCTTAGCACCAGGCCAGACCTCCCCAAGTCGGCTAACCGCCAGCGTCAGTAGATCGCACGACCTCCGATCATCACAGACCATCAACTTGATGTGTCCCTGATGCCAACTGCCATCTTTTGTGATGGGCGGTGGTCTCGGATTGTCAGACATGATCTCGACAAAACTGAAGGCCAGCTGTCCTTTGGCCAATGTCCAGTTCTCGGCAGAGATCGTGCCATCTACGTCACTTCTGTCGATAATCGCGACTACCATTTTGTCCTTCAGAACGTCACTGAAGGACATTTTTGCCTTGCGAGGGTCAAGAGAAGTGCTGGTGTTTAGCACTTTGGGGCGTTTAGGTAGTGAAACACTACCTTCCATAGAACTTTGTCGCTTCGACGTTGAGTCTTGGCTGGTCTTTAAATTTGTTTTGGCCAGGAAGCTCTTGGCCGATTTTATCTTGGCGTCGTGCTGAGAGTTTCCTCCAGCGCCTAGTTGTTCACCAAACGTCTGGAGAATCCTTTTAGCATTGAGTTAACTATTGTGTTAATTTTATTTTTTTTAAAATAATTATATTTTTATTAATCACAAAAAGATATTACATCAAGTATTAAACATTAGTAATAGTAGTAGAAATGGTGGCCACGAGCAGTCTAGCTCGGTGACACAATTAGCGCTGCGTTGCGCCGTTTTGATACCATAAAATACTCGCTTGACCTATAAAGATAAAATGGGGATTATAAAGAGAAAAATACGCCTCAAATCCACTTTGTTGCGTTTAGAAAGGAGATCAAATCTTTGATCTCGCTGGTCCTCACAACTACGACAGAAAGTATTGTGGGGGATGCCCAGCTTAGATGCGTGTTCTCCAACAGGCCAGTGTCCGGTGCATGTAGCAACGACCCTGGCTATGTCTTGCCTGGGTCTGCAAATGAGATTATTAGTACGGGATTTGTTGTAGGTGGGCCATATCCTTCTAGATATGATACAGAGGTAGAGAAAAACGTTTAGGGCGTCCGACGGACATGAGCGCAAAGCTCCCGTGGAGCCAACACTAGCTGTTCTCTGAACCTTTTTTAGTTTAGTTATATTGTAGGCTTTGCTAAGCGCGGGCCACCAAACAATGGAACCATAGGACAAGATTGGACGTACCACGGCTGTATACGTCCACAAAATCATCTTCGATTGCAAACCCCACTTTTTGCCAAAGGTTTTATTGCAGGCATAGAAAGCTATGCTGGCTTTCTTGACCCTTTCCTCGATATTAAGTTTCCAGTTTAACTTTGGGTCAAGTATCACCAAATCATCTGCATAAGCAACGGCCTTCACACCACAACTTTCCAGTTTAAAAAGAATTTTGTTCATGACCAGAAGCCAAAGAAGAGGGGACAGAACACCCCCCTGAGGTGCTCCCCTGTTTACGCACCTGGTCAAGTAAGTGTTACCTAAGGTAGCTTGAATTTTTCTATCACTGAGCATGGAAACAATCCAATTTCTAATGTAGTCCTCTACACCCTGATCAACCAGTGATTCTTGATTAGATTCTGTTAAGACGTTGTTGAAAGCTCCTTCTATATCTAGGAAGGTAGCGAGAGTAAATTCTTTGTAGTGTATGGTTTTTTCAACTGTACGCACTACCTCATGTAGGGCTGTCTCCGTAGACTTGCCCTTAAGATAAGCGTGTTGCGAACTCTCAAGAGGGCATACATCTAAAATGCCTCTGATATGGTAGTCAAGAATGCGCTCCATTGTCTTAAGCACGAAGGAAGTAAGGCTTATTGGTCTAAAATCCTTCGCGGATTCATGTCCTCGCCTGCCGATCTTCGGGATAAAAACTACTCTAACATGTCTCCAAGACTCGGGAACATGATTTAGACAGAGACATCCTTTAAAGATCATCTCCAGCCAAGGAATCGCCAGAAATTGCGTTTTCTGAAGCATGATCGGCATTATGCCGTCCAGGCCTGGAGACTTGTACGGGGAAAATGTGTTGATTGCCCACGCAATATTTTCCTTATTTATCAAGGTATCAATGTGTTCTATATCCGCCGTCGACACGCCATTTGAATTTAGAGTTTGAGGGTTGTTATTCTCACAACCCGAAAAATGCGCAGCCAACAGCAGTTCTAGGGATTCTGCAGGAGATGCTGCCCAGGAATCGCCAAATTTTTTAAGAAAGGAAGGACAACAATGGTCTTTCGATATTCGATTAAACATTAAATAATCTAAAACTTAATGGAGACCAAGAGGCACGCGAAGGTTTGTTCAAACTGCTCGAGGGCACAAGACGTTCTGCTGCTTGTAGATGTTATTCTTTTTAACGAATCCTCGGTTGATCCTTGGATGCTGCTCTACACATTCGGGAAGTCACGTACGCCTTTTTGGTCAAGTGGCTTCTTATCTTCTATGCGAGGGTAATTTATGGTTTTAATAGATTCCAGATGTCATGCACACATTTTGTACAATGTGCATTCATCTATTGTATCTTGTGTGATGGCTATTTTGATGTTTTTATGTTTTCCAGATGTGTGGAATTAACTCCTCCCTCCGCCAGTAGACGTTTGTCCCGAACGTTCAAGTTTGAGCTCCTCTAAATTATTTCGGACGTTTTCTTTTGTTTCCGCCAAGGATATTTCTATGTCGAACTGATTATTCTTGCTGTTGTTGATTGTAACGACCTATTTGCCTTTCCTTGGTCCTGGCTGGCAATTTCTTGAACCCTAAGCTCAGCGGTGTGTGTGGTTCTTGGATCCTTCCATGTCGCTTCAAAAAAAAATCTTGCCAGACTCTGCACCTAGATGTTGATGATGCGCGAGACATCGCCTCTACCCTCCCATCCATGGTTGGCTCCCTCGCTAGAGCAACCCCTTTGAATGGCTTCTTCCTCACTCAAGCCATCACCCTCTTCATCATTACCCTCTCATCCTTTATACAGAAAAAAAAACTTACTCCATGACTATAAGATTATGTTTCATAAATAAAAAGTATTGCATGTTTGTAATTCGGACATTATGACAATTTTAATTAGAAATTTTCATTTTTTTTGTATAATTATTTCATATTTTAAGTTAAGTACTTTATTCAACTTTAAATTGCAAAAACAAATTCAATTAAATTAATTTTAATTAAATGAAATATTAAAAAAAATTGATTAAACTCTGTTGGCAACGCGAAGCCTAAAATCTTAATATTTAATCTCAAAAGTATAACCGCGTCTTCGGCTTATTGCAATACTTTGGATCTTACTTCCTTTTTTTGCTTCCTTTTTAGCTTTCACTTATCTTAATAATCCCCTTATTTAAAACCACCCCGTTAATTCGCGTAAGTATTACAAGAATATTTTTTATATATATATATGTATATGTATAGACCAAGGTTAAATAACCATCAAATTAATTAACAAGATACAAACAAACTCACCCTTTTATTTCTCGAGAAGTGGCCTGCACTGCTGTCGAATAGAAGGAATCGTCGACTTGATTATTCTTGCTGTTGTTGATTGTAACGACCTATTTGCCTTTCCTTGGTCCTGGCTGGCAATTTCTTGAACCCTAAGCTCAGCGGTGTGTGTGGTTCTTGGACCCTTCCATGTCGCTTCAAAAAAAAAATCTTGCCAGACTCTGCACCTAGATGTTGATGATGCGCGAGACATCGCCTCTACCCTCCCATCCATGGTTGGCTCCCTCGCTAGAGCAACCCCTTTGAATGGCTTCTTCCTCACTCAAGCCATCACCCTCTTCATCATTACCCTCTCATCCTTTATACAGAAAAAAAAAACTTACTCCATGACTATAAGATTATGTTTCATAAATAAAAAGTATTGCATGTTTGTAATTCGGACATTATGACAATTTTAATTAGAAATTTTCATTTTTTTTTGTATAATTATTTCATATTTTAAGTTAAGTACTTTATTCAACTTTAAATTGCAAAAACAAATTCAATTAAATTAATTTTAATTAAATGAAATATTAAAAAAAATTGATTAAACTCTGTTGGCAACGCGAAGCCTAAAATCTTAATATTTAATCTCAAAAGTATAACCGCGTCTTCGGCTTATTGCAATACTTTGGATCTTACTTCCTTTTTTTGCTTCCTTTTTAGCTTTCACTTATCTTAATAATCCCCTTATTTAAAACCACCCCGTTAATTCGCTTAAGTATTACAAGAATATTTTTTACATATATATATGTATATGTATAGACCAAGGTTAAATAACCATCAAATTAATTAACAAGATACAAACAAACTCACCCTTTTATTTCTCGAGAAGTGGCCTGCACTGCTGTCGAATAGAAGGAATCGTTGAGCTCTGTGCAATCTTTATATGCACTCGATGTTGTTTCTTATCTCTTGTTTTACTTGTTGTAGGTATTCACATATATATATTTCACTTCCGCGAATTAATTTTAACTTATAACTCGGTTCGCGTGGCGATACTTTGAATTAAAACGTTAATTTTTTTTACTTCGAACTACCAATTTAGAGGTTTAAAAAAAAATTGAATTTATGGTAAAATAAAATGAAATTACGTTAAATAAAAACGAATAAAAAAAATTTGATTTTTGGTTTTGGTGGGGACTCAAACCCTGGACCTCTGCTTGGAGCCTATGAATTGAGCGACGGCTTTTTTTTCCAAATTCATTTTTATTAATTCATTCTTAAGACTATCTTAAAGCTAGACAAAAATTCATAAAACTAGCCTAATTATCCGTAACTTACAACTAACTTACTGGTCCCATACGGACACTCTAAGTTAAACAATACTACTTAATGCTAATGCCTTTCGGCCCTAAGATCTATTTAACTTCAATTCATTTTATTTATTTTTGTATTCATTAGAAAATTTAGAAAAACTAATGTCAATATCCTTTTTTATTTTTACTTAAAAAACTACTTAAAATAAGGTCCTTAATATAAAACTTAAAGCTAGCTAAAACTACCTATTCTACCTATAAACTACTTAAAACTAGAACAACCACAGCAGCAAATCTAACTATCTAACGTTTTTTCTTTTTCAAATTTTGTTGTCTTTTTTTTTTATTATTATTTTTTTTTTAAATCCATGTTTTTTTTAAATGTTTTTTTTTTGTATTTTTTGTATTTTTCTTTTTTGTTTTTTTGTATTTTTGTTTTGTGCCACCATGCCTATTCTACTAACCCTAAAACTATAAAACAAGTATGGAAGCCGGCCAAGGCATAAAACCCCATCCCGACTACCCACTATCAAGTGCCGATTGAAGCCACCAAAACTGGTTCTCCTGCTTCACCCTATCAGTTCGGTCCCGTTCGGACACAGCCCTACTGAACCGAAGAAGCTCTGCTCCGTCTTGTGCCATGACGTCCCGATTGTACAGGAGTCGCCTATCCACGGTTCGTTGTCTGACGTGGTAGATTAACGGAACTGCCAATCTATCCTGTATCAGACCGCATCTATCTAAAAAGAGGAATGCCTCTGGTGGAATGAAGCCGCTCAAGCGTGCACTTTCAAAATACTCGTCGTTCGGATAGAACGCCCCGAAAATTAAATTGTTGGTCGAAGACATAGCTCTTGCAATGTGACCTCGAACGAGTTTTATCACGAAATTGTCAATTCTGTTGATTCGAGCCCCGTTGTATAGGACCTCGTTGGAATAGTAGTGCACGTAAGAAGATTCGGCTGTTCGATATAAGCCGGTACAGCGTCGTAAACACTGCCGCTCGAACACCCGAAACTTCTCCATCTGGGAAGGGGCAACTTTGAACCACACAGGACAACCATAAACGATCATCGGCCGTATGAGGGCCATGTAGCAAATTACCTTTACTCTGGGGTCAAGCCGACTGCTAAAAAACAGCCGTTTCGTCAGAGCGAAGGCTCCTCTGGCCCTGGTCAGAGCAGCATTTATATGTCTGATCTAACCAGATACCGAGGTACTTCACTACACTTTTGCACGCTAATCGCTGCCCGTGAAGATCAACGATGACCATCTTGCGCCAATTCTTGCACGTATCCCTCGTGGCCCTAGCCAACGGAGTCCGGAACAGAATTGTCTCCGACTTCTGGACATTTATTTTCAGTTTCCAGTCGTCGCAATATCGCTGAATCTTGTCGAAATCACGCTGCAAGAGAATTCTAATAACCTCAACCTTTCGGGCCGTTCTGTACGCAATAAGATCGTCGGCGTACGCAATTGCCTTTGTAAGACTACCTATCAGATCGCTGGTGTAAATGCTGAAGAGAATCGGCGAATTCACCGCTCCCTGTTGAAGACCATTTTTAATTAAGAATGTTGTAGAAGTTACATTGCCACTTTTGACAACAAACTTTCTACCGTTAAGCATATCATAAAGTATATACAACAATGGCTTGCTTATGCCAAGCCTGCTCAGTTTTAGGTAAAGACCCTCTAACCATACGGTGTCAAAGGCCTTTTCCAAATCAACCAGAACAGCACCTGTGCGTGCATTGTTGTTTTGATTTATTCCATTGGATATCAGAAACGAGTTTAGACGCAGCATGAATTGTGTCATGACCCGCCTTGAACCCGAACTGTTTATCCGGAATTATTTTGTTGTCCGCAGCCCACTTAGTCAGAGTCCTATTAATGATTTTTTCGAAAACTTTGCTGATGCTCGGAAGAAGACTTATTGACCGAAGATTTGACGGGTTGGAGTTGTCCTTTCCCTTTTTCGGGAGAGGAAAAACCACAGCGGTCTTCCAATGAACTGGATAATATGCATTATTCAGTGCATTATTGAAGAGTGTGGTGTAAATGTCAATTGCCTCCATCGGTAAATGTCTTAGTACAACGTTGGATATACCATCGACACCTGCTGACTTTTTGTTTTTTATTGAGTTGAAGATGAGCTGAAACTCAACCTTCGTCACTAACAGGGGACTTGGTCCCGTTTGCTCGGCAATTATGGCATTTGCCAGGGAATCGTCATCGAACCGCATAAAACCGCGGTTCTCAGATCGCCAATGTGTTATATCATTTCGAAGGTAAAAGTGATTAAGTAGGGCTCAGTTTTCCAGGTCGTGGTTGGGGCGAATGCTAACATTCACCTTGTACACTTGCTGGAAAGCAGCTCCCACCGCCTCCACTTTTTCCTTCGGATCTTCAATTATATAAAAGTCATCGTCAAAGATGGCTTCTTCTGGATCTATTTGCGCTGTCATGAGTACGTCTCTGTTCTCTTCAGTTCTTTGGAGTTTCAGACACGGAAGGTCATTGTCGTTCTTTTTCCTAAATATCTTGTTGATTTTAGGGAACATACCAGGGTCACTGGAATTAACTGACCGGATCTTGCGGTCCCAGTACTTGTTAATTGATAACCTATAGTTCTCCTTAATCAACAGATTGACATTTTTTATTGACGACTTCAGTGTCCTAACCTCCAAGTCGTGTGGGTCTGTAAGTCGTCTGTACAAGTTTTTGAGTCTTGTCAGTAAGCCACTCTTGTGCTTACGTAGTGCGTCAATAGTCGCGTTTCTGTAAGCGTCCATTTGGTCCCGTTCTTTGTACTTTGGTATTGTCCTTTCCATCGTTCGTTTTATTGTTTCGTCCATCTGTTGTAAATGTTGGTCAATTTCTGTATTTGTCAGGTTTCTGTTGTTTGGTGGGGCTATGTCACTCGAACGAAGTTCTCTCGCTAGGGCGTTGGTGAAACGAGGCCAGCGCATCTTACTGTAATTGTAAGAATGCGTTGCAACGTATTCCTCCAACTCCACGCGTTCGTTCGGAATCTCCATTACAGCAGCCAGTCCGCAGTGATCACTGTCGTACTCGACTGTCTGTAAGGAGTTTCGAGGGTGATTACCCACTTTGTCTGTAACTGTCAGTCTTGTGTCGTACAGCAAAAGATCCAGAAAGGAGCCGCTTCTTGGATGCGATGGCTTTTCAGTAGCCAGCAGGTCGACGCCATATTCAACGCTGTAAAGATTCATCAAATTAAAAAGATGGTTACCTCTGGGATTACTATGTTGATTTCCCCAATCTTCATGTTTTGCGTTCAAATCACCGGCCAAGATGAAATAGTTTTCTTCCAAGCTCAGTTTCAGTTCCCTAAAAAGAATCTCGAGTTCTGAAGCAAAGTAAGTAACCTGCGGAGCTCCAGCCGCATAAGCCGCAATCATATACATCCGCTTCCCTTGAGTGAGAGAGATGCATACAACGCAAACTTCTAGCGTCTTGAGCTTTTGCAATTCATTGTTGTATATGACTTTATAATTAATGCCTTTTCGTATAAAGAGAGCGACACCGCCCCCTTGAGTGGAGTCGGGCCGGTCTCTTCTTAGAGCGACGGCTTAACCCTCTGGACTATGGTGGCTGTATAGTCTTGCGTAGACAAACTCCGCACCTAAGCGACTTCCTAACTCCCTCAAATGCCGTACTGGATATGGAGCGAAGTTCCAGCACTGCTCAAACTTTTATTTCGGCTGCCTTCTTTTTCCTTGTTCCCCTGGTATACACTAATCCTTATAGATTGGTCTTTTTGTTTTGTGATTAATTTTTCCGGGAATCTGGATGAATATATCGGGCAGTCGTTATTTCTGACTGCCAATTCAAATTCTTTTTTAAAAAAGAGGAATATCGCTAACCATTAAAAAAAAATATTAATTTATCCTTACCAAGACTTTTATTTAAAATCTGCTTATATGCAAGTTTTGGATGGTGATTCACTCTTTTTCTCTTCTTTTTTCTCTTACTTTTTAAGATTTTTTTCCGAGGGAAATTTTAACCTTTTAAAGAAAAAATTTATACGAGAGTATACGACTTTCAGAATGCAAGGTCTTCAGTAGGTACTACTGACAAAGAAAATCAGTTTCTTTGTTTCCTGCAAATCCCCTCTTTCCAGGATCATTGACTCAATATTTCATTTTTCGAGTTTAAGCTTTTCAAACTTCACTCGAGTTCCTACTTAGTTCGAATTCGACCTCTCTTTGAGTTGCTGCTCGGAAAGCACTCTTAGGCTTAGGAATGAAAAGTTGCTACCGTACTAAGTTTTTTTTTTTTATTATTCATATATATTTTCTGTCTCAATCTGCTCCAACCACTCTCACTCATTCTTACTAATGTTTATAAACATAATGAAGTACCTATTAATGTCATCCTAAAAGCCATCTTCAAATACAAATCATAAACATTTGTCTTATATTCATGTCGTCGTCAGTGCCGTGCGCAGCCTTTTTTTTTTAATGATACCAAAAATATTCAAATACATATTTCGGTTACATGATTTTGAAGATGATTAATTTATATTAAGTCCCCATATTATTGGGTGATCTTTTACATTTTTGACGTATGGTTGTAAATAATCGGTATTTGTAAATTTCAATAATTCATTACTTGATTCTAGATATTCAATAACTCTTATTTCCGCCTCCTTATGTATCTTAATATGTCTATTTAAGTTTACTTCAAAATTATTAAATTCTTTACCATTAATAATTACAGCGTCGGAAAACTGTACCAATTGTGTACCGTGATATACATTATCGTTTATAATTACTTCTCCTGTAGTTACAATGTGATTATGGTTTATATTACTTATTTTTTCATTCTTTTCTAAAATTATTTCACATTTTGATGTACCTTTATTTAAAATTTCTGTTAGACAATTAGGTTTAAGGTCTTGTTTGCAGATTTTAATATTTAATTCTTGTGTACAATGATCGGTACTATAAATGTTTTCAAAGAGTGTTATTTCACTCGGTATAATTAGTTTCCCTTCTGATTTTTGCACACTAAATGTTTTAAAATGTTTACCTATTCCTTTAATAATAGGATACTTAATATAAATTACAATTATTTCCTTATTTTCTAACACATGGAATTCTGAAGCGTCTAATACATCTATTACCATGATTTCTTTAGGTTCAATCTGAATAACTTCTCTTATTTCATTTTCGTTAAAGATAATAGTGTTCAAAATTTTATTCTTACTTAAATTTATGGTATTTATTACTTCCATGAGTTCAATGATTATATGCTCGATCAACAAGTAGCTACGTTCTTCTTTATCTTTATGTTTAAAGTTGGAAAGTTCTTTAATGGCCCTAAATATCTGCGAGTTAACTTCATACTGTTTATTATTTGAATTAATTAATTCTATCAACTTTGTTTCTATATTGACCTGATCATCGTGGTCTGGTGACCCAGATATCCACTTCCAAACCTTCCCTATTTCATTAATTGCTCTCTTACTACGGGATATAGAGATTTGTTGACTAACTTGAGTGCATAATTATATTTAAATTTTAGCTTTTTGGTACTGTGCTTGGTATCTATAGTATTAAGATTCTCCCTATAATAACTTATGTTGGTGGTATGAAATATTTCACCCGTGCTGTTATAAATTGCCACGTTTCCGTCTTCTATCAGAATGTAGTCCTCTGACGAGTAATTTATTATATGAACTTCTGCGTCTATAGTAACTGTCCAAAGTATTGCTGTTAGTATCGTTAATATAATCATCTGGAAACAAAAGAAAAATTAGCTTCTTAAGTTATCCTTGTGTATAACCTTATTTTTAGAGTCGATTACTGTGTTTTTATTATTTTGTTTAACTTTTCTCTTAACGTATATAGGTTTCCCTTTTGTCTGTCTTCTGTCGGATTTTTCGAATACTATGTCGTTTTCCTTGTACACCTTGTTGTGTCTGTCTTTGTTTCTAACGTGGAGTGTCATACCTTGTTTTTTCTTAATAAGGTCAGGTATATAGGAGTATTTCTCATAGTTGTGAAAAATTTCATTTGGTTTTTCATTCGTTTTTGAATGTATTGTTTCGTTATATTGTTTGATTGCGTGTGGCATAAGCTGCTCTATTGTTTGGTGTGGGTTATCGTAAGTATCCAGTCTTATCAGTTCTGTAAGTGTATTGTGCACTTTCTCTATCATACCGTTTGTAGTACTATGGTTAACAGGTGTGTTGTATAGTTTTATGCCTAATCGTGTGAGATCTAATTTGGTTGCTTTAGAGCAAAAAGTTTTTTTCGTTATCTGTGACAACAGTCTCAACTGCACCAAAAATAGGCAGGATGTTTATTAGTGTTTCTTTTGCGTGGATTTTGTTTTCTACCTCGAGTGCAATTAAATACTTTGAAAAACTATCTACTGCTGTAAGAAACATTTTATTGTGTGTATAGTAGATGTCAGCGTGGATGCGTTCTCCCCCTCGCCGTGGAATTGGTGTCTCGTCGATCTCTTGTTTCTTGGGATGACGGTCATATTTGTTTAGTTTACAATTTTCGCATAATTTAATATATTCTTGAACTTGTGGTAATATTAATGGCCAAAAATACTCTCTAGTTATATGTTTGTAATTTTCAAATGCTTCCCTATGGGCTCTACTATGTGTTTCTTTTATGATCTTAATCTGTTATTCCTTATCCTCCATATCTTTAACTAATAGACTAGTATGTATAAATTTGCTATTAGGAAATTCACTTAGTAAGTCTTTTTTAATTTTAAATAATGTCTCCTCTGAACAATAAATAGCATTAACATTTGAGTGGATTATTTCCTTCATATCTTTGACTATATTCGAGTCTTTGAATTCTACTTGGTGCCTCCAAAACTTACCGTGTAATTGTGTTGACTTAATATTATTTATATTGGATTCCAGAAAATGAATTTGATTCTTAAATTGATTTAATTTCTTGTTTACTCTTGGGATATCTATGGCTTGACTGGATTCTGCACTATGACAGGTACCTATGGCTGAGTTCGGTAAATGATTTAAGTTCTGACGACTTAGGTCGTCGGCAACTACATTTTCCTTCCCCGGTTTATAGATTATTTCAGGAGGGAATTCTTCTATAAAGGCTCTCCATCGTTTTAGTTTCGCGTTGGGATTCTTATTACTTATCGAAAATGTAAGGGGCTGGTGATCTGTATAGATCTTAATTCCAGCATGCCCGTACAGGTAATTCCTAAGGTCGCTCAATGCCCAAACTATGGCCAAAAGCTCTTTTTCGTTGGTGGCGTAACCTTGTTCCGTTTCGCTTAATGTTCTGCTTATGAACGTTATTGGTTTCCCCTCTTGACTTAGTACTGCGCCTATGGCTGAGTTACTTGCGTCTGTAGTGAGTTCGAATCCTTTGCTAAAGTCTGGTTGGTTTAACAAGACTTGTTCTAATAGTTTCTTTTTAATTTGTTCAAATGCCTTCTTTGTTTCCGATGTAAATTCTATGTTTATAGTCTTACGTTTATTATTTTCTATGCCTCTTAGGAACTGAGTGAGCGGTTTAGCAATATGTGCATAGTTCTGTATGAATTTGCTGTAGTAACCTGACATACCCAAGAAGCTTCTAAGTTGTCGAATTGTAGTCGGTTCAGGATATTCGTTGATTATTTTGACCTTGTCTGGGTCAGTTTTAATACAATTATGGCTGATAATATAGCCCAAAAATTTAACCTCTTCCTTAAAATAAATGGATTTTTCATTACTTATGGTCATATGTGCCGCACTTAGCGCTTTGATGATTGTCTCGATGTGTGTTAAATGTTCTTCAGCTGATTCTGAAAATATTATCACATCATCAATATAGACATGGCAGAATTTGCCAACATATGGTCTCAGTATGTCATCCATTGCTGCTTGAAAAATAGCAGGGGCGTTTTTGAGCCCAAATGGCATTCGGAGGTATTCATATTTTCCATTATTTACAGAAAATGCGGTCTTTTTAATGTCTTCCTCTTTCATCTTTATTTGATGAAATCCACTCTGAAGATCAATTGTTGTAAAGTATTTTCCTCTGCCAAGGTTACTCAGTAAAATGGATGTTTCTGCCATAGGATATTTAATTGTTTTTGTTGCAGAGTTCAGTTTTTTAAAATCTATAACTAAGCGGAATTTTTTTGATCCGTATGGATTAATTCCTTTCTTGTCCACCACCCATATTGGATTATTATATGGACTCCTACTAGGACGAATTATACCGTTCTCTAGTAGTGTTTTAATTTCAGAATTAATGAATGTGTTTGCGCTTTGCGGATATGGATATTGTTTGCTCCATATAGCGTCATCATGTGACGTGGGTATGTCACATTCAACTTGGGTGTTGAATGGTAGATAATTGGGTTGAGGGGTAAATATTCCTTGATATTGTCTAAGAGTTTCTCTTAACTTAACTACATATTTATTCTCACTACTTTCTATATTGATGTGGTTCAGAAATTTCTCGTCGAATTTCAGAGGTACTATGCCTGTCGCGAATTCTAACGTGTTCTGTCCAATATTAATTATTCCATTAACCTTCTTTAATAATTTCATTCCTATGATCGCGTCGTACTCGGTTAAGTCTGGTAGAACGTAAAATCTTTCCTTAACACCTAAAATATTTAAATCTTGATATTTATCGATAATTGTTGTGCTATGGACACTATTAACTCTAGACCTAACTTCTAATTGTTTTGTTGATATCTCATTGTTTGGTTTAACATAATTATGTGTTGCCCCTGTGTCAATAAGAATATTGAATAAACGACCTGACTTTGTGTGTGTTCGCTGGATACAAGGCAGGTCGTGCCTTACTCTAAAAAATCGTCGTTTTCATTTAAATGATGTAGCCTAGGAGCTTTGGTAGGAATTTGATCACTTGATACCCTTTCTCGTTTAAAGGGGTTGTATTGATTCTGGGTATTAAAATTTCTGGGAGGATGATTAAACGTGTTTCGATTTTGATTTTGGGAATGACTCAGTGCGTTATGCTGAGTTGGCCTTCTAAATTGTCCACTACTTGTAATATCCATTCTTTGATGACTATTTTGGGTAAAATTTTGTCTATGAATGTTGTTATTACCCGAAATATTAATAGCTGGTACTACCTGTGTGGGTTGGCTCGTATAGTTGAACCTTGGTGGTAGGGAGGTTATTCTATGTGCGGAATGCTGATTATCTTTATATTGGTACATATTTGACTCTATCTCTTGGGCCCTGGCTAGTGCATTAGGAAGATCAAGTGGATTTAAAGAGAACACTATTTGAGATATTGGTTGATTTAAACCAAGTATGAATGTTCTTAATGCGTTATCCCTGGCTACGTTTATAAGACAGCTTGTTTCAGCTTTTTGTGGCCCGTAGGTCATTATTGTTTTGTTCGTAATTAATGTGAGTGTTTTGCTAACGTGATCGTAAAATTCTTGTAAGGACTGTTTTCCCTGTCTTAAATTAGAAAGTTCACTTTGTAGCATATGAATGGGCCCTTTGTCTTCGTACGTAATATCTAATCTACCTATAATCGCATCAACATTTAATGGCGTTCCGTGTGAAGTTAAGATGTCGTTTGCTGCTCCTATCACTTTATTCCTTATTATGTTTGTGACTGCGTAGTACCTACTCCCCCCCTTAACTGGCTCATATATTTTCATGCAGTTTTGGACTGCAGTTCTCCAACTAACATAATTACTACCGTCAAAAGTGGGAAGACATTTCACTACATCTAAAGGTTCTCCTCCTGTTATTAAAGGGTCTATTTCTATGTCGGTGTATGGTATTATTGAATCACCTGAAGTTAAATTAGCTAAACTTAGTGCTAGTTCATCTATCTGTGCTTTAAGACTCCTATACTCTGTCCAACAAAAATTGTCAGTACAGAGAAGAGAGGACGTTTACCTCTCACTCTGACTGAAGTGAAATCTCGTTAAGCTGTGAGAGAGAGCAAATATTACAGGGTTTCCGTAGTCCCCATTATAAATTTCGAAAAAGCTCTGATACCACCTTTGAAAAATGGCGGATGTAGTCAGCTGTTCAGAGGTGTTCAAAGAAAATTCAAAATTGTGGATGAACAACTTTTTGGTATTTTCATTGTGTTCGTTTGGGAGTAATATCATTCGAATATGAAGTGAAATTAATTACTTTTGTTAGGTGCCAGAACAATGAAGATTCAAAAACAATTCTAAATTACGCATTTAGAGAAATATAAGTTAGTTATTTGATGCCAGTTTTAATCATCAAGTAAGTAAAATAAATTAGGTGGTGCAACAGTCCAATGAGAATTAGGACCTAGAAACATAAAACTCTGAAAGCACTACTACTATTATTTGTATTATTAGCTCAGTTTATGCGTTTAATTTTCGCTCAGACCGTTGAAAGATGCAAAAAAAAACTCAGATTTGTTTCAATTTTCAGAGTTTATCGACTTAATTTTGCCGATGCGAGAGTTGCAGGAACATTGAAAACGAGAGTTACAGAATGTAAACATGGAACATTGAAAACATTTTTATATACTCATCTCTTTTTTCCATTCCTATTTTATTTGTGTGTACTCGTTGTTTATTTTCTTTACATTACTCACGACATTTCCAAAATGCTGAAAATAAGTGATTTAAGTAGACACTAAATAAAAAGACCGCCAACTTGTTAATTCTGTTGCCAATTTTCATTGCATAAGATTTGTGAATAGGTGATAAGCTATTCTTACTGCTTTCCCCTAAGGTATAGTGTGTTGCTTTTAAAGGCTTAACTACATAAGCCGAAAAGTACTTTTGTACAAAAGTAAAAATATTTGTATGCTCGCTAGTTCAGTGGTTTTGTGAAAAGAATAACAAATTTGTTCTTCAACCAAAATTTAAGTCTTATGCATCATTTTTATAAGTTTTCCAGTTCTAGCTATTTATATCTTATCTTTCAGTTATATAGCGACAAGGAAAAATCTGTCAGGGAAAGTTCTAACTACAGTTTTTCTGAAAGTGCATTGTGGCTTATTCATAGATGTTTGCTAAACTTTTTAGGCTAATCATAAATAAACGCAAATCAAAGTTAAGGGCTAAACCTAAATAACTATAAACATAGAAAATGTTGTGTTCAAGTAATTATTATCACAGCCAAATTTTATAATTGATTTTTATGGTGTATAAAAAAGTTGAAAAAGTAATTCATGACAAATAAATGTTACGTTAACACTAAGTTTAAGCAAATATCGATTGATACCACAATTGCAGAAGATATTGATATTTTATATAAATATTCCCGGTAAACTATAGAACTTTATTATTTCCGCCTTTTATAATTCAATGTAAAATAATTCAATGCAGTATATTTTAGATAATACAGTAGTTAAGTTAATAGTTAAAGTATTACTATTGAAATAAACATAACATTCATTTATAAAAAACATGTACTCGTTAATATATACAAATAAAGTCTAATCTAAAAAGCCTTAACCTTGTTAAACACTTTCTGCACACATCCTTTCTTGTTTTGGTTGTTCCTGCCATCTATCTGTAACTTAGAGAAAAAGAAGAGAAAAACAAATTCACCACGAACTACCGGTGTAACTTCTTCCGTTATTTATTGACAAACAAAAATGTTTTGCTAGAATTAATTTGAATTATAGGAGTATTTTTGTAGATATAAAAACGACAAGATGTTAGCAAAATTAAAAAAAAGAAATTCATGAGAATTACAAATATTATAATGAGACTTTAAAAAACATACCCTTCTTGGCTATCAATAAACAAAAATGAGAAATGTCGCATTTCCCGGAAATGATGTTTTTTTGTTTACTCTTCTCCGAGGTGAAAACATGTATACACCGATACGAATTCAACACGCTATAAAAAATGAGAGTAAGAGGTTTCGAAGGGACGGAGACGAGGAAGTTTGGCTCTCTCGATTAGTTTTTTCTCTCTGGCTTTGGCTGCGCATGGTAAAGGTCGTGGGGATGTACGCTCGTCGCAGCGTAATTACAACAACAATTTATGTGTAAGTCAGTGGTTGAATTTTCTTTTTCAGTAGGTAAAAAGGGAATAAAACCACTGACTGGCACCATTTGCAAGCTCTCCCATAAGACGTGTACTGACAATTTTTGTTGGACAGAGTATAGTAGTCTCACTTACTGTCTGAGTAATTAGATCGGCTACTTGTTGCGCGTTCATACTTACACTTTTAACTGAATTATTTCTTAATTAAATAATAGTAATAATATATTCACTTTCACTTAAAAACAAATAAAAATATAATAGTTAGTTTTCTTACTTTATAGACTATAGTAGTTGTTGTTCTGGATTGTTGTTAGTTTTCTTCTTTTTTTTTTTTTTTGACTTCCTATGTGTCTATGGCTTTTGCAGTTCCCGCAACTTAAGGTGCTTTACGTCCTACGATTTTCGTTGAATTATCTTTATGATAATTATTCCAACGGTGATAGATATTTATTTAATCTATTTTAATTTTTTTTTTCTGGTTCAGCAACTTTTGATTTCACTTTGTGTATCACTTTTATATTGCTGTCCCTGCTCGGGCGCCAGTTAACTATTGTGTTAATTTTATTTTTTAAAAAATAATTATATTTTTATTAATCACACAAAGATATTACATCAAGTATTAAACATTAAATAATCTAAAACTTAATGGAGACCGAGAGGCACGCGAAGGTTTGTTCAAACTGCTCGAGGGCACAAGTCGTTCTGCTGCTTGTAGATGTTATTCTTTTTAACGAATCCTCGGTTGATCCTTAGATGCTGCTCTACACATTCGGGAAGTTACGTACGCCTTTTTGGTCAAGTGGCTTCTTATCTTCTATGCGAGGGTAATTTATGGTTTTAATAGATTCCAGATGTCATGCACACATTTTGTACAATGTGCATTCATCTATTGTATCTTGTGTGATGGCTATTTTGGTGTTTTTATGTTTTCCAGATGTGTGGAATTAACTCATTGTGCATGTCCCTGTAGTAGGCCTTGGAGGGTCTGAGCTTACGCCCATCTCCCCCAGGACCTTCTTTAGGATTCTTTGTTTTGGAGGTAGAAGGACCTGGCACCACAGCCCTACTACCTCCGACTCGCGGTGTTGAAGAGTTGAGAGGTTTACTCTCTGTGGTAGTAGAGGAGCCGTTCTTCACAACTGCCTCACTACAGGAAGAAGGTAATATTCATGCCTATTACCGATGTCGTCTCGTTTTTTCGACGACTCTCGTTTTCTTTGTCGTGTCGTTTTTTAAGTGGCATTCTATAACTTTTTCGACGCGACTATTTTGTAGCAGATTTTTAAACGATGAAAATGTATCAGAGATCTGTCAAACTGAAATCAAATTCTATATCATTTCATTACTCGATATTCAACAAATGTGTTTTTATTAAATTATTACCAAATAAATAAATTATTAAAATGATAAGTGTTGAAATGTATTACAACGCAAGCAGCGATAGTGACAATGATGAAGAAGGTAGAGAGCGAAATATTGCAAAGGCACAATAAATTGTACAAAAAGGACAGTGAAGCGTCGACATCTGCATTTGTAGCCTGAACTTGCTTTGACTTATGTATGTCCGGATGATGAAGACGTTGAAGTGGTTGGGAGCTGCGATACACCAATTGCATTTCCACTCGGGCTTAACCATCTGTTTATGTTTAAGTAGATTTGCAACAGCATCCTCAAGCGCAGATAGGATGTGCAATTGGTTTGGCCCCCTCCATTTCCTTTCACTTCTTTTTTGTTGTTCTGAACAATTTTTTTGTACTTTTAATTCAAAGTCAGCCCAAACCTGAAAAAGCAAATATTAAAAATGTGTTAATGTACATAAATAGAATAAACTGATTCAAACCTTTTGCCAACCATCACCATCTTTTATTGGAGGACTTTTGTTGTTGAGTTTATCAGCTACAACATTCCATTCTTTTTTAAAATCGGCTTTGTTCATACATTTCAAAAATCCCCTAGCCAACTGCTCGTTGCTTTCCATCAGCCGGACAAGCGCCTCGAATTGGTTTTTGGTTTGTTAATTTTAACTGAAAATGTGCAAAAATATTTATTTTTTATTTATCGCAAATAGAGTACTAATAAATTCCATAAAATTAAAATTATTTAACAAGGAAACTTACAATTTTGCGAACTTCCATTTCTTCGTCGTGAGCAAATTTTCAAACGAGAGATACCGTCGTTTTTTCATTGTCGTCGTTTCCTTTCGTCTTACAGAATGCTGAATTAAAGCGTTCAACACACTTGACGTTTACACACGACAGCAAAACGAGTGACAAAAGTTGAAAACGACTTATGGAATGCAGATTGTGTCGTGTCGTATATTTTGCTGTCGTTTACGACATCGGTAATAGGGGTGATTACCTGATTATCCGATATTCCACTGGCGACAACAGGGCTCTGAGTGTCCACAGCCATGTCTGCACCAGTGGAAGAGGGATGAGCAGCAGACAACTTTGCCGTCGTACTGCTGGCCGGTTCGGTCTTTTGATTTTGTTTTGTTTGTTTTGTTTTTCGAAAGTTCATTTTGAATCCCACGAGTAGCGGATAAGGGGTGGTCCATCTGTACAGAGATCCGTGTATACAGATAAGGCTGGTTAATCCGGAGGTCGCCAGGTATCCGGATACTCCGTTAGCGACTGAGCTAGTTTTTTAATTGGGCCCTCAGCCAGGCACGGGTCGTGTAACACCTTAGATAAAGCCCAATTGGGTGGTAGATTGAGGGAAGGAGAGAGAGGGTAGGGAATCAGGTAGTTTAGCACTGATGGAAGGACTGATTATAAGGATGGTTAAGAGAGGAATCAAAGGAGGGGTTCGTTGGATGGTTTTTTCACCAGCAACGAGGGGTGGGTAGGAGATGAGAAGGTAACAATAGTCGGCTATTACGCTATATGTATGTGAGCGACCTTTGGTTTCAGGACTCATCTGGAGATAAATCTCGAGAATCATTGACCCTACTCAGCCTTTACAACTCGACAAGTTCGACGCTCAGGTAAAGGTATGTGGATGGAATAAAACGCAATTTTTGGTAGGGTTCGTAAATGTACTTGTCAATCTGCTTTTATCAGATCAAACGCTTTCCGCAATTCCAGCTCCGCACCTTTGAAGTTTGTTTCATTGTCGCTCCAAAGTTCAATGGGACTACGTCTGACGATGAAGTTACGAATAGCTATTGTACACAAGCCTGTCAGTAACGAATGTGCAACGTCCAAGTGAGTTGCTCAAATCGTTAAACAAGTGATTAATACTTCATATCTTTTTTCACTGTTGCGTCGCAGTGGAATGAGCAATTACATATCATAAATGCGTTCTCCACAAGTCTTTTTTGCTTAATTTAATCCTGTTAGTTCACCACTTTTAAAGTTTATTTTCCGTAAAACTTTGTAGACGTATGTATAAATTATTATACCTATACATTTATAAAAAGCCCTTTTTATGGAGATTTCAATGAAATTAATTTGTAATGTGAAGGCTATAAAAAAAAGAAAACAAATATTTTATAACTTCAAGGAAGTTTTTTGAATTTAGCCACGATTGGTTACGCTTTACATTTAATTAGGTTTAAATGAAACAAATATTGTGAAAAATTAGCTGCGAAAACCTGCGAATTAAGAAGTTATCGAGAAAATAATAGCTAGAGTTGAAACAAAGAAAAGCACAATTTGATAATAGTTTATAATTGTGTATTAGCTTGCTTTGCAGTGTAAGTAAATTGTAAGAAAAGATAATCAAAGAAAAAATTGATGATCAGGATCACATTGGTTTGACTATTATTTTTCTAGCTTTCAGTTTGTCTTCAGGCTGGTCTAATATTGTTAGACGTTGAAAAGGCATTCGATACGGTCTGGCATGAGTAATTGCTTCAAAAACTCAAGTCCTTAGAGTTTTTAATGCCTACAATAAAAATTATCCAAAGGTTTCTATCCGATAGAAAGTTTATGGTAATATCGTATAAAGAATCATCCTCCACACATGATGCAGTGTACGGCGGCGCACCGCAAGGTTCGGTACTTGTGTCCATCTGTTATAATATTTATATTAAAATTAGAAAGATGCCAAAATAAGGGGCTTAAAATGATGTTAGATCTCCTAAGGTTTTACTCAACACTAAGAATACATGAACTAGCAAATATGAACTTTATATCTTTAAATATTGAAATTTATAAACATACATTTTATCAAGCCGTTATCTTATTATAAGTTTTTGCTTAGATTTGGTTGTTCTCATTTAATTGAGTGCAATATTAGCTTGTAACTTTTTATATAAAGGTTTTTGGTTGTAGTATTTTATCCTTGAAAAAAAATAATTGTACATAATATCCATCTTCTTTGGATAAAGGATAGAAATGTCCTAAATCTTTACAATATATAAAAAAACTGATGTAAACTAGCCTAAGTCGATAATACGGTGCAATAAACAATGAATGAATGTTTATAATTGTGAATTAAGCTTGAATGGTATAAATTTCAAATTTCGCGCCCATCGGCCATACTTAAAAATTTGAATGCAAACAAAAATCAATAAGAGGAAAATTAAATAAGACTATACCGAGTTTCAACCACCCCAGACTCCATATTTATACAAATTTTCACTATCAGGCCTAGCATATACTTTTCTTAAATCGTTCATTTGCCGTAGAGTAGCACCATATTATCTAACATGTTGACACAGAAGTTGCATTTTTTAAGGCTTGAGCTACTTTAACATTAGTCATAGCGAGGAAAAGCTCGTGCTTTACTTTTACTTCTGTACCATTTCTGTTTATTATAGATGGGCTCAAAAATTGTATTTGGTTCTGAATCTGAATCCCACAATTGTAAGGATTTTGCCAAACAATTTCCTTATTCTTATGTACATACAAAATTGCTTTCAAAAATTAAATTTCTTTGTTTATAACTTTTGTTTTTGAATCATTAGAATTATAATCACACACTTTTAAGATAGTATAATTTAATTTTAGTTTTTTTTTATTGTTTTATACTACTATTTAATTTCTTATTAGTAATAATTTGTTTTCGTTTTTAGAATATTTTTAAGTTATTTTTTTTCAATTTTGGTGTATTATTTAAAATTGAAAATTTAATAAATTCCATTTTCATATTTCTTTTCTTTTATTAACAAATTGTGTATTTAATCATTCTCCATACATTAAAAATAATATATTAAAATTTTCACTTAATTATCCGAAATGACATCGGTTAAAGACTAACAAAGGACCAAAATAGTCTACACTTATGTAAAGAGGCTACAAAATGAGGCAACGTCCTTGCAATATTGACAAAAATCTCGTCGAATTTTGTAAAGAGCTACTGTAAGACGTGGAATCCAATATTTTTGCCGTACCTCATTGACAACAATTTCGTGATTACAATGATGGTACCTTAAATGATAATCAAGAAGAATTAATTAAGAATTAGGCAAAGTTCAATTGCTATACAACATTCACCAACCAGTCTTTTGTCATCATGGTAGCCTAAGTATTGCGTACGAAGTTAGTCATATGTCGTCTTACATTTCCTATCTTCTCGTTTGGATTAAGTTTTAAAAATTCTGATCCATTTAACCATTAACTGTTGTTTGAGAAATCAGGAATCCTTTTCCACTTCGTTGCTTCGTCAGCTAAGTTTTCTGCCGTTGGAAACCATCACCAGTCTGATATTTCCGTCAATTCCAGTATCAACTGCTTGTAGGGTCGGTTATCAGAACGCAACCAAGACAATACGGTGCGTGAATCTGACCAGAATGTCCAGAATGTTTGTTTAGAGATTTTAATTGAATAGGTTGATACAATATTTTTAGCTAATCGGGATCCACTGACAGCGGCTTGAAGTTTTAGTCGTGGTATTGACATAAGCTTCAAAGGAGCTACTCGAATTTTACTTCCTAGCAAAACACAGTCGACCAGATCTCGAACATCTTAGATAACTTACAGCCGCGTAACTATCTATACTAGCGTCCACAAACGTGTGAATCTCAAAAGTAGGATTATTTAGAGAATCAAGTGAATACAGTGCAACCACTTTGAATATTCACTGTCGTGAATTAATTCGTCCCACGCACATCCAGAACGCCATATTTCTTGGAAAATAATTTTTGCGTTTATGAAAGCTGAAAGGGATCAAAAATTGTCATTAAAAGACTCTTTAGTGGGCCTTTTTTCCTAGAAGCACATCCTTGTTTTAATAGAGGCTTGAAATTTTGAAAACGAAACTGTCATCGAATGTCGACCAATACATCCCAAGCACCTTTTCCGTGATAAATTCTCGTCCAGAGCTTAAGGTTATTGTATCAACAGATTTAGTATCAAGCGCCCTCAAACTTTCTTGGAATTTTATACCCAGTTACAAATTTTAAAATCACCTTGAATCTTCAAAATTCCCAACACATAACGCCTATAAATACTAGAAAGATGCTAGCAAAAACATTGATCATCCCTATACTCACGCATGGTTGTGAAATCTATTGTAACTGTGATGCTGAGAGTAGACGAAAACTTACAGTTGCGTTCAACAAAATAAGATACGTATATTGTCTAAAAAGGTATGACCACATCTCTGGCTTTGCTAACTTTTTATACAATATGCAGTTCAAGCATTTTCTTCACTACCGAACCCTTCTTCTTCTTTTTAACCTTATGCAGACGCGTCAACCACAGTACCTTTTTTATAGATTACAATTCCCAATTTCTAATAGATCAAATACACTTATACCACGACATTCATGCCTTACATCCGAGCGACAGTTCTTTGTCAACGCCATTCGCCTTTGGAACTCCTTGCCAAGAGATATAAGAAGACTTGAAAATGTTAAAATATTTGAAAACAAACTTAAACTCTACTTTTCTTCGTTTTAGTTATTTGTGAGGTTTTACTTTTAATAATTTAATTTAAAGCAATGGTGATACCAATTAAATTAAACTGCTCAGTTTTTTCCATTAAAATGTAATTTCTATTTTATAATTTTGCATATACTTGCTTGCTATTGTATTAAATTAAAGTTAGCTTTTGTTATCAAATTTGTACATTATTTAAGCTATCACTTTTTAATAAGATATTGTATCTTAATGTGTATAGCATATCAATGAATTAAATAAACTAAACAAAACTAAACTTGAGAGTGGACGTAGTGGCAATCGCGTGCAAGGTGAATTGCTTCCTTTTCAGTATCAACGCTATCCAGCATGTTATCCACATAATAGTTATGCAAAATACTCTGCACTGCTCCAAGCAAATGATCTTGCTCCTCCCTAGCGTTGAGAATATTAATATAATCCGCACAGCTTGGTGAACAAGTGGGCCCAAAAGTCATTACCAACATAGCATAAACTGAAACGAATTGCAGATACCATAGATGTTAATTGCTCCTGACTTTTCAAAAGCATGCCATTTAAAGACACACCATCAACTTAAGCTGTAGCATCCCACACTAGCCTTATTTTTCCGGGCTTATTTAAGTTGATTACTAGAAATATAGGTAAGTACCAGCATTTCAGGGTTTTAACTTCAGTGCGCAGTAAATTTCTGGCATATATCCCTTGGGTACATATTCTTGAATTTAAGATTGAAAAGTGCAACCTACATCTGGATATATTAACAATTTTTATTAAAGGCATTGGAAAACTGTCTGGATAATGTATATTTTTATTTTTCCAAAGTAAACCGGTCTGGAATCGGTCTCCTATTTTGTATGTTACTTTTTGCATTTGGTCATAAGCGTGTTAGTCCTCTCTTGATTTAATCACATTCTTATTGCAATTAACAACTAAACTATCCAAAAATTTAATTTTGTACGATCTCAAGCAGCTCATCGTTTGTGGACATTTCACAGTCGCATATTTAAAAGCCGTGGTGGTTTGTTATATGCTTTGAACGTGTATCATTGTTTAAATGATCTTTTATTATAAATTTTTGTTCTAAATGTAAGCTACCCCTATTATAATTTGTTGTTCTAAATGTAAGCTACTCCTTAATGTTCGAAACGTCAAACATCATCGATTCATGTTCGAATAGTAAATTGTTATCGACGAGTGTTTGACGTTTTGAGACAGACAGTATTTCCGCTTTTGGTCATTCTTTTTCTTCCTAAAAACCAGAGTAGACGCGCCAATTGTTAAAGAGATAAAGAATTCAATTAAAAATTAAAATAAACCAAAAGAATTATCGTTTTAATAATCGTTTTAATAATTCAGAAGTGGGATTCACCCAAATCAATACAGAAAATACAAAATAACTACATTTAATTGCAGTAATTCCTAAATAAACTTGGAATCCTTAAATCACATTCTCCGTTGTATGTGCTTAGCACGTGTATTTTTTTTTAATCCGTTCTCATCGGCTGAATCTAAACCATCCGACATTTTTGGGTGCCATAGTCACTTAGAATTGATTCGCTGCAAGCGTGGAACGCATTATCGCCGAGGATTTCACACAAGTTTGCCTATACAAAATGCCTAACTCACGAGCACTATCAGTTCAAGAGTTGGTGGAGTTCTTGGATAAACATCGAATTCCGTATACTGATGAAGACGCAACAAGTACTACCAGGTTGAAGAGATTAGTTGCAGCGTACCGTATGCAGGCTGGAAAAACAGAGGCTATCCCATCCGTTGCGGACACTCCGAATCTAAGCGCTCCAGGCACAGCATTGCCACCTTCTCAACATGAAACGACATGTGATGTTGAATCCAATGCGGCAAACCTCCGTCGGGCTAGATCAACCCTTTCCATAGCCGAAAGCGAAATCATCGAACACACCGACAAGCCCTCACATCCGAGTGAAGAGGATGAAGTGGACACAGAGCTAAGATTACTTCGCAAACGAGTGGAGATAGCACGCTTGAAAAGAATGCTCGAAACAGGCAACTTTGACGCAGTTAATCAGCCTAATCTCCAAGCTACGGATAGTCAGCTAACTCAATCTACGTCGGGGCCGACGTTTAAGGACATTAAAAAGTCGATCCTACAATATTCATCGAGTGAGACTTATGACGCATATAAATGGATATCCGATTTCGAGAGAACCTGCGATTCCGTTGGCGGTGATGACGCTTTCCGTTTTCGTTCCGTTAAGCGGTTTATGAAACCCGGCTCCGAAGCTGAAAGCTTTCTGCGTGTTGATACGTCCACTAATTACGCTGAGTTCCGAACAGATTTCCTTATCAACTTTGGGCACGCTTACTCCATTCCGGAAATTATAGAGAAAATGAAAGAAACGATATACAAACCTGAAAACACTGTGATGTCATATGTTCTTCAGATGCAAGAGTTAGCCTCCCGGGCAAAGTTGGATGAACAACATACCATACGTTACATTATCGAGGGTCTTCGCGACCGAACGGCAAATGTTTCCGTTCTATTTCCTGCCAAAACATTAGACGAATTCAAAACCTTGATTCCGAGATACGTCCAAATGCGCAAATCGTATGCCGCTCTCACTCATCGTTCCGACCAGCGGGCCAAACCTGTTACCAATCCGACCTCTGTCAGTCAAACAAAATGCTTTAATTGTAATGGGTTTGGTCATATATCCGCCAAGTGTCCCGAGCCGAAGAGACATCCTCAAAGTTGTTTCCGATGCGGTTCTACACAACACACCATACGCCAGTGTTCGAAGCCTGCTCCCAAGAACAAAGATGGAATTGCATTAGCAGATGACTTCCGCCAGTTAACTGTCGAGCCAATGAAGGATCCGGATGAGATGGCTGATGTTGTAGCTGAAGTAAATAAGGTAGGTGTTACATTTCCGAATATAAGGTCGAATGTGCGCTGTAATATGTTTTCGTCTCTCTTTGATACCGGCAGCCCAATTAGTATGATCCGGCGATCGCTAGTCCCGGCAACGCTAATTGGTAATACACTTCAATCAAGTCGTTTCCGTGGCCTAGGTAACAATCAACTAAACGTATATGGTCAAACAACCGCTTTTGTACAATTCCGAAACATAAATAAACCAATCAGCTTGTACGTGGTCCCCGACCACTTCATACCCTATAGCCTTCTGCTAGGGCGTGATTTCCTCAAACTTTGTAACATTTCATTAACTATGATAAATAATTGTAATGAATTCGACCGTTTACGTTTAAATAAAAACATTCAAAAGGTATTGCAGTGCGTTATTCGACTTTCCAATATTGTTAAGCCGCTGTTGTCTTCTTGTGCATCCAGCTCTTCAGATTCAGATACTGTCAAAGAAACTCCAAACCAATTGGAGTCACTTCCGTATATTTTTGCGTTATCTGAAGAACTTTCAAACGTCTCTGATTATGATATTTCGAATAAATTAAACCAATTTCACCAACGAGCAATAAGCGACATGATTGTCAACCATTACTTGAATCATTCCGAGATCCCAGAAACAATTCACAATTACAAAATGAAAATACGACTTAACTCCGAAACTCCGGTGTTCTCAACCCCTCGCCGCCTGTCATACGCTGACCGTTTGGAAGTAGACCAAATTGTCCAGGACCTGATCGAAAAGGGCCACGTCCGTCCGTCCGAGTCACCTTACGCCTCTCCTTTAGTGCTAGTAACTAAAAAGAATGGTGAGCGAAGAATGTGTATCGACTACCGTGCGCTTAACAAAATCACGATCCGCGATAGTTTTCCACTTCCTCTTATCGACGATTGTCTTGAACGTCTGGAAGGCAAGAAAATATTCTCGGTGCTAGATTTGAAAAGCGGCTTCCATCAAATTCGGGTATCTTCCGAATCAATCCCTTACACCGCTTTCGTTACCCCTTCCGGACAGTACGAATATGTTCGGATGCCTTTCGGCCTCCGAAATGCGCCAGCTGTATTTCAGCGCTTTATAAATCATGTTTTATCTCCGTTTATCAAAGAAGGCTCAGTGGTCGTTTATTTAGACGACATTACGATAGCCACCGCTAATGTTATCGATCACCTTTCTGTATTGCAACGAGTTCTACGACGTCTGGCTGAATATCGGCTAGAATTGAATTTCAAAAAATGCCAATTCGGCTACGAGGAAATAGATTTATTGGGATTTAACATCAGTAACAAGGGGATACGCCCCAACGACAGTCATATAGAAAATATCCGCCATCTTCCGCTGCCTGAAAACAAACAAGACGTGCAGAAATGTCTCGGTTTGTTTTCATATTTCCGACGATTTATTCCAGGCTGCTCCTCCATTGAACGGCCACTGCGCCAATTACTCAAAGAAAATGTCGCCTTTAATTTTGATGAAAGCTGTAAGGCCGCTTTCCAAACCCTACGAGACAAATTAACGTCCCTACCCATTCTGGTTCTGTACTCTCCCCATCGAGAAACCGAGCTGCACTGTGACGCCAGTTCTCTTGGCTTCGGCGCAATTCTCCTGCAGCGGCAAGATGACAAACGAATGCATCCCGTCGGTTATTTCTCGCGGCGGGCTACCGAAGCTGAATCGAGATATCACAGCTATGAGCTCGAAACACTGGCAATTGTCTACGCAATTGAAAAATTCCGGATATATTTAGATAGAATACCGTTCAAGATCATTACTGATTGTCAGGCCCTAGCCCTAACCCTCCAAAATAAACGTACGAACTCCCGAATAGCTCGGTGGGCACTCCTGCTCGAGAACTACGCTTATTCCATACAGCATCGATGTGGTACTCTAATGCCTCACGTTGACGCTCTGAGCAGATACTTTCCCAACCAGACCGCGCTTGACAAAACTTTCGCGTATTCCGCCTCCGATCAATCCGTTACCCCGCCCGTGATCGCCCTTGTAGTACCCAAAGATGTAGATGCCCAGCTTCTAATCACACAAAATAGAGACCAAAAGATATTAAATATTCGTGAGACCCTAGAAAAGGAATTTTCCAACCAATACGAATTACTTGACGGTCTCGTATTCCGGAAACATAACAATCGCTTACTTCTGTACGTTCCTTCCGAATTGGAAAGCAATATAATTCGTGTCGCCCACGAAACTATTTGCCATTTGGGTGTAGCCAAAACAATGGATCAAATCCGATTAAGTTATTGGTTTCCACGAATGCAAGAAAAAGTTGATGCATTTATAAAAAACTGTTTACAGTGCATTATGCACTCCGTTCCCCCTCAAAGCCGAGCTAGAACGCTCCATCCGATTCCCAAAGCCCCTGTGCCTTTCGATACAATACATGTTGATCACTTTGGTCCACTTCCGTCTATCCGCTCGAAACGAAAATACTTATTCGTTGTGGTCGACGCCTTCACCAAGTTTGTCAAGCTATATCCCGTCAATACAACCAGCTACAAAGAGATATGCTCTTCCCTAGAACATTACTTCGATCACTACAGTCGCCCGCGACGGCTCATCAGCGACCGCGGATCATGTTTTAACCACCTCGAATTTAAACAATTCTTGTCCGATAAGAATATTGGGCATATACGTGTGGCCACAGCCGCTCCGCAGGCTAATGGCCAAGTAGAGCGAGTGAATCGCGTCTTGAAGTCCATGCTCGCTAAAGTCGTTGAGCCTCTGCAACATTCCGATTGGGTAAAACAATTATCGCGTGTCGAATATGCTATAAACAATTCCGTTCATTCTGTAACGCGATACACCCCCAGCTCGCTGCTGTTTGGTGTTAACCAGCGCGGTCCCATTGTTGATACTATGGCTGAATACCTCGATGGAAAGCAACCAGCACCTTCCATAGATAACCGTTCCGAACAACGCCAACAAGCCCATGCGCAAATTGCCTTGAACCAAGAAAAAACTCTTGCTTTCCACTCTACCAAATTCAAACCTCATTCAGCGTTTAAAATTGGAGATTTCGTTATGATTCGTAATGTTGACACGACGGTAGGCACAAATAAAAAATTAATTCCAAAGTATCGTGGGCCTTACGCAATCCATCAGATCCTTCCGAATGATCGATACGTAATCAGAGACATTGAGAACTATCAGGTGACTCAAATACCATACGAAGGAATTTTAGAGGCTTCAAGAATACGGCCTTGGGCCGACTGGAGGACAGATGCACGGGAAGACGGTGGTCCGGAGTGGTAACACCGTCCTTGTTGTTTTGTATATTGTAAACATTATACTTTTAACTAATGGCCTTCTGCCACTTGTGCACTTGCACAAGTAAGCTTTCCCATAAAATAATATCAGTAAATGATTGAGGTCAATCATAATGTCAGGATTGGCCGAGCTATTATAAATTTTTGTTCTAAATGTAAGCTACCCCTATTATAATTTGTTGTTCTAAATGTAAGCTACTCCTTAATGTTCGAAACGTCAAACATCATCGATTCATGTTCGAATAGTAAATTGTTATCGACGAGTGTTTGACGTTTTGAGACAGACAGTATTTCCGCTTTTGGTCATTCTTTTTCTTCCTAAAAACCAGAGTAGACGCGCCAATTGTTAAAGAGATAAAGAATTCAATTAAAAATTAAAATAAACCAAAAGAATTATCGTTTTAATAATCGTTTTAATACTTTTAATGTCCATTTTAAACGGTTTTTTTTTCTGCTACTGGCTCATGGCCTTAACCTTCTTTAGATTTAAGACTAACCCAAAGTCGACAGTTATTAAATCCAACAAGTAGTAGTTTTGGTTCCAGATTGGTGTATGAATTTACAAGAAGACTTCTCAAGTGACTGCAATAGTAAATTCAAGCTTTTCACAGTGTGTACATCTTTCAGTGGAAATTTGACGGATTTGCTCGTTTCAGATTTCAACTTCGAAAAACATGGAACCATCGAGTAAATTCACAAACGTCAAATTTTTTGGTAGTGATTAGGTATCACTGCTTTTTTGCGATGCTGATCGTTGCTCAGCTGATTACGATGCGATGCTGATTGACAAAAAGTTTTACGTTTAAAAACAACTTTTGATTTATGATGGATGTGATACTAATAAAAACTCTCATTGTAATTAAAATCTGGAGCCACACATTTTATCTTCTCTAAAACTTTTTTCCACAATACTGATTTCGATTTTCTGCCAGCAATAAATTCACCTTCTTATTTTAATCTGGTTTCTATTAATAGTTTAATTTGTGCGCTGGTAAAATAATCTCTGAAATTCATAAAATCAATTAATTTATATACAATTTAGAATTTGATTAAATACTTTTCATTGTCTTTTTCCGCCATTTTTGCTCCAAATCGCGTCCGCATCAACAACTTATCAAGAAAATTCTTGATGCTTTTTTTCTTTATATTTGCGCATCAGTTTATCGAACTTTGCAATAATGAACAATTGACATTTAAAGTGATGCCAATTATTTGCGTTTATGAACGTGCTAAAGGAATGATCGCAAATCATCTCTGCAGTGATGCGTTTGTGAATTTACACATCTTCATATCGATGGGTATTTGAAGACCATCGCAGACAAAACGGTGGAATGCCCTTCATTAAACTCTTATCAATTAAAGTTGAAAATGATCAAAATCCAAAAAAGCAAATGTGGAAGTTTGAATGCCTTTTCTTTAGAAAATAATCGGTACAACTCCGAAAAGAATGCGTGTATGCTTTTCATAGTGTGTGTTCATACGTGAGAATGTCAAAACTGTCGTCACTGAACCTTATTTGCGAAGGCTGGAATACATATCACATACAGTACTGATTGGGCAACATACTGTGGGGCTTGAGACGTCTTCTACATAGTATTACTTACTGTATTCCATTTGTCTGCTCTTTTTATTTGTAAAAATAATAATGATAATGATAACGATAATAACGATGATAACGATGATAACGATGATAACGATGATAACGATGATAACGATGATAACGTTGATAACGATGATAATGATGATAAATATTACACAAACATGCAGATAAACAGACCATAACGCATTATCTGTAAAACCAACTCCTCCACACAGGTTTTTCTTCACAAATTTTGACTCGACTCCGATCCCCGACCGGGATCGAGGCGAACAAGCTCATTTCAACTCGATTCAGGTATATAAAGAGTTTAGGCGAGCTTCAAGCTCGCTTCAACACCACATGTTAATGTAGTAGTCTACGAACAAACCCCCTTCTTGAAGTTTTTATTTTATGTCAAATTGTTGGTTAAAACTTTGAAATCGACTATTACCTTACACAGACGTATTTTCTTGATTTAGATAGTCAACTATCAAAAATCAGCTTACACGATTTCACCCCTGGTCTGAATTTCGCGTTTTTTTTTTGGAATTTTTTGATAAATTATTCTGGCAAATATTCAGTTGTATCAACTTTCAAATATAAAAACCGGACTACAGCGGATCGTTTTTTTGGCAATTTCTCACTGTACTATATATGGAATACGAAAAAACGCACTTGATGATGATAATGATGATAGTGATGATAATGATGATAGTGATGATAATGATGATAGTGATGATAGTGACGATAATGATGATAATGATGATAATGATGATAATGATGATAATGATGATAATGATGATAATGATGATAATGATGATAATGATGATAATGATGATAATGATGATAATGATGATAATGATGATAATGATGATAATGATGATAATGATGATAATGATGATAATGATGATAATGATGATAATGATGATAATGATGATAATGATGATAATGATGATAATGATGATAATGATGATAATGATGATAATGATGATAATGATGATAATGATGATAATGATGATAATGATGATAATGATGATAATGATGATAATGATGATAATGATGATAATGATGATAATGATGATAATGATGATAGTTATGATAGTGATGATAGTGATGATAATGGAAAAATATATTTTTGTCTCATAAGAGAAACAACGTCTATTTAGTCGTTTAGATTTTAATTTTATATATTATTTATTAAATAAGCTTCCGATCCCTTACTACTGATTGAGGGAAATCTTCATCTGAACGTAGAATTTAGACTGAACTCACAATGTTCAATACAACTCTTTTTATATTAATTAATGCGACATCAGAATATCTACCTTCCACTGAAAATTGTTTGCTTGCCTATGTCTTATTAAATTGCTGACGCAAGAAATCTATTAGAATTAAGTTTATTATGGATATGAATCTCACTTAACATATGCACTTTTTATTTCTTGTGATGGCATTACATTTGATTTGTTAATGAAAGATACTTTGTATTCTGCTTTTTTTATGCTCTAATTTGTCAATAGATATATTAAATCTTTGTACTTCCTTTGTTAAAATATTTCTCCCTGAAATTCCCAATCTTAAAAAGACTATGTTGTCTTGTATTTTTTCTATTTCGATGTTCAATGAAATTATGTCTGTATTGATTTGTAATGATAATGCTTTTAGCTAAACTTTCTTTTTTTTATTTTTGTGGAATTGCTTAAATTCCCTTACACATATTATTGTTTGTAATTCTGTCTGCCATTGTTTCTAAATCGTTTGAAATTGTGTATTAATCCCTCCTTTTGTATTTATATCTGATATAGCATTCTTATTATTTTCTTCTTTTATTTTTAAATGATTCTCTATCTCTACTCTTTTATCATCGTCCATTACTTCAAAAAGAAAATGGAGTCCGCTGTCTGTTATGTTTAGAATTCCCTCTTTGTCTTGAATAAAGAAGTATACTCTTTAATTTTGATTTGGAACCTCCTAAAGCTTCTGTCATTAATCTTTTTAATCTTAAATCATGAAAATTGTTATATTTGTTTTCTATAGAAATATTTCTGTTCTAAATATATCAATTTGTATGTATAAATCTTTATTAAAATCTGGTTGAACAAAATAAGTTCTATTTTGATTTCGTTTATTTATTTTATATTCTTTAATTTTCTGAATCCTTTTTCCTATTTCTTCTTACTCTTCTACCTTTATTTTTTTTTGAATAAAGTCTATAATTTTTCTTAATATCGTTAAATGGATTGTATAATTATATATACTAACTGCTTTTCTTACTTTCTTTTTTAAATTTAATATATTTTATTTCTTTTCTTGTACATTTTATATCATCATATTTTCATTTATTGTACTGTGTAGTCTTTCTACATCAGAGTTTCCTGTCTTATGATTTGGAGTTTTATTTTAATTCCCTCTTCTTTACAATATTCTTTAAATGCTAGGCTCCTTTTAAAAGCTAAGCTACTAAATTCATTATTGCATACGATTTCTTCGGATTTGCCTAGTAATGAGTTTCTATCAATTTTTTTCTCTATTTCACTACGATTTGTGGCTAATGATATATCTTTATTTCTGCTAACTGCGTTTACTTATAATCTACTAAGATAATATGTTTGTGGATTGGGAGGCACTGGCCACGCTTCACCAATGCCTTAGCGAGAGAACTTCGGTCTAGAAATATGAATATCCCCACAAATCGACAGGAATTTGACAAATATCGAGATTGGCGGATATTTACAAGAAATGAACGAGACAATCCAACGAACAACGGTCATAATATGGAAAGAACCGAAATACAAGGAACGAAACACTACGAAAATGTACCGTAACACGACAATAGATGCACTGCACAGACACAAAACTAGACTTCTGACAAGGCTTAAACGCTTGTACCAGAGGTTTATTGACCCAAACAATCTGGAGATTAGGACATTGAAGTCGTCTATCAAAAAAGTAAACAAATGGATCAGAGATAACTATAGATTAAATATTAATTTAAAGAAAATAAGGGCCGTTAACTCTAGCGACCTGAGTATGTTAACGCTGATTAATAAGATCTTTAGGATTAATGATCAGAACGACCTCTCTTGTTGAAGACGACAGAGAACAGCGACGTACTTCTGACAGCTGGAATAGATGCAGAAGACGCTGTTTTCGACGATGAATTTTTTGTCGTCGAAGATCCGGTGGAGAAGGCGGAGGTGGTGAGGGCTACTTTCCAGAAAGGTACAAGGTAGGATGCTAGCAAGGTCGAATGCTAGCATTCGCCCCAATAAATAAATTCGGTGGCGCAACAGTAAGTAGAGAACCAGGGCCTAGTGACTTACAACTCTCAATCATTCCTGTGTGCGAGCAATTGCAGGGATGGAGGGGACCTGCAGTTTATATGCCAAATCCGAACGGCTAATTTGAGAAAGCACTTTTTCATGACAAGAATTACTCTTAGAAAATTTGTCAATTGCAAGAGGCAGTACCCGTGAAAAAAACTAGGTGGCACGGACAGGGATCGAACCCAAGACCTCTGGCATGACAGTCCAACGCACTTTTTTTTTTATTAGTTATTTCTTAAAACTATCTTAAAGCTAGACAAAAATTCATAAAACTAGCCTAATTATCCATAACTTATAACTAACTTACTGGTCCCATACGGACACTCTAAGTTAAACAATAATACTTAATTCTAATGCCTTTCGGCTAGTGATGTGAAAAGTAGTTACTTCTAGGTAATCGTTACTTTAGTTACTTTTTCCAAAGTAATCGTTACTTTTGAATGATTACTTTGTGATTACTTAAAAAAAAAATACGTGAATTAGGCACGAAGAGGACTCAATTTCACAATTTTTTTTTTTGAGATATTGCAAGGTCATAGGGAGATTTTGATAAAACCTGAAACAGGAATCTAAATCAATGGTTTTTTGGGTGTAAGTAATGTTTGTATGTTTGCACGTACGTTTGGGACACATTTTTTCATCGGCCATTTCTCAACAACCTCAATTATAAATCGGATATCTAAAACTATTACAATATCATTCCTTTTTGATTTATTTACTTTAAGTTACTTTTGGATTTAATTACTTTTAGTTACTATTGGATTTAAATTTTTAAGATATTTCTGGATTTGATTATTCTTTTGTTACGGAATACCTCTAAATGATATTGAAACTGATTACGATTACGAAATAATTTTATGAAAATGAAATATTGGAAAAGACAGTGGTTAAAGTAGAGTTTCTGGATTTTTGCATACTGTTAATATTTTTTGTATTTATATATACAAAGATAAGGTTTATTAATAATAAACGTCGTCTTTCGTCTTTGGTGGTATGACAATTCACAATACATATAATTTAAGTGTGGCCTACAATTTTAGGTCCAAGTGATCAATATTCACAAGTCTACTTATTCACCAAAAACATCAATCTAAACCCGTTAGGTGCCGCTTTAGTCTATGTTCTACATTTTTAAATCAAACTGATCAATATTCGCAAAATATATTGCTGTGATGCCGAAAATAAATTGGATCTAGTGTTGTGTATCCACCCAAAACAAAAGAAAAGAAAAGAAAAACAATAATTCATTCATATGCACTGCGACCTACATCTGGTTCATACAAATTATGTCGGTCACAACAAAGTGACAATATCGTTTGTAGAACTGATCACATTACATATCGCCACAGTCGGTCGGTATGCATAAAATATGTATCGTAGATTGTTTTGTTTATGAATGCAATTTGAGTCCAAATATTATGTCACGATTCTTTCCTCAAGTGGATTTCAAATCGATAATATTTGGGTGTCAATAACTGGGGTCATAGACTTAATAGTTTATGACATAGACAAATCTATGAAATATTAAGATTGAAAATTGTATAAATAAGAAAATTCTTGTAAATAAAATTTAGTCTTAATCTAGAATTCATTCTTGTTGTTTTGACTCACACTATCGGCTGGAGAGCTAAGACAATACTCATAATCGTGCAAGAGATTGCTCGGAAATTATAAGCGGCTCTAACGAGCTAAGAGTGTAAAAGATATAACCCTATCCACTTCCATTCCAAATTTTGTTGACAACAAACATTACATGGCGATCCTGCCAAAACGAAACTGACAAAACCAAACCAAACGAAACTGAGACCTCGATCCCGTCCAAGCCCAATCTGATGAGCAAATTTGACGTCAGCGATCCTTCTCAACAATCCTACCAAACTGATGTCTAATGTCTTCAATAGAAGAAATCAACTGCATCTTCGAAAAGTGGGAAAAATTTTTGGAATACGCTCCTGAGGAAGTGCCAGCAGACACACCGAAATACTTGCCAACCCCTAAGACAGCTGGACCAAAAATTAAATAATATTTTGGTAAATCTTAAAAAGTCACCAAACACGAGATACACAAAAACGTACATAGATAAGACAAACGAGGAAATACTTGACATTTGGGAAGACATTAGGAAATTCACAAATATAGATAATATTTTAACAGTCAAAAAAGAGTTTGACATCATTGTTGCTGAAATTCGTGGTTTGCTAAAGGTGAAAATTGACAACATGGCTGATTTCGATTTACTTACTGCCACTAAAGTCATACCTGAATTCCAAGGAAATCAAAAAGACTTGAATAATTTTTTAGGCTTAATAGAATTTTACCATGATACTCTTAAACAATCACAGGGATTAATTCTAATCAAGTTTATAATAACCACAAAATTATCAGAAAAGGTTAAAAACAAAATACAATTCTATGCAAGTCCTACAACCCTAGATGAATTCAAAAATACTCTAAAAACTTTATAAACCCAATAAAAATGCATCAGCATTACACAATTATATTTCGAAATGCTTCCAAGGTAACCAAAGTATTTCATCTTTTACTTCTCGCATTGAAACTCTTCCAGCACAGTTAAATGATCTGCAAATATCTGATCAATGTACAGAACATAGAGAGATCATAGTCAAGCTTAAGGATCAAATAGGATTAACAGCTTTTAAAAATGGTTTATCAGAACCATATAAATCTCTAGTACTCGCTGCAAGACCAGTAAAACTTGCAGAAGCAGTACAAATTGCCTTAGAAATAACCCCAAATCAATCAAATCAAATAATGCATTTTAATCGAAGAAATAATTTCAGAAATAGAATTAGTTACAATAATAACTTCAATCGTAGTAATTTTAATAACGCAAATAATAATAACAATAGCTATACTAATCAAAATAGGAACAATAATAGCAACAAGTAGAAATTTTCATCAAAATTTTCATCAAAACGGGTCAAGTCATGGTCGACAAAAACCGGATTCAACCAGAAGAAGATAATCCAAATAAAAAGCTCAAATATAAATACAAATTTTATAAAAATAAGATTACAAGGTAGAAATAAACCCATTACTTTACTCATAGATACTGGAGCCGACATTTGAATCATAAAAAATAGTACATTAGACAATAAAAATAATATAGAATACCATAATAACTATCAAATAAATGGAATATCCAAAGATATAATTACGACTCTAGGAACCACAAAACTAGATATATGGTTTAATGATCTAAAACTCAAACACACATTTAATGTAATTGACAGTAAAATAAATTTAAATACTGACGGAATATTAGGTAGAGATTTTTTAGTAAAATATAACTGTAAAATTGATTATGAGACATGTGTACTAAAATTCTTAATAAACGATGAAGAAATTGTATTACCTTTAAACATGAACACAAAAGAAATAAATGATAAAATAATATTACCACCAAGAACGGAAATTATTCAGGCAGTTAGTTTAAATTTAACTGAAGATAGTATTATTCATGGAAAAGAAATTAAGAAAGGTGTATTTTTAGCCAATGCAATAGTTCCCAGAAAGGGGAATAAACATATAAAACTCCTAAATACGACAGATGATAATATAGCTTTGAAGCATATCTCAATAGAAATAGAACCAATTTCAAATTATCAAATATTGCATTTTAAGAATAATTTAGAAGACGAAGATAGATTTAACAAAATAAAAAATGAAATAAAAGTAGATAGTTTAGATGATAATGCTAAAGATGAAGTTTTAAGAATATGTAAGGAATTTCAAAATATATTTCATTTAGAAGGAGAAGAATTATCTAAGAATAATTTTTATGAGCAAAAGATAGCTGCCACAGATAAGACACCAGTGTATGTAAAAAATTACAGATTACCACATGCAAACTTACAAGAGATAAAAGAACAGGTTGACAAGTTATTAGATGATGATATTATTGAACCGTCAATAAGTCCATATAACTCTCCATTATTAATTGTACCAAAAAAGAGTTCAAATGAATCCAAAAAGTGGAGATTATTTGTAGATTATAGATCTTTGAATAAGAAAGTAGTTGATGACAAATTTCCATTAACAAGATTAGAAGATGTACTTGACAAATTGGGAAAAGCTAAATATTTCTCAACTTTAGACATGACAAGTTCATTCCATTACATCCAAAATCTAGACCATTAACAGCTTTCTCAACTGATACGGGACATTTTCAATTCAAAAGACTACCATTTGGATTAAAAATTTCAACAAATAGCTTTCAAAGAATGCTATCTATTGCACTTAGTGGCTTACAGGCATCTGCATTCCTATATGTAAATGATATAATTGTATTTGGTTCAAATCTTAAAGATCATAATAAAAATTTAACTGAAGTATAAAAGACTACGTAAATACAATCTGAAATTAAATCCAAATAAATGTAATTTTCTGAGACCAGAAGTTGTTTATCTTGGACATTTAATAACTTCTCAAGGCGTGACAACAGATCCTAGCAAATATAATGTTATTAAAGATTATCCAATACCAGGCAATTCGGATGAAGTGCGAAGATTTGTAGCTTTTTGTAATTATTACAGACGTTTTATTCAAAATTTTGCTGACATTGCAAAACCCTTAAACCAATTATTAAAGAAAAATCAAATTTTTTGTTGGACACAAAGTTGTCAAAATGCTTTTGAAACGCTTAAAAATAAACTGATCTCACCTCCAATATTAAGTTATCCAGATTTTTCGAAGCCATTCATATTAACAACTGATGCATCAAATTATGCATTAGGAGCAATTTTATCCCAAGGAGAAGTAGGAACTGACAAACCCATTGCATATGCGAGCAAAGCACTAAACAAACATGAGTTAAATAAATCAGTTATAGAAAAGGAATTACTTGGTATTTATTGGGGAATTAATCACTTTAGACCTTATTTATATGGAAGAAGATTTGTTGTATATACAGATCACCGACCATTAGTAAGTTTATTCACTCATAAGAATCCTTCATCAAAATTAACTAGAATTAGAGTAGATTTAATGGATTATGATTTTGATATAATTTTTAAACAAGGCAAAATGAATACAAATGCCGACGCGTTATCTAGGTTAAAGATAAGTTCAGAAGAATTAAAAGAAATGATACCTCAACAAAGTATAAATGTCCTAACAAGAAGAATGAAAGAAATTAATAAAGAAAGCACTAGTGAAAAAACAAAGAATCTAGAAATTATACCTTCAGTGGAGATTGATCACCTTCATATATGGGAATGTATATCTATTTCGGATACTATCGGGTGATTTTTTTGAGGTTAGGATTTTCATGCATTAGTATTTGACAGATCACGCGGGATTTCAGACATGGTGTCAAAGAGAAAGATGCTCAGTATGCTTTGACATTTCATCATGAATAGACTTACTAACGAGCAACGCTTGCAAATCATTGAATTTTATTACCAAAATCAGTGTTCGGTTCGAAATGTGTTTCGCGCTTTACGCAAATTTTATGCGTTTTTTTTTTTAAAAAAGTTCTCAAGCTCTTAAAAAATCACCCATTATGTATTTATTGTCCTCCATTGAAAAGAGGACATTGTTTAATATAATGGGTGATTTTTTAAGAGCTTGAGAACTTTTTTTAAAAAAAAAACGCATAAAATTTGCGTAAAGCGCGAAACACATTTCGAACCGAAAACTGATTTTAGTAATAAAATTCAATGATTTGCAAGCGTTGCTCGTTAGTAAGTCTATTCATGATGAAATGTCAAAGCATACTGAGCATCTTTCTCTTTGACACCATGTCTGAAATCCCGCGTGATCTGTCAAATACTAATGCATGAAAATCCTAACCTCAAAAAAATCACCCGATAGAAACATTAAGAAGTTGCAACTTGAAAATATAAATAATTTAATGGGCCAACCAAAAGAATTAATATATGCAGTTAAAGATAAAATTCATGTTAGGTACAAAAACGAATCTTTATCAGAGTTAAAATTGATTTTGAAGAAATTGTTAGAAAAGAATAATGAAATATTTAAAACAATATCTGTGCACAAATTTAAAGAGATATTTAATGAACTGCAAAAGAATAATAAGGAAAATTGTCTTGACATTATTTTATACAACCCACCAAAAAGAATAACACATGTGAATGAAATGAACAAATTAATTAAAGAGTATCATGATAGCAAGTTAGGAGGACATATAGGTATTAGAAGATGTATAGCGAAACTTAAGCAAAAATATGTATGGAAGAATATGAATAAAATGGTTAGAAAATACATAAATAATTGTAGAAATTGTAATGAAGTAAAAATTACCAAATATACTAAAGAACAATTCATGAAAACAGAAACACCTAGCACATCGTTTGAAGTAATAACAATAGATACAGTAGGACCACTTAGACCATCAAACGGTTATAGATATATTCTCACTATTCAATGTGAATTAACAAAATTTATTCAAGCATTTCCATTGGTCACAAAAGACGCCATCACAGTAGCAAAAACTATAGCTAAAAAGTTTATTTTGAAATATGGTTGTTTTAAAAAATTAAAGACTGACAAGGGTACAGAATTTACTAACGAACTTTTAATAAATATCTATAAATTTTTAAAAATCGAAAAAACAACGTCAACACCATTTCATCATGAAACTTTAGGCTCAATTGAACGAAACCATAGAGTACTCAATGACTTTTTAATGACTTTGAACGGAAAAGACGACTGGGAAGAACTTTTACCTTATTATACTTACACTTACAATACAACAAAACACAGTATAACACAATATACACCATTTGAACTAGTTTATGGAAAATTATGTGCTTTACCTTGTGAAATCATGATAAACAAAGAAAATATTTACAATATTGAAAATTATATTAATGAATTCAAAATAAAATTAAAATATGCTCATGAAAAAGCTAAAGAATATTTAGAACAAAATAAAATTAATACTTGTAAAATCAATCTTATGTACATAAATCAAATTTTTAAGTAGGAGATTATGTTTATATAAAAGTAGGAAATAAGAAAAAATTAGATAAGCCATTTAAAGGTCCCTATAGGATAATTCAACAAAATGGACCAAATAGCCTAATAGAAATTGAAAATGAAAAAAGAGAAATACATAATAATAATTTAATCAAAGCAAGAAACTCTTAATCACAAAAAAAAAGATATAATACTAATAAGAAAAACTTATATTCAGATTTTGTAAAAAATCTCATATCAAAATAATTTTCTCATTTAAAGATAATAAAATTATTTTTTAAAGGGTGAGGGTGTTGTGTATCCACCCAAAACAAAAGAAAAGAAAAGAAAAACAATAATTCATTCATATGCACTGCGACCTACATCTGGTTCATACAAATTATGTCGGTCACAACAAAGTGACAATATCGTTTGTAGAACTGATCACATTACATATCGCCACAGTCGGTCGGTATGCATAAAATATGTATCGTAGATTGTTTTGTTTATGAATGCAATTTGAGTCCAAATATTATGTCACGATTATTTCCTCAAGTGGATTTCAAATCGATAATATTTGGGTGTCAATGACTGGGGTCATAGACTTAATAGTTTATGACATAGAAAAATCTATGAAATATTAAGATTGAAAATTGTATAAATAAGAAAATTCTTGTAAATAAAATTTAGTCTTAATCTAGAATTCATTCTTGTTGTTTTGACACACTATCGGCTGGAGAGCTAAGACAGTACTCATAATCGTGCAAGAGATTGCTCGGAAATTATAAGCGGCTCTAACGAGCTAAGAGTGTAAAAGATATAACCCTATCCACTTCCATTCCAAATTTTGTTGACAACAAACATTACACTAGTCTCAAATTCTAAAATAAAGTTATTTCATAAGAAATCCGAAAATTCTATTTAATACATTTCAGCTGAATTGAATAAAGTATTGACAACAAGCTCAAATCTTGAAAAAACTTGAGTTTCTCATATTTCAAAAAAGAAACATTTTTAGGGTTTTGGAAAGTAATACCAGATCATTGCCCGATATGTCTTTAAAACTTTGTTTCAGAACTATTCATTCGTCGATTTACATATTTTGGCTATCAAATTGAATTGAAAAGTAATACAAAACTCAATACAAGTTTTTTCTTCTGATCGTTACAACTGGTTCTTAACTATGAATAACTGTGAATATTGATCAATTTAAGTTAAAATGTAGAAGTTAGACTCTAGCGCCACCAATTCGATGTAGATTTTCCTGTTCTGTTTTTGGTACATAAGTAACCTTCGTTGTGAATATTTATCAGTTTGATCCAAAATTGTAGGCCAGGCCACAAGTAAATTATATTTATTGTCAATTGTCATGTAGCCAAGGACGAAAGACGACATCTTTTTTGTACAAATCTTAATTTTTGTATAAATAAATACAACAAATATTAACAGTATCAACAAATTCACAAACTGTTCCACTCTCTTTTACAATATTTCATTTCCATACAATTATTTCTAAAATCGTAATCAGTTTCAGTTTCATTAAGATGTATTTCGTATCAAAAACAAAACAAAATAAATCCAAAAATATCTTTAAAATACAAATCCAAAAGTAACTAAAAGTAATCAAATCCAAAAGTAACTAGAAGTAATCAAATCCAAAAGTAACTAGAAGTAATCAAATCCAAAAGTAACTAGAAGTACTTAAATCCAAAAGTAACTAGAAGTAATCAAATCCAAAAGTAACTAGAAGTAATCGATTCGACTGGTAATCGTTACTCGGGTAAGTAATCGATTACTTTGTAACGATTACTTGGGATTTCTCACACCACTACTTTCGGCCCTAAGATCTATTGAACTTCAATTCAATTTTATTTATTTTTTAACCATTAGAAAATTAAAACTAATATCAATGTCCTTTTTTATTTTTACTTAAAAACTACTTAAAATAAGGTCCTTTAATAAAACTTAAAACTAACTTAAACTACCTATTCTACCTATAAACTACTTAAAACTAGAACAACCACAGCAGCAAATCTAACTATCTAACATTTTTTGTTTTTAATATTTGTTTGTCCTTTTTTTTCTTATTCCATGTTTTTTTTTTTTAATTTTTTTGTTTTTTGTGTTTTTTTTTAATTTTTTTTTTAATTTTTTTTTTGTTGTGCCACCATGCCTATTCTAATTAAAACTAACCCTAAAACTATAAAACAAGTATGTAAGCCGGCCAAGGCTTAAAACCCCATCCCGACTACCCACTATCAAGTGCCGATTGAAGCCACCAAAACTGGTTCTCCTGCTTCACCCTATCAGTTCGGTCCCGTTCGGACACAGCCCTACTGAACCGAAGAAGCTCTGCTCCGTCTTGTGCCATGACGTCCCGATTGTACAGGAGTCGCCTATCCACGGTTCGTCGTCTGACGTGGTAAATTAGCGGAACTGCCAATCTATCCTGTATCAGACCGCATCTGTCTAAGAAGAGGAATGCCTCTGGTAGAATGAAGCCGCTCAAGCGTGCACTCTCAAAATACTCGTCGTTCGGATAGAACGCCCCGAAAATTAAATTGTTGGTCGAAGACATAGCTCTTGCAATGTGACCTCGAACGAGTTTTATCACGAAATTGTCAATTCTGTTGATTCAAGCCCCGTTGTATAGGACCTCGTTGGAATAGTAATGCACGTAAGAAGATTCGGCTGTTCGATATAAGCCGGTACAGCGTCGTAAACACTGCCGCTCAAACACCCTAAACTTCTCCATCTGGGAAGGGGCAACGTTGAACCACACATGAAAACCATAAACGATCATCGGCCGTATGAGGGCCATGTAGCAAATTACCTTCACTCTGGGGTCAAGCTGACTGCTGTAAAACAGCCGTTTCGTCAGAGCGAAGGCTCCTCTGGCTCTGGTCAGAGCAGCATTTATATGTCTGTCGAAATATAAATACTGATCTAACCAGATACCGAGGTACTTCACTACACTTTTGCTCGCTAATGGCTGCCCGTGAAGATCAACGATAACCATCTTGCGCCAATTCTTGCAAGTATCCCTCGTGGCCCTAGCCAACGGAGTCCGGAACAGAATTATCTCCGACTTCTGGACATTTGTTTTCAGTTTCCAATCATCGCAATATCGCTGAATCTTGTCGCAATCACGCTGCAAGAGAATTCTAATAACCTCAACCTTTCGGGCCGTTCTGTACGCAATTAGATCGTCGGCGTACGCAATTGCCTTTGTAAGACTACCTATCAGATCGCTGGTGTAAACGCTGAAGAGAATTGGCGAATTCACCGCTCCCTGTTGAAGACCATTTTTAATTAAGAATGTTGTGGTAGAAGTTACATTGCCACTTTTGACAACAAACTTTCTACCGTTAAGCATATCGTAAAGTATATACAACAATGGTTTGCTTATGCCAAGCCTGCTCAGTTTTAGGTAAAGACCCTCTAACCATACGGTGTCAAAGGCCTTTTCCAAATCAACCAGAACAGCACCTGTGCATTGTTGTTTTGTTTTATTCCATTGGATATCAGAAACGAGTTTAGACGCAGCATGAATTGTGTCATGACTCATGACCCGCCTTGAACCCGAACTGTTTATCCGGAATTATTTTGTTGTCCGCAGCCCACTTAGTCAGAGCCCTGTTAATAATTTTTTCGAAAACTTTGCTGATGCTAGGAAGAAGACTTATCGACCGAAGATTTGACGGGTTGGAGTTGTCCTTTCCCTTTTTCGGGAGAGGATGAACCACAGCGGTCTTCCAATGCACTGGATAATATGCATTATTCAGTGCATTATTGAAGAATGTGGTGTAAATGTCAATTGCCTCCATCGGTAAATGTCTTAGTACAACGTTGGATATACCATCGACACCTGCTGCCTTTTTGTTTTTTATTGAGTTGAAGATGAGCTGAAGCTCAACCTTCGTTACTAACAAGGGACTTGGTACCGTTTGCTTGGCGATTATGGCATTTGCCAAGGAATCGTCATAGAACCGCATGAAACCACGGTTCTCAGATCGCCATTGTGTTATATCATTTCGAAGGTAAAAGTGATTAAGTAGGGCTCTGACCTGAAAAGGTCGTGGTTGGGGCGAATGCTAACATTCACCTTGTACACTTGCTGGAAAGCAGCTCCCACCGCCTCCACTTTTTCCTTCGGATCTTCAATTATATAAAAGTCATCGTCAAAGATGGCTTCTTCTGGATCTATTTGCGCTGTCATGAGTACGTCTCTGTTCTCTTCAGTTCTTTCGAGTTTCAGACACGGAAGGTCATTGTCGTTCTTTTTCCTGAATATATTGTTGATTTTAGGGAACATACTAGGGTCACTGGAATTAACTGACCGGATCTTGCGGTCCCAGTACTTGTTAATTGATAACCTGTAGTTCTCCTTAATCAACAGATTGACATTTTTTATTGACGACTTCAGTGTCCTAACCTCCAAGTCGTGTGGGTCTGTAAGTCGTCTGTACAAGTTTTTGAGTCTTGTCAGTAAGCCACTATTGTGCCTACACAGTGCGTCAATAGTCGCGTTTCCGTAAGCGTCCATTTGGTCCCGTTCTTTGTACTTTGGTATTGTCCGTTCCATCGTTCGTTTTATTGTTTCGTCTATCTGTTGTAAATGTTGGTCTTCGGACGCCACTTCCACTAGGCTACCGATTTCGTATAACAGTGGCAAAATGCCAACTTTACTATTACTGAAACACTAATAAAAAAAAAATTTACACTTCTTCACTCGCTGGAAGTCAAAAAACGACTGACTTCGGACGCCACCTCCACTGGGCTACTGATAAGTTAAATAAAGTCGTGGCAACTTGCCTACTTTAATTTGAAATTAACACTTGCACTTATTTAATTTGGACATAATAAAAGGAAATTACACTTCTTCTCTGTTTGGAAGTCAACGAACGACTGTCTGCGGACGCCACCTTCACTAGGCTACCGATCAGTTATATAATATGGTGGTAATTTGCCAACTTTAGCTTAGTCTCAAACACTTGCACTAGTTTAACTTTTAAATAAAATAAGAATAACACTTCTTCACAGTTTGGAAGTCAAATAACGACAGTCCAACGCACTAACCATCATGCCACGGGTACTACTACTATTCGCTCCAATAACGACCTGAAAAAACAAAGCCCTGCTGCACCACTTCTACCTGCGTAACGACATAACGCGATCCGAGAACCTATGTTTTACCAATGTTTTCAACGTTGCCTTGGATTACACAGAACACCAGAGTCGGAGTACAAACATTACTATTCCAATCAGGTTCTATGCAACAGAGCCAAAATAAACATAATTGATAATTTTTTGTTAAAGCTTAATGGGGGCACGTTGCAAGAGCAATATCCTCCACCAACAGCTTGATTTTTGGGGCTTATTATTCCAAAGGAATACTACGAAAATGGGCGTTTAAGCGGCTCTATCCCACCCGATTCTTTTCTCTATTTAGACAAGCGAGGGCTAATACAGGATAGAGAAGCGATTCCGCTTACATACCAAGTTAGCCGTAAAACTGTAGATAGGCGACTCCTTTACAGTCGAGACGTCCTTGCACTGGACGGAGCTGTGCGCATTTGGTTCAGTAGGACTGTGTTCGATAGGGACCGAAGCGATAGGGTGAAGCAGGTGAACCAGTTTTGTTGGCTGCAAAGATAAAACGTTTTTAAAGGTTGTCTGAGGCGTAATGTCTTGGCCGACCTACAGGTTTAAGGTTTAAGTTAGAGACAGTCAAAGAGGCACCAAACAAAAAAATAGAAAGAAAAACACAAAAATACGAAAAAAAAATTAAAACTCATATAAAAATACAAAATGAATTTGAAAAAAATACAGTTTATTTTATCGTTCTTAAACAATTGTTCTTTACTGTTTTATGATTGTAAGAAGTTAAAATTTTCTAAATATTTTTTTGTATGTAAATAACATGTATTGTATGTATTACACATACATACATAATATTCATGATTATACATTTTTTTGTTTACACAATTTTAATAAATTAAAATATAATGGTACAATACTAATTTATAATGATATAATGTCCTTAACATTGGTATAATGCATAATATATTTTTCTAATTGCTTAACACAAAAAATGGTACTTCGTTTTCTTTTTTGTACATCTGGACTATATTACCTCTTTCCTAACTCTTTTTTTTTCTCTTGTTTTAATTTGTACGTATTGTATCGTCCATAGAAAAGTGATACTAAGAGAATTGTAAAGAAAAGTGGTGTAAGTCATGCTTGTTGCAAAAGTTCGACTTCACGTGGGTTTTTGCTGCTTGCGTTAAATAATAGATGTGACATTTCGCATACAAAATTGTTATTCAAATTCTTACAATGACTCAGCTCTTCACTTTCTATGTCATAGTAGTATTCCTTTTTGTAATCAATGATAAGGTATAACTTTATAAAGTTGGACATTTTCTCTGAAAGGCAAATGAATTTTGAATTCATAAATTCCTTTTTCTGTTCTAATGGTTGCACTAATAGTGTTTATTTAGTAGAGTGTTAGAATATCATTCTCTTTGTCCAAGTATGGTAACTGTAGGTCACCAGGGAGTTTCTGTTTTATTTATAGCAAACCATTTGTAAGCTGATCCGGTGTAATGATGATCGGGTGCGGTGTGCCGTTCTTCGCGCTTATTATTTATATATCAAAGATGTCAGAAATAGTATTTTGGTATCTTATGATGAGGCGTGTTTAAAGTGGGGCAAGAAATTCTATTTTTAAAATTGTAGACTAAACCGTGCTTTAATTGACGAGTCTGTCAATTGCGTCTTCAATTTTTTAAATTATAACTTTAAATTATGATTCAATAGTAATTTCTGATATTTAAATGTATTAGTTGTTGTTTTTTATTGTAAGTGTTTGTTTTTTTTACGAGTTCTAGAAGGTAATTTTCATTATACTTTAGTTTTTCTATACATTGTTCCGAACAAAGATTTACTAATTGTTCCAATAACATTCACTAATGAAATTTTGTTCCTAGGTTTGGGTTTAAATTTTACTAAGCTAAATTTTAGTTTTATATCATTCTTTATGCGCGATACTTCCGCTGGCGCGCTACTTCAGAAAAGGTCAAAATTTGGTTTACCTTCTAATTGTTTACACAGACTTTTTATCTCGATAACATAAAATTGGGCGTGTCTTAGAGCTCCATAGAACAATGTTAGGTCATAATATGTTATACAGCTAGGTTCTATATTTTACTTTTACTTGAAATGCAATTGAAATCGATTTATAATATAAATTGGTGTTCTGAAATTACTTTTATCGATATCGATTTCATTTTTCCGAACTTAAAACCAGATGAATTGCAAAGTTCTACATTTTGATTTTTGCGGTTTTTAAGTGATTTAAATTTGACTAGACTAAGTTGATGCGATTTGAATTCCACAAAAGAAAATCGTTTAAAAACAGTAGTAGTTTCACTTAAAGCAAGCCTTAGCTTTTATATGTAATGCACTTAAGTCGTAAAAAGTTGCAGCTTCTACTACGTATTTGAGGGAAGGGATAAAGCATCTAAAATGATTTTCCAGCACACCAAATGCCTACCTTCAATCTTAGACAGATAGGGTGACCGCATACTTTTTGTTAGTGTTTTACGTGTAAAGGAATAGATTATTCAAAACAGCTGGAATGTCAAAAAAGGAATCCATAGATATTCAAGAATTTCTGGTAAATCTGGATATCTGACACAACAGTTGATTCAACATATGGTTCAATTTTCAATTAATTTAATTAAACAATTAATTTCAAATTTTACATGTTTTTCGGTAAAAATCTAGTGAATTTTTAAAATTATCCATTGAAATTGTTATTTTGCAATAACTTTTTACATCTAAGTGCCCTTCTGCTTTTTGTGAACAGCTGAAAGTTTTGTTTACTTTTTGCGAGCTATCTCAATTTAGGTATCCAACTCGTTCAATAAGGTATCTAAAAATCCAAATATTCCGGATAGCCTATCTAACTCGAGATTAAAAGCAACCAATGTTTCCTTCAATATTTTTTTGAGAAACATTTAAAAACTACTCTTAGGCACTAGTCTTTTCCAAATAAAATTAGGAAACTGCTTATCTCAAAGAACCAAATCTGCAACTAGCTGTCATGTGTATCAGCACAATGCAAATGAAAAACACTAATACTTTATATTTATTTTATTGAAAAACAGATGAAATAAAAATAAAAGAAAATATACAAATTATGACAATCAACGTAATTGTTTATTGATTGATGTGATGTATGTATGTCAGCTGCTTCAATTTTACTTAAAATGATGAAATTCATCGAATGATAGAACCCTGAAAACATTTTCTCTCGATTTTAAATTTCGATTTCATTTAACTCTAACCTGGCTGATAAGCTTCCATTGTGTTGTTAAGAGTTCGACCTTCCCATCTCCTCGAAGTGGAGTCCCGGATTTTTATTGATTTGGCTTATTTTGAGCTAATCAACAATGATAGTAGCATGAAATACACTAGTGAACACAAACGATCTGTAATGCCAAAGAAAATGGTTGGTTTCCTGAACTTCCTGATTTTTGTTTTTGATTTAGTGTTTTCTTTGAATGTGTACAAATGTTTTGTATGGCCTTGGTGTTTAGAAGTTGTGTGAAGTTATTTGTTAAAAGGTTGACAATTGTTGTTGTGAATTAATTTTGAGTTACCCACTACAGTACTTTCATCTAAATTGATTATTATGAACTCGTATGGTCCGTCCCACAGGGTCGAAAGTTTACTCTGTCTGGTTTGATTTTTTATTAGGACTTTATCACCTGTACGTTAAATATTTTTGGTCTAGCATTCTTGTCGTAAAGAGTCTTTGATGTTTCCCTTTTTCTTCAAGGATCGAGTTTGCTGTCTCATACCCGTATTGTAATCTAGCCTTAAGTTCGTTAACGTAGTTAGAATAGTTTTATTACACTTTTTATTGTTGTTATTATTATTAATTATTATTGATAATTATTTGGAAACAAATTATCACAACAAAACAAAACTAACTAAACCGACGACGACGGCGGCTGCGTAGCGACGAACTTCAATTCGCACTTAAATGAGTACGAACGCGACACAAAAGAGATAACAAAAAAAGTGCAACAATACAGCTTGTTGACGAAGCTGTAACCGCGGCTGCTCAGCTGGGCTGGGTTCTTTTGGAAGAATTTGTTTATTAATTATAACAATGTTGATTAATTTCTAAAATCAATCAAATTGTTACAATTTGGAAATAAGTTATTGCAAGTACCTACAGTGGGGTACGTTGCAGTAAAAATGGGCGCCAGGAATTTTTTTTAAAACCGAAAAAGAAAATTCCAAAACTCTTTATGATAAGTGAAACGATAGTAAACAAAGACACAACGAACGTTTGGTTTTAAATTTAATATTTATTTCTTTGGGAAACCGTGGGATTGAAGATCCCTGGACTAAAACCCAAAATGTTTTCAAATTAAAAGTTAACGAATTACAAAATTGAAATTTAAGATAAACAAAGAAAAAAACAAATTTAAATGGGAAAGTAAAATGGATTCTTAATACTGGACGCGATCGAACTCTATATATATCTATCTATTCACACGAACAAAGAAAGAAAAGAAACAAACTACTTATCTTTTTTTTTTCCTTCCTATTTTTTTTTTTCTCTGTTCCCAATCCTCACACCTCGATCCTCGACTATTAGTTTTCCTTCTAATTTCCTCGATTTCCCGATTTTCTTAATCCTTCTTCTCAATCTTTCTTCCTCCTTTTTAAAATTTCTCGAACTTTTCTACACTTTATCTTGTCGCTTGTAGGGCTCTATCAAGAGTGCCTTCCAAGTTAATTCCAAACTAATTCTTCCTCCCTCGACCATTCCAGTCACACACACATTCACCCAACACAAGCATCCGTTTTCGTGATTGTCGGTCACGGTATCGCGGCTTCCTGGAAGCTTTACGCTCATCAGTAAAGCCACCGTTGTTGACTCTCAACGAAACTTTGCTTTCACACACACAATCACAGTTTCGACAAGTTGTTGGATGAGTTTCCAAAACTTGCCGAAACATAATGGCGAGTTTAGACCCCTTCCCAATCATTGCTATTTTTCGAGAAAGTTCAAAGAAAAACAAAAATCGAGAAGAAGTCTCAACTAGGCATTTTCCTATTACTATTAATTTACGCGCGAGATTCGAAGTGTGAATTTTGTACCAAATATTAAGTTAAATTAAATCAAAAACGCGGCGTTAAAAACCCATTTTGTACATAAGTGATTAAGTTAAGAATTACAAATTTTAAAATTCAATAGATATGTTGTTGTTGTTGTTTAAGTAGGGTCCGCCTGACCCCATACTTCTTCGGCTCATCCGCCGGCATTTTCGACCTTGTCGAAAGAACTCGTTCTCCATCTCGATCACCTGCTTTTGTTGCTTTTGCAAAATAAAGGCTAGGTACACCTGTGGTTGATGAGACCATGGTTGCCCTCAACTTTGCCGATATTTTGCAGCCACAACTAGGGAAAAGAAAACAGCCAAAGGCTGGTTTTTGTTGCGGTAAAATTTACCGTAACAAATCCCACCCTTACCTCCCAAGAAATGTGTTTACTTTTCAAGAAAAGCAAACCATTTCTTAAGGCTCAGCCAGGGGTAGACAACAACAACAAAGGATCATCATTACATTTAAAAGAGAAAAGGAGAACAAAAAAAATCATTAATGTGGCACATTAAAATTAAACAAAAATGACAATGAACAACCAAAAAAAACTACTACAACAAAAGGGACTTGATTCAAGAATCAACATATGGTTTTAAGTCTTTAACGTGCCACGTTCCTCGCTCCTTCCCGCGATCGTCTATCAAAAGATATGTTCAAGGTGACATTCTCTTGCTGACCTTGAAAGGTCCTACAAATTTGGTCGCCAACTTGGCCGCGAAATAATTTGCTGCATCGGACAGCGCGAAGTTCCTACGCCAAACGAGATCACCCGTGTGATATTGCGCGTCCCTCCTACGTAAATTATAAGTCTTAGCAGCCTTCTTTCCCGCTGCTTCCAACTTCCTAGCTATATCCTCTCTCAGTTTCCGAAACTGCCTATCAATTTCCGTTATATCTTGGTCCCTATCACTGTCCCTAATTCCTACATCATGGCCACTAGTTACCATGTTCCTACCGAAATTTGCGAAGTATGGCGACACACCTAAAACCTCATGTTGCGAAGTTCGGATTGCACAGGCCACTTTTGCCAGTTGCGAATCCCAACTCCGCTGGTTTTCCGATACATACGCCCGGAGCGTAGTCTTAATAATCTGATTTATCCGTTCCGCCGGATTCGCCTGCGGATGATAATTCGCCGTAAACCGAAGTTGTGACCCGTACGCTTCGCTAAGCATTTTCAGTTCCTTGCCACGGAACTGGGGACCGTTGTCACAGACGATCCACTTTGGAATCCCGAATAGAAGAAACACGTTTTCTTCCAATTCCCGACATACCGCTTTCGCCGTTGCGGACCGTAACGCGAACAACAAGGAGAATTTAGTGAAATAGTCGACGACCGTTAAAATATACACGAACCCTCGCGACGATTTTGGTAATGGACCCACCAAGTCCACGCAAATCATTTCCCACGGTTCGGAATTGCCTACTCGTTCGTTCATTAGACCAGCTGGTTTTTCATTCACCGGTTTCACGCTTTGGCAAATTTTACAATTCCTAACATACCTCGTAATATCACTCCTCATTTTGGGCCAGCAATATTTTTCTGCTATCCTAGCAAAAGTTTTCTTAACGCCCATGTGTCCTGACAACGAAGCATCATGGCACTCGTTAAGAATTCTAGTTCTATCATTTTTCCCTAACACTAACTTCCACTCCTCACCAATATCATGAACGATTATATGGTTCAACCTGACATGTTTATAGAGCCGCCCATTCTCGACTCGCCAAGATGGGTATTCTAACGGGCTCTTTTCTACCTTTGATTTCATTTTAATCACCCAAGGGTCCGAATCCGCCTCAGAGACACCAGCTACTTCTGGAACTCCTCGCAACAACATATCAGGAACGACATGTTCTTTGCCCTTTCGATGAATGATTTTGAAATCAAATTGTTCGAGCCGAATGGCCCAACGAGCTAATCTACCCTGCGGGTCCTTAAGGTTGTTTAGCCAGACCAAAGAGTGATGATCAGTTATGACTGTAAATCGAACACCTTCGAGATACGGCCGCAACTTTTCAATTGCCCAAAGGACCGCCAAACATTCCTTTTCGGTCGTAGAGTAGTTCCTTTCATTCCTATTCAATGACCGACTTAAATAACAAATGGCTTTTTCGTCATCCTCAAACTCCTGAGATAATACGGCCCCGATACCATAGTCCGACGCATCTGTTTGTACAACAAACGGCCTTGAAAAATCCGGACATGTCAGAATCGGTGCCGTAACCAAACACTCTTTGGCTTTCCTAAAACTCTCCTCACATTCTTGTGTCCACTCAAATTTCTTGCCTTTCTTTAAGAGATCGGTAAGAGGCCTAACTAAAACTGCGAAGTTTGGCACAAACCTACGGTACCACGAAATTGTCCCTACAAAACTCCTAATTTCCTTCACATTTTTCGGTGCAGGAATCCTAATCATGCTTTCCACTTTTTCCGGGTCAACATGAAGCCCGTTCCTATCAACTACATACCCTAGAAATTTTAAAGAAGGCCTACAGAAATTACACTTTTCCCTACCTACTTTTAAACCCGCTTATCCTAACCTTTTAAAAACTTCTTTTAAAATTTCTAGGTGTTTTTCGAAAGAATCGGTGACGATGATAATGTCATCCAAGTACACAAAGACGAACGGTTCTAAGTCAGGACCTAAAACGTCGTCAATAAACCTTTGCCAAGTTGCCGGGGAATTGTGCAAGCCGAATGGCATCCTGCAAAATTGAAACAGGCCACCCCCTGGCACGGTAAAGGCTGTGTACTTTCGCGATTCTTTTTCCATTGGAATCTGCCAATAAGCAGACTTAATGTCTAAAGAAGACAAGTACTTCGCGTTTCGAAGCTTGTCTAAAATCGCCGAAATAAAGGGTAGTGGATAAGCATCCCTATCAGTAACCTCATTCAATTTCCTATAGTCAACACAGAACCGATAACTACCATCTTTCTTCTTAACCAGAAGAATCGGCGATGCCCAAGGACTCTTCGACTTCTCGATCATTCCAGCTTCCAACATTTCCTGGAGCTCCTGATCGATATGTTTCTGAATCGCTGGCGAAACAGGGTAATATCTTTGCTTTATCGGTTCTGCAGACGTCCTTATCTTGTGCTCAACTAAGTTGGTGCACCCTAAACCTTCGGTCATTGATTTAAAAAGTTCTCCTAACACTAATTCTAATTTCCTATTTTCGAAATCGTTCAAATCCGATTTTTCCCTAATCGCTACCATGTCTGTCATCGAAGCCAATCTCTCCTGGCTCGAAAAATTCCACACCCCTGATCTCAAATCCGGGACTATGCCCGATAGTGCCCAAAAATCGGCACCCAAGATCAACTGGTGTGGAAGATTCGGAATGACAAGACATTCTATCAAAAAGGATTTGTTCTCAACCTCCACTGGTAGAGAAACAGACCCAGCTACACCTACACCTGCTCCATCTGCTAACTCTACTGACCCAACACTGCTCTTTCCTAACCTAAGCCCTAACTCTTTAAAAATTGTCCACCCGTCACCACCCACAATGGTACGAGAGGCTCCTGAATCAAGAAGTCCTAAAACTTGATTCCATAAACCCTAACTCCTAAATATGGTCTAGTGTCCCTACCATTTGCCGCTAACGTGAAACTCAGTTGAACTCCTACACGCTGATCGTCAGCAGACGACCTCCCTAACGCCGACGGACTCCTTGTCCTGCTGACACAAGGGCCCGATCCCCATTTCCCGAACACCTCCTACAGTCCCTACGATACACTCCTACCGTTCCACAACCGAAGCAACGTTTCTGAACGATACATTTCGCAGCTACATGCCCTTCCTTGTTACAATTGTAACACCTAACCGACTGCCTAAATGGATTCTCAGAAACTGGAGCAACAGCCGCTACTCGGTGTTGTCCAGACGAACTAGGTTGGTAACCGCACTCCGGTTCCAACAAATTTTTACCTCTAGAAGGCGGGGTAAAACTATCTACATTCACCTTAAGGGTGTCTAATTCCCTACCTAAGATAGCAAGTTCCTTAACCGTCTTTGGTTTGGCACTAGCTATCTGCACCTGATAAAATGGATCTACATTTTTCCTCAATATCGACAACATTCTTCCCTCTGACAAAGGTTCCGATAATTTTCGAAACAATGTCCTCATCGTGGTAAGATACGCGCCGAAAGTTTCCTCCTTTCCTTGCGAACGCCGATTAATCTCCTCCAACAAGAGATCATCGTAATTCGCAGGAAGGAACTCCGCTTTGAGTTCCTTGACGAGTTCCTGCCAATCCTCTAAATCTTCCCTAACCGTCCTAAACCACATAAGCGCCCTACCAGCCAAAAGCTCCGAAGCGGATTTAAAAAGGTGGTTTTCAGGAACATCGTTAGCCAAACGAAGTTCCTCCACTCTTTCTAGGAATGAATTTACTGATGCTCCACCTGAGTCACCAGTTAACTTCACCCCCCACTTCCCAATACGTTCAATGTGTTTTGGCTGAACGACCACTCGTTCAGAAAACCCATCGACCCTATCCAGCCTACTTTCTAACGGAGCCCTAACAGAAATGTTCCCTACTGCAGGACTACTGACACCAACTCTTGGCTCAGCCAACGTCTCTGTCCCTAACGCAGACCGCGAACCAACACCTAGGGTCTGACCAACTTGTGTCTGAAGTTGGGTTTGAATCTTATTCGGAGTCTTTTCCTTGTTTAACTCCTCCTCCCTATCACTATTCTCACTGTCACCGGTGAGATCTCCTAGCAAACACAAAACCTTGTTCCGAAGTGAACTTACTGCATCTTCTTCATCTTCGGCCTCACAAGGTGTCCTAGCTAACCTGCCTATACACCACTCAATCTTTGTCACTATCTTAATGTACTCCGAAGACTTTGGATTCCTCGGAGGTACTTTAAGAAGGACCCTAATCTCCTCAATTTTAGCTTCTATTGCTTCGACATCCTCTTCATAAGTGAAGGGGTAAACTAAACTAACTTCCATCGAGTTCCTCTTAACGAGTAATCTCGATGACCTCAATGCCTTTCGCATTTCCTCAACGGTCCCTACTTTCAATCCCCTGACCTTCATCTCGTAGGCCAGTTCGTCCTGCGCTAACCTACCAATATTCATTTTAATTTACAAAAAAAACTTTACAAAAAAATTATTTTTAAAAAAAAATTATTTACAAAAAAAATATATAAAAAAAATCTACTTTGTAACCCCGAACTAAAATTCTAATTCGTAAATTAATTTATTGTTATTAAAAAAAACATATATTTTAAAAATAAAACAAAAAAAATTATTTCCTAACAAATTATTCTAAAAGTAATCAAAAAAAATTGAGATGGTCACACCAACTCGAACTAACTATACTCAATTCTTTGAAAATTTAAAAATCAACTATCACTCAAAAAATATAAAACACACTCGCAATAAAACTATCACGCAAGAAAAAATAAGTCACTTGAATATTGGAAGTCGCTAGAGATAAAACTCTCTCTCACACAAAAAAAGAGAGAACAACAAAAAAAATAAGAAGACAAAATGTCGACCGAAATAAATTATTATTTAAATATAAATGATCAAAAAAAGAAGAAGAAATCTGACTAATAACACGCAGTACAAATACAAAATTGAAAAAACGAGTTCACAACACACAATCACAAAAAAAAATACTTGCGATTTTTTTTTCACTTGTAAACTCCCTCGATGAAATTTTTCACAAACAAAAAAAACTTTTCGCCAAATCCCTCGATCGATTTTTCTAGCAGCAACCAAAACACCTCAAATGAAACACCTCGAAAAAAAAAACACCTATAAAAAAAACAGGAATTAATTGTTCTATTAAAAATTAAACAATAAATAAAAACACAATACGAATACGAAACTACTACGAAATTCTTCCACTTGGCCCCACACGTTGGGCGTCAATTTATTACACTTTTTATTGTTGTTATTATTATTAATTATTACTGATGAAACTTTGCTTTCACACACACAATCACAGTTTCGACAAGTTGTTGGATGAGTTTCCAAAACTTGCCGAAACATAATGGCGAGTTCAGACCCCTTCCCAATCATTGCTATTTTTCGAGAAAGTTCAAAGAAAAACAAAAATCGAGAAGAAGTCTCGACTAGGCATTTTCCTATTACTATTAATTTACGCGCGAGATTCGAAGTGTGAATTTTGTACCAAATATTAAGTTAAATTAAATCAAAAACGCGGCGTTAAAAACCCATTTTTTACATAAGTGATTAAGTTAAGAATTACAAATTTTAAAATTCAATAGATATGTTGTTGTTGTTGTTGTTTAAGTAGGGTCCGCCTGACCCCATACTTCTTCGGCTCATCCGCCGGCATTTTCGACCTTGTCGAAAGAACTCGTTCTCCATCTCGATCACCTGCTTTTGTTGCTTTTGCAAAATAAAGGCTAGGTACACCTGTGGTTGATGAGACCATGGTTGCCCTCAACTTTGCCGATATTTTGCAGCCACAACTAGGGAAAAGAAAACAGCCAAAGGCTGGTTTTTGTTGCGGTAAAATTTACCGTAACAAATCCCACCCTTACCTCCCAAGAAATGTGTTTACTTTTCAAGAAAAGCAAACCATTTCTTAAGGCTCAGCCAGGGGTAGACAACAACAACAAAGGATCATCATTACATTTAAAAGAGAAAAGGAGAAAAAAAAAATCATTAATGTGGCACATTAAAATTAAACAAAAATGACAATGAACAACCAAAAAAACTACTACAACAAAAGGGACTTGATTCAAGAATCAACATATGGTTTTAAGTCTTTAACGTGCCACGTTCCTCGCTCCTTCCCGCGATCGTCTATCAAAAGATATGTTCAAGGTGACATTCTCTTGCTGACCTTGAAAGGTCCTACAAATTTGGTCGCCAACTTGGCCGCGAAATAATTTGCTGCATCGGACAGCGCGAAGTTCCTACGCCAAACGAGATCACCCGTGTGATATTGCGCGTCCCTCCTACGTAAATTATAAGTCTTAGCAGCCTTCTTTCCCGCTGCTTCCAACTTCCTAGCTATATCCTCTCTCAGTTTCCGAAAATGCCTATCAATTTCCGTTATATCTTGGTCCCTATCACTGTCCCTAATTCCTACATCATGGCCACTAGTTACCATGTTCCTACCGAAATTTGCGAAGTATGGCGACACACCTAAAACCTCATGTTGCGAAGTTCGGATTGCACAGGCCACTTTTGCCAGTTGCGAATCCCAACTCCGCTGGTTTTCCGATACATACGCCCGGAGCGTAGTCTTAATAATCTGATTTATCCGTTCCGCCGGATTCGCCTGCGGATGATAATTCGCCGTAAACCGAAGTTGTGACCCGTACGCTTCGCTAAGCATTTTCAGTTCCTTGCCACGGAACTGGGGACCGTTGTCACAGACGATAGAAGAAACACGTTTTCTTCCAATTCCCGACATACCGCTTTCGCCGTTGCGGACCGTAACGCGAACAACAAGGAGAATTTAGTGAAATAGTCGACGACCGTTAAAATATACACGAACCCTCGCGACGATTTTGGTAATGGACCCACCAAGTCCACGCAAATCATTTCCCACGGTTCGGAATTGCCTACTCGTTCGTTCATTAGACCAGCTGGTTTTTCATTCACCGGTTTCACGCTTTGGCAAATTTTACAATTCCTAACATACCTCGTAATATCACTCCTCATTTTGGGCCAGCAATATTTTTCTGCTATCCTAGCAAAAGTTTTCTTAACGCCCATGTGTCCTGACAACGGAGCATCATGGCACTCGTTAAGAATTCTAGTTCTATCATTTTTCTCTAACACTAACTTCCACTCCTCACCAATATCATGAACGATTATATGGTTCAACCTGACATGTTTATAGAGCCGCCCATTCTCGACTCGCCAAGATGGGTATTCTAACGGGCTCTTTTCTACCTTTGATTTCATTTTAATCACCCAAGGGTCCGAATCCGCCTCAGAGACACCAGCTACTTCTGGAACTCCTCGCAACAACATATCAGGAACGACATGTTCTTTGCCCTTTCGATGAATGATTTTGAAATCAAATTGTTCGAGCCGAATGGCCCAACGAGCTAATCTACCCTGCGGGTCCTTAAGGTTGTTTAGCCAGACCAAAGAGTGATGATCAGTTATGACTGTAAATCGAACACCTTCGAGATACGGCCGCAACTTTTCAATCGCCCAAAGGACCGCCAAACATTCCTTTTCGGTCGTAGAGTAGTTCCTTTCATTCCTATTCAATGACCGACTTAAATAACAAATGGCTTTTTCGTCATCCTCAAACTCCTGAGATAATACGGCCCCGATACCATAGTCCGACGCATCTGTTTGTACAACAAACGGCCTTGAAAAATCCGGACATGTCAGAATCGGTGCCGTAACCAAACACTCTTTGGCTTTCCTAAAACTCTCCTCACATTCTTGTGTCCATTCAAATTTCTTGCCTTTCTTTAAGAGATCGGTAAGAGGCCTAACTAAAACTGCGAAGTTTGGCACAAACCTACGGTACCACGAAATTGTCCCTACAAAACTCCTAATTTCCTTCACATTTTTCGGTGCAGGAATCCTAATCATGCTTTCCACTTTTTCCGGGTCAACATGAAGCCCGTTCCTATCAACTACATACCCTAGAAATTTTAAAGAAGGCCTACAGAAATTACACTTTTCCCTACCTACTTTTAAACCCGCTTATCCTAACCTTTTAAAAACTTCTTTTAAAATTTCTAGGTGTTTTTCGAAAGAATCGGTGACGATGATAATGTCATCCAAGTACACAAAGACGAACGGTTCTAAGTCAGGACCTAAAACGTCGTCAATAAACCTTTGCCAAGTTGCCGGGGAATTGTGCAAGCCGAATGGCATCCTGCAAAATTGAAACAGGCCACCCCCTGGCACGGTAAAGGCTGTGTACTTTCGCGATTCTTTTTCCATTGGAATCTGCCAATAAGCAGACTTAATGTCTAAAGAAGACAAGTACTTCGCGTTTCGAAGCTTGTCTAAAATCGCCGAAATAAAGGGTAGTGGATAAGCATCCCTATCAGTAACCTCATTCAATTTCCTATAGTCAACACAGAACCGATAACTACCATCTTTCTTCTTAACCAGAAGAATCGGCGATGCCCAAGGACTCTTCGACTTCTCGATCATTCCAGCTTCCAACATTTCCTGGAGCTCCTGATCGATATGTTTCTGAATCGCTGGCGAAACAGGGTAATATCTTTGCTTTATCGGTTCTGCAGACGTCCTTATCTTGTGCTCAACTAAGTTGGTGCACCCTAAACCTTCGGTCATTGATTTAAAAAGTTCTCCTAACACTAATTCTAATTTCCTATTTTCGAAATCGTTCAAATCCGATTTTTCCCTAATCGCTACCATGTCTGTCATCGAAGCCAATCTCTCCTGGCTCGAAAAATTCCACACCCCTGATCTCAAATCCGGGACTATGCCCGATAGTGCCCAAAAATCGGCACCCAAGATCAACTGGTGTGGAAGATTCGGAATGACAAGACATTCTATCAAAAAGGATTTGTTCTCAACCTCCACTGGTAGAGAAACAGACCCAGCTACACCTACACCTGCTCCATCTGCTAACTCTACTGACCCAACACTGCTCTTTCCTAACCTAAGCCCTAACTCTTTAAAAATTGTCCACCCGTCACCACCCACAATGGTACGAGAGGCTCCTGAATCAAGAAGTCCTAAAACTTGATTCCATAAACCCTAACTCCTAAATATGTAAATATGGTCTAGTGTCCCTACCATTTGCCGCTAACGTGAAACTCAGTTGAACTCCTACACGCTGATCGTCAGCAGACGACCTCCCTAACGCCGACGGACTCCTTGTCCTGCTGACACAAGGGCCCGATCCCCATTTCCCGAACACCTCCTACAGTCCCTACGATACACTCCTACCGTTCCACAACCGAAGCAACGTTTCTGAACGATACATTTCGCAGCTACATGCCCTTCCTTGTTACAATTGTAACACCTAACCGACTGCCTAAATGGATTCTCAGAAACTGGAGCAACAGCCGCTACTCGGTGTTGTCCAGACGAACTAGGTTGGTAACCGCACTCCGGTTCCAACAAATTTTTACCTCTAGAAGGCGGGGTAAAACTATCTGCATTCACCTTAAGGGTGTCTAATTCCCTACCTAAGATAGCAAGTTCCTTAACCGTCTTTGGTTTGGCACTAGCTATCTGCACCTGATAAAATGGATCTACATTTTTCCTCAATATCGACAACATCCTTCCCTCTGACAAAGGTTCCGATAATTTTCGAAACAATGTCCTCATCGTGGTAAGATACGCGCCGAAAGTTTCCTCCTTTCCTTGCGAACGCCGATTAATCTCCTCCAACAAGAGATCATCGTAATTCGCAGGAAGGAACTCCGCTTTGAGTTCCTTGACGAGTTCCTGCCAAGCCTCTAAATCTTCCCTAACCGTCCTAAACCACATAAGCGCCCTACCAGCCAAAAGCTCCGAAGCGGATTTAAAAAGGTGGTTTTCAGGAACATCGTTAGCCAAACGAAGTTCCTCCACTCTTTCTAGGAATGAATTTACTGATGCTCCACCTGAGTCACCAGTAAACTTCACCCCCCACTTCCCAATACGTTCAATGTGTTTTGGCTGAACGACCACTCGTTCAGAAAACCCATCGACCCTATCCAGCCTACTTTCTAACGGAGCCCTAACAGAAATGTTCCCTATTGCAGGACTACTGACACCAACTCTTGGCTCAGCCAACGTCTCTGTCCCTAACGCAGACCGCGAACCAACACCTAGGGTCTGACCAACTTGTGTCTGAAGTTGGGTTTGAATCTTATTCGGAGTCTTTTCCTTGTTTAACTCCTCCTCCCTATCACTATTCTCACTGTCACCGGTGAGATCTCCTAGCAAACACAAAACCTTGTTCCGAAGTGAACTTACTGCATCTTCTTCATCTTCGGCCTCACAAGGTGTCCTAGCTAACCTGCCTATACACCACTCAATCTTTGTCACTATCTTAATGTACTCCGAAGACTTTGGATTCCTCGGAGGTACTTTAAGAAGGACCCTAATCTCCTCAATTTTAGCTTCTATTGCTTCGACATCCTCTTCATAAGTGAAGGGGTAAACTAAACTAACTTCCATCGAGTTCCTCTTAACGAGTAATCTCGATGACCTCAATGCCTTTCGCATTTCCTCAACGGTCCCTACTTTCAATCCCCTGACCTTCATCTCGTAGGCCAGTTCGTCCTGCGCTAACCTACCAATATTCATTTTAATTTACAAAAAAAACTTTACAAAAAAATTATTTTTAAAAAAAAATTATTTACAAAAAAAAATATATAAAAAAAATCTACTTTGTAACCCCGAACTAAAATTCTAATTCGTAAATTAATTTATTGTTATTAAAAAAACATATATTTTAAAAATAAAACAAAAAAAATTATTTCCTAACAAATTATTCTAAAAGTAATAAAAAAAAATTGAGATGGTCACACCAACTCGAACTAACTATACTCAATTCTTTGAAAATTTAAAAATCAACTATCACTCAAAAAATATAAAACACACTCGCAATAAAACTATCACGCAAGAAAAAATAAGTCACTTGAATATTGGAAGTCGCTAGAGATAAAACTCTCTCTCACACAAAAAAAGAGAGAACAACAAAAAAATAAGAAGACAAAATGTCGACCGAAATAAATTATTATTTAAATATAAATGATCAAAAAAAGAAGAAGAAATCTGACTAATAACACGCAGTACAAATACAAAATTGAAAAAACGAGTTCACAACACACAATCACAAAAAAAAATACTTGCGATTTTTTTTTCACTTGTAAACTCCCTCGATGAAATTTTTCACAAACAAAAAAAACTTTTCGCCAAATCCCTCGATCGATTTTTCTAGCAGCAACCAAAACACCTCAAATGAAACACCTCGAAAAAAAACACCTATAAAAAAAACAGGAATTAATTGTTCTATTAAAAATTAAACAATAAATAAAAACACGATACGAATACGAAACTACTACGAAATTCTTCCACTTGGCCCCACACGTTGGGCGTCAATTTATTACACTTTTTATTGTTGTTATTATTATTAATTATTATTGATAATTATTTGGAAACAAATTATCACAACAAAACAAAACTAACTAAACCGACGACGACGGCGGCTGCGTAGCGACGAACTTCAATTCGCACTCAAATGAGTACGAACGCGACACAAAAGAGAGAACAAAAAAAGTGCAACAATACAGCTTGTTGACGAAGCTGTAACCGCGGCTGCTCAGATGGGCTGGGTTCTTTTGGATGAATTTGTTTATTAATTATAACAATGTTGATTAATTTCTAAAATCAATCAAATTGTTACAATTTGGAAATAAGTTATTGCAAGTACCTACAGTGGGGTACGTTGCAGTAAAAATGGGCGCCAGGAATTTTTTTTAAAACCGAAAAAGAAAATTCCAAAACTCTTTATGATAAGTGAAACGATAGTAAACAAAGACACAACGAACGTTTGGTTTTAAATTTAATATTTATTTCTTTGGGAAACCGTGGGATTGAAGATCCCTGGACTAAAACCCAATATGTTTTCAAATTAAAAATTGACGAATTACAAAATTGAAATTTAAGATAAACAAAGAAAAAAACAAATTTAAATGGGAAAGTAAAATGGATTCTTAATACTGGACGCGATCGAACTCTATATATATCTATCTATTCACACGAACAAAGAAACAAAAGAAACAAACTACTTATCTTTTTTTTTTCCTTCCTATTTTTTTTTCTCTGTTCCCAATCCTCGCACCTCGATCCTCGACTATTAGTTTTCCTTCTAATTTCCTCGATTTCCCGATTTTCTAAATCCTTCTTCTCAATCTTTCTTCCTCCTTTTTAAAATTTCTCGAACTTTTCTACACTTTATCTTGTCGCTTGTAGGGCTCTATCAAGAGTGCCTTCCAAGTTAATTCCAAACTAATTCTTCCTCCCTCGACCATTCCAGTCACACACACATTCACCCAACACAAGCATCCGTTTTCGTGATTGTCGGTCACGGTATCGCGGCTTCCTGGAAGCTTTACGCTCATCAGTAAAGCCACCGTTGTTGACTCTCAACGAAACTTTGCTTTCACACACACAATCACAGTTTCGACAAGTTGTTGGATGAGTTTCCAAAACTTGCCGAAACATAATGGCGAGTTCAGACCCCTTCCCAATCATTGCTATTTTTCGAGAAAGTTCAAAGAAAAACAAAAATCGAGAAGAAGTCTCGACTAGGCATTTTCCTATTACTATTAATTTACGCGCGAGATTCGAAGTGTGAATTTTGTACCAAATATTAAGTTAAATTAAATCAAAAACGCGGCGTTAAAAACCCATTTTTTACATAAGTGATTAAGTTAAGAATTACAAATTTTAAAATTCAATAGATATGTTGTTGTTTAAGTAGGGTCCGCCTGACCCCATACTTCTTCGGCTCATCCGCCGGCATTTTCGACCTTGTCGAAAGAACTCGTTCTCCGTCTCGATCACCTGCTTTTGTTGCTTTTGCAAAATAAAGGCTAGGTACACCTGTGGTTGATGAGACCATGGTTGCCCTCAACTTTGCCGATATTTTGCAGCCACAACTAGGGAAAAGAAAACAGCCAAAGGCTGGTTTTTGTTGCGGTAATATTTACCGTAACAAATCCCACCCTTACCTCCCAAGAAATGTGTTTACTTTTCAAGAAAAGCAAACCATTTCTTAAGGCTCAGCCAGGGGTAGACAACAACAACAAAGGATCATCATTACATTTAAAAGAGAAAAAGAGAAAAAAAAAATCATTAATGTGGCACATTAAAATTAAACAAAAATGACAATGAACAACCAAAAAAAAAAACTACTACAACAAAAGGGACTTGATTCAAGAATCAACATATGGTTTTAAGTCTTTAAAGTGCCACGTTCCTCGCTCCTTCCCGCGATCGTCTTTCAAAAGATATGTCCAAGGTGACATTTTCTTGCTGACCTTGAAAGGTCCTACAAATTTGGTCGCCAACTTGGCCGCGAAATAATTTGCTGCATCGGACAGCGCGAAGTTCCTACGCCAAACGAGATCACCCGTGTGATATTGCGCGTCCCTCCTACGTAAATTATAAGTCTTAGCAGCCTTCTTTCCCGCTGCTTCCAACTTCCTAGCTATATCCTCTCTCAGTTTCCGAAACTGCCTATCAATTTCCGTTATATCTTGGTCCCTATCACTGTCCCTAATTCCTACATCATGGCCACTAGTTACCATATTCCTACCGAAATTTGCGAAGTATGGCGACACACCTAAAACCTCATGTTGCGAAGTTTGGATTGCACAGGCCACTTTTGCCAGTTGCGAATCCCAACTCCGCTGGTTTTCCGATACATACGCCCGGAGCGTAGTCTTAATAATCTGATTTATCCGTTCCGCCGGATTCGCCTGCGGATGATAATTCGCCGTAAACCGAAGTTGTGACCCGTACGCTTCGCTAAGCATTTTCAGTTCCTTGCCACGGAACTGGGGACCTTTGTCACAGACGATCCACTTTGGAATCCCGAATAGAAGAAACACGTTTTCTTCCAATTCGCGACATACCGCTTTCGCCGTTGCGGACCGTAACGCGAACAACAAGGGGAATTAAGTGAAATAGTCGACGACCGTTAAAATATACACGAACCCTCGCGACGATTTTGGTAATGGACCCACCAAGTCCACGCAAATCATTTCCCACGGTTGGGAATTGCCTACTTGTTCGGTCATTAGACCAGCTGGTTTTTCATTCACCGGTTTCACGCTTTGGCAAATTTTACAATTCCTAACATACCTCGTAATATCACTCCTCATTTTGGGCCAGTAATATTTGTCTGCTATCCTAGCAAAAGTTTTCTTAACACCCATGTGTCCTGACAACGGAGCATCATGGCACTCGTTAAGAATTCTAGTCCTATCATTTTTCCCTAATACTAACTTCCACTCCTCACCAATATCATGAACGATTATATGGTTCAACCTGGCATGTTTATAGAGCCGCCCATTCTCGACTCGCCAAGATGGGTATTCTAACGGGCTATTTTCTACCTTTGATTTCATTTTAATCACCCAAGGGTCCGAATCCGCCTCAGAGACACCAGCTACTTCTGGAACTCCTCGCAACAACATATCAGGAACGACATGTTCTTTGCCCTTTCGATGAATGATTTTGAAATCAAATTGTTCGAGCCGAATGGCCCAACGAGCTAATCTACCCTGCGGGTCCTTAAGGTTGTTTAGCCAGACCAAAGAGTGATGATCAGTTATGACTGTAAATCGAACACCTTCGAGATACGGCCGCAACTTTTCAATCGCCCAAAGGACCGCCAAACATTCCTTTTTGGTCGTAGAGTAGTTCCTTTCATTTCTATTCAATGACCGACTTAAATAACAAATGGCTTTTTCGCCATCCTCAAACTCTTGAGATAATACGGCCCCGATACCATAGTCCGACGCATCTGTTTGTACAACAAACGGCCTTGAAAAATCTGGACATGTCAGAATCGGTGCCGTAACCAAACACTCTTTGGCTTTTCTAAAACTCTCCTCACATTCTTGTGTCCACTCAAATTTCTTGCCTTTCTTTAAGAGATCGGTAAGAGGCCTAACTAGGTTAGGTTAGGTTAATGTGGCTGTGGATACAAAAACCACACACTTAGGCCAGAAGAAAGGCCCATTGTGATACCACATGAATCTAGAGAATTACTTCCCACTAGTCGAACCATTTTGAGCTTTTTATAAAGCGAAGGAGATATCTGATATCCTTTTTAGCTAGTTCACTGGGATCATCAAAAGAGTATTCTCCCAGATGAAGTTTGCGTCTTCGTGAAAGAGCAGGGCAGGTGCAGAGGAGGTGAGAGATTGATTCTTCTTCTTCCTCGTCCATGCAGCTCCTGCAGAAGTCATTTGAGGCTACACCAAGTCGTATTGCGTGTCTGCCTATAAGACAGTGTCCCGTAAGGACACCTATTAGGGAGCTAATATGAAGTCTGCTTTGGGATAACAAGTCTTTAGAGCGCTTTAGGTCCAATGAAGGCCATATTAGTTTTGTGGCTGCGCATGTTGGTAAATTGTACCACCTAGAGTTTGCTATCTCGAAAGCTTTTTCTTTTAGCAGAAGTTTACGTGTAGCTATCGGTATACCTATCTTCTCCCTTTCAGGTGAAATAGGTATGACGGTTCCATTTTTAGCGAGTTCATCGGCTCTACAATTTCCTGCGATGTCTCTGTGGCCCGGCACCCAGCATAGGTGAATGTTAAATTGCTGCGCCATCTCCATAAGAGATGATCGACAATCGAGGGCCGTTAGAGAGTTGGTTGAGACACCGTCAAGAGACTTGATAGCAGCCTGACTGTCAGAGAAGATGCGTATATCAGAAGTTGATATCACGTTTTCTCTTAGCCAGGAGAGAACCTCTTTGATCGCTAAAATTTCCGCTTGGAAGACGCTACAATGATTAGGGAGGCGGAATGAGATGCTTAGATTAAGCTTTTCTGAGTACACACCACTACCAACTCCCTCATTTGTCTTGGATCCATCTGTATAAAAATGGATGCTTTTGTCATCTAGGAGTTTTTTATCTTCCCATTCATCCCTGGATGGAATGGATACCTGGAAGTTTTTACCAAATTGGGGTTTTGGGATAGTGTAGTCTATGTACTTTGGTATAGAACCAAAGAGGTTCAGAATGATGGAGTGCCCAACATTGTTGTTGGTCCACTGAGATGAGGCGTTGAGTCTTATGGCTGTACTCGCTGCCACTTGTTTGCTGAAAATGTCGAGGGGTGTCAGATGGAGGAGAGTGTCCAACGCTGCTGAGGGTGTGGTTCTCAAAGCCCCGCTAATGCAGAGACATGCAGTGCGTTGGACTCTGCTGAGTTTGTCGCAATATGTGACTTTCTCCAGTGCAGTCCACCACACTGCAACCCCGTACATAAGTATTGGTCGGATGACCGATGTGTATAGCCAATAAGTTATGCGAGGTTGAAAACCCCATTTGTTTCCTATGGCTTTCTTGCAAAGGAAAAGAGCTGCTGTAGCTTTTTTAACTCTTTCCTGAATATTAGGTTTCCAACTTAATTTTTTGTCCAATATCAGACCAAGATATTTGGCCTCATTGGTGAAAATTAGTGGTACACCTTTTATTGAGGGAGGTACAATTTCTGGGATCTTGTATTTCCGCGTAAAAAGGACGAGGTCTGTTTTTTGAGGATTAATACTAAGTCCACAGTGATCTGCCCATCTAGTGAGCATATTGAGTGCGTTTTGGAGGAGGTCTCTCAGTGTATTTGGATGTTCTCCTATGACGGCGATAGCAACATCATCGGCATACGCAATCACTCTGTAGCCTTCTCTCTCAAGGGATATTAGTAGCTCGTTAACCACTATGTTCCACAGGAGAGGGGACAGAACACCACCTTGCGGAGTGCCTCTACTGACAGACCTTTTCGCACAAAAATCCCCCATCTTAGAGTTGATGATCCTGCTTTTTAGCATTAGATTTATCAATTCACAGAGTGAGTATTCGACGTTTAGGGTCGTCATAGCAGAAGTGATAGCGGATGTGTCAACGTTGTTGAAAGCGCCTTCAATATCTAGGAAGGCCACCATAGTATATTGTTTTTGTTCTAGGGAATATTCGATAGTTCTTACTAAGGTGTGCAAGGCTGTTTCTACCGATTTCCCTTTGCAGTAAGCATGCTGAGACATCGATAGTCTCTTATCAATGCTGTTACGTACGTGGATATCAATCAAACGTTCCAGAGTCTTGAGAATGAATGATGATAGGCTAATAGGTCTTAGATCTTTAGGGTTGACATGCGAACATTTGCCCGCCTTGGGAATGAAAACTACCTTTACTTCTCTCCATCGCTGAGGTATATGGACCATATCTAGACAACTCTTAAAAATCATCTCAATGATGGGCAGAGTTATGTCAGTCGTAAATTGTAACTCAGCTGGTATGATGTGATCTGGCCCTGGAGATTTGTAAGGTTTGAAACTATTCAGAGCCCAAGTCAATTTCTCTTTAGTAACAAGACCTTGAGGAATAGTTAAGTTAATACCCGACCCAGGATGGTTTGTTGTATTAACGTATTTGGAGCTATCAGGAAAGTGGGTGTCAAGTAGCAGGTTTAGCGTTTCTTCGCAAGAGTTAGTCCAAGTACCATCCAAGTTTTTAAGACAACTAGGCATGGTTGGATTTGTCGAGAGAATCTTCCTTATCCTTGATGCCTCCGAGGATTCTTCTATTGAGCTACAGAAGGATCTCCAAGAGGATCTTTTGGCTATTCTCAATTCCTGTTTATATTTTTTGAGGGATTCCTTATAGGAGTCCCAGTCTTGTGGATGTCTAGTCTTTTTTGCACGATTAAAAAGCCTTCTACAGCCTTTCCGGAGTAAACCCAGTTCAGCAGCCCACCAATATGGTTTCTTCTTTCCCCGCCCTGTAGTGAGGGGGCAGGCAGTTTCCATGGCTTTATTAAGGGCTGCTGTAAGCTCGTCGACTTTTTGATCGAGTTCAAAAGCGCATAAGGGCGGATCATAAAGTTCTGGTTTAATCAGATTCTTCAGAGTTGCCCTATATTTTGGCCAATCTGTTTTCCTATAGTTTCGGAATTGGATCGGTTTTGGAAACTCTTCAATAAGTGTGAATTGGATGTATCTATGATCGGAGAACGAGTGCTCCTTTGATACTCTCCAATTCAATATTTTATTTGAGAGATGTAAAGAGACAAGAGTCATATCTAAAACTTCTTGTCGATTTTTAGTAACGAAGGTTGGTTCACTACCTACATTACATACTACCAGATTAGTTGTTAAAATATAATCAAAAAGAGACTCACCTCTGTCATTTATATCGGTACTACCCCACGTAGTATGGTGCGCATTGGCGTCACAACCGATAATTATGTTGGTTTTAAGTCTTGTTGATTCAGCGACCGTCCTCTCCAGAGTGGTACCAGGTAGTGGGCCCTGGTGGTCGTGGCCCAAATACGCTGATACCAGCCAGTAGGTATGGTTGTCTATTACCATACTGGCTGTGGTGACGTCTTTATCACTGAAATTAGGGAGCAAAAATACGTTTAGATTACGTTTTACTAGTATGCAGGACCTTGGGTTACCTTTTCCTGTTACATATATCACGTAGTAACCAGGAGTTCTCAATCCTCGAACCAGGGATTTCACAATCCAGGGCTCTTGGATGAGAACGACATCTTCTCCAGTTTTTGTCAGGCGGAGAAGTAAGGAGGCCGAAGCCGTTTTGGAGTGTTGGAGGTTAATCTGTAGTATTTGCAGTATTTTGGCTACAAGTCGGCAGATCAACCTCCACCACTGTTGAATCCAGCTCATCCAGATCAGACGAAGAAGAACCTAATAGTTCATCTTCTTCCTCACTGGGGAGAACCTTGTCGTTTGAGTCGTCGGTCTCCATTAGGGATAAACCTTCGACGTATTTAGAAGAAGACTGTGCTGCGACAGAAGAGAGCCCTGCCACATTCTCATCCACACCCAAGGATGGGAAGGTGATGTTAGCACTGGGACCCCCTACGTCTTGCGGCACAGCTTCTGATGCGGGCTCGGAGGAAGACTGTGCTGCGACAGAAGAGGGTCCAGGTGCAACATCATCCACATCCAAGGAAGGGAAGGTGGTTGTAGCACTGGAACCCCCAACGTCTTGCTTGTGGAGGCTCGCATGAAGCGTCTACCTCATCTTTTTTGTAGATACGTAGCGTGATTGTCCCGAAACCGTATCTTATCACTCCCTTATCTCTCGCCAGAGAAGCCACAGAGTCTTTATTGATTACGATTATCGCACTTCGATAAAGACCCTTTGGCTCCTCCAGTTTCACGATCTTCCAGTCGTGACAAGGAAAGTCCGGGTTGCTAATCTTAATAATCTCGCGTATGTCATCCGGACATGAGGGTTCTTTAGGGATCCAAGCGCGAGCTCTTGGCCTGCATGGAATATCTTCCTTTGCAACGACCTCGAGTTTTGCGCCTGGCCAAACTTCGCCCAGCATGCCGACAGCAAGCGTATAGAGATCGCGCGACCTCTGATCGTTACAAGCGATGAGCTTGACATGACCTTGATGCCAACCCTCATCGCTTGTTACAGGCGGTGGACCCGGATGATCCCGCATGACTTTTAAAAAGCCAGCCGAGAGCTTCAGATTCACCATCTGCCAACGGTCAGAAGTAATCGTGCCATCAATATTGCTCCTATCGATGACCGCAATTACGATCTTATTTGAATCCTTAAGCACATCACTAAAAGGTTTAGTGAGAGGTACTCGAGGAATATTGGGAGTGCTGGTGTTTTGCACTTTGGGTTTTTTCGGGACGGGAGTGGACTCCTCCAAAGACCTTTGTCGCTTTGACGTGGAGTCGTGGCGACTAGTGTTGTCTAGAATGGATTTAGCCCACTCCAGCTTTTTGCTAAGGATGGGATTACTTCCATCCCCCAGTGTTGAACCAGAGGATTTTATAATCCTCATCGCATTCCGTCGTTGTTTATACGAGCTCCTAGGAGCATACTGGAGAGGTTTACTCTCTTTAGTAGTGGAAAGATCATTTTTCACGAACTTTCCACTACCGACATGAGGAAGCGTTTTCGCCAATTGTACATCCTGCACCGCACTAGAAGAAGGGAAGTGACTTGGCACAGGCCCTTTTCCGGTGCTCGGCGCAGGAGTAACGACAGCCAGCGTTGCCGCCGAACTGCCGCCCGGTGTGGATACATCCTGCACCGCACTAGAAGAAGGGCAGCGACTTGGCACAGACCCTTTTCCGGTGCTCGGCACAGAAGTAACGACAGCCGACGTTGCCGCCGAGCTGCCGCCCGGTGTAGCTGGAATACCGGTGCCGGTTTGACGGTTTTGCTTCCAGTACTGTTTTTGTTTTTGGTTTTGTTTTTGATTTGAATTCATTAGGATTCCCACGAGTAGCGAAGTAAAGGGGGGGTCCATCTGTGCAGAGATTCGCTTACACAGATAAGGCTTGCTAATCCGGAGGTCGCCTGGTATCCGGATACTCCGTTAACGACTGAGCTATTTTTAGAAATTGGGCCCTCAGCCTGGCTGATCATCGGCACGGGTCGTATAACACCTTAGTTCCAGCCCAATTGGGAAGTTGAAGGGAAGGATATGTTTTGGAGCAGGAGAGACGAACAGCAATTACGCCATAAGCGTCCCAGAAGGGAACTAGGTTGACATATAGTGATACACTATATATTCGGGAGATAAGGAGACATCAGCCAGCATAGTAACACAAAGCCGACGGAGGAGGGGGTAGGGATTGGGAGGGGTAGGGGTGAGCGACCTTTGGTTTCAGGACTCTTCTGGAGAAATAATTCCCGAGAATCATTGACCTTACTCAGCTTCTACAACTCGACAAGTTCGACGCTCAGGTAGAAGAGGCCTAACTAAAATTGCGAAGTTTGGCACAAACCTACGGTACCACGAAATTGTCCCTACAAAACTCCTAATTTCCTTCACATTTTTCGGTGCAGGAATCCTAATCATGCTTTCCACTTTTTCCGGGTCAACATGAAGCCCGTTCTTATCAACTACATACCCTAGAAATTTTAAAGAAGGCCTACAGAAATTACACTTTTCCCTACCTACTTTTAAACCTGCTTCTCCTAACCTTTTAAAAACTTCTTTTAAAATTTCTAGGTGTTTTTCGAAAGAATCGGTGACGATGATAATGTCATCCAAGTACACAAAGACGAACGGTTCTAAGTCAGGACCTAAAACGTCGTCAATAAACCTTTGCCAAGTTGCCGGGGAATTGTGCAAGCCGAATGGCATCCTGCAAAATTGAAACAGGCCACGCCCTGGCACGGTGAAGGCTGTGTACTTTCGCGATTCTTTTTCCATTGAAATCTGCCAATAAGCAGACTTAATGTCTAAAGAAGACAAGTACTTCGCGTTTCGAAGCTTGTCTAAAATCGCCGAAATAAAGGGTAGTGGATAAGCATCCCTATCAGTAACCTCATTCAATTTCCTATAGTCAACACAGAACCGATAACTACAATCTTTCTTCTTAACCAGAAGAATCGGCGATGCCCAAGGACTCTTCGACTTCTCGATCACTCCAGCTTCCAACATTTCCTGGAGCTCCTGATCGATATGTTTCTGAATCGCTGGCGTAACAGGGTAATATCTTTGCTTTATCGGTTCTGCAGACGTCCTTATCTTGTGCTCAACTAAGTTGGTGCACCCTAAACCTTCGGTCATTGATTTAAAAAGTTCTCCTAACACTAATTCTAATTTCCTATTTTCGAAATCGTTCAAATCCGATTTTTCTCTAATCGCTACCATGTCTGTCATCGAAGCCAATCTCTCCTGGCTCGAAAAATTCCACACCCCTGATCTCAAATCCGGGACTATGCCCGATAGTGCCCAAAAATCGGCACCCAAGATCAACTGGTGTGGAAGATTCGGAATGACAAGACATTCTATCAAAAAGGATTTGTTCTCAACCTCCACTGGTAGAGAAACAGACCCAGCTACACCTACACCTGCTCCATCTGCTAACTCTACTGACCCAACAATACTCTTTCCTAACCTAAGCCCTAACTCTTTAAAAATTTTCCACCCTTCACCACCCACAATGGTACGAGAGGCTCCTGAATCAAGAAGTCCTAAAAACTTGATTCCATAAACCCTAACTCCTAAATATGGTCTAGTGTCCCTACCATTTGCCGCTAACGTGAAACTCAGTTGAACTCCTACACGCTGATCGTCAGCAGACGACCTCCCTAACGCCGACGGACTCCTTGTCCTGCTGACACAAGGGCCCGATCCCCATTTCCCTAACACCTCCTACAGTCCCTACGATACATTCCTACCGTTCCACAACCGAAGCAACGTTTCTGAACGATACATTTCGCAGCTACATGCCCTTCCTTGTTACAATTGTAACACCTAACCGACTGCCTAAATGGATTCTCAGAAACTGGAGCAACAGCCGCTACTCGGTGTGGTCCAGACGAACTAGGTTGGTAACCGCACTCCGGTTCCAACAAATTTTTACCTCTAGAAGGCGGGGTAAAACTATCTACATTCACCTTAAGGGTGTCTAATTCCCTACCTAAGATAGCAAGTTCCTTAACCGTCTTTGGTTTGGCACTAGCTATCTGCACCTGATAAAATGGATCTACATTTTTCCTCAATATCGACAACATCCTTCCCTCTGACAAAGGTTCCGATAATCTTCGAAACAATGTCCTCATCGTGGTAAGATACGCGCCGAAAGTTTCCTCCTTTCCTTGCGAACGCCGATTAATCTCCTCCAACAAGAGATCATCGTAATTCGCAGGAAGGAACTCCGCTTTGAGTTCCTTGACGAGTTCCTGCCAATCCTCTAAATCTTCCCTAACCGTCCTAAACCACATAAGCTCCGAAGCGGATTTAAAAAGGTGGTTTTCAGGAACATCGTTAGCCAAACGAAGTTCCTCCACTCTTTCTAGGAATGAATTTACTGATGCTCCACCTGAGTCACCAGTAAACTTCACCCCCACTTCCCAATACGTTCAATGTGTTTTGGCTGAACGACCACTCGTTCAGAAAACCCATCGACCCTATCCAGCCTACTTTCTAACGGAGCCCTAACAGAAATGTTCCCTACTGCAGGACTACTGACACCAACTCTTGGCTCAGCCAACGTCTCTGTCCCTAACGCAGACCGCGAACCAACACCTAGGGTCTGACCAACTTGTGTCTGAAGTTGGGTTTGAATCTTAATCGGAGTCTTTTCCTTGTTTAACTCCTCCTCCCTATCACTATTCTCACTGTCACCGGTGAGATCTCCTAGCAAACACAAAACCTTGTTCCGAAGTGAACTTACTGCATCTTCTTCATCTTCGGCCTCACAAGGTGTCCTAGCTAACCTGCCTATACACCACTCAATCTTTGTCACTATCTTAATGTACTCCGAAGACTTTGGATTCCTCGGAGGTACTTTAAGAAGGACCCTAATCTCCTCAATTTTAGCTTCTATTGCTTCGACATCCTCTTCATAAGTGAAGGGGTAAACTAAACTAACTTCCATCGAGTTCCTCTTAACGAGTAATCTCGATGACCTCAATGCCTTTCGCATTTCCTCAACGGTCCCTACTTTCAATCCCCTGACCTTCATCCCGTAGGCCAGTTCGTCCTGCGCTAACCTACCAATATTCATTTTAATTTACAAAAAAAAACTACAAAAAAATTATTTTTAAAAAAAAATTATTTACAAAAAAAATATATAAAAAAATCTACTTTGTAACCCCGAACTAAAATTCTAATTCGTAAATTAATTTATTGTTATTAAAAAAACATATATTTTAAAAATAAAACAAAAAAAATTATTTCCTAACAAATTATTCTAAAAGTAATCAAAAAAAATTGAGATGGTCACACCAACTCGAACTAACTATACTCAATTCTTTGAAAATTGAAAAATCAACTATCACTCAAAAAATATAAAACACACTCGCAATAAAACTATCACGCAAGAAAAAATAAGTCACTTGAATATTGGAAGTCGCTAGAGATAAAACTCTCTCTCACACAAAAAAAGAGAGAACAACAAAAAAAATAAGAAGACAAAATGTCGACCGAAATAAATTATTATTTAAATATAAATGATCAAAAAAAGAAGAAGAAATCTGACTAATAACACGCAGTACAAATACAAAATTGAAAAAACGAGTTCACAACACACAATCACAAAAAAAAATACTTGCGATTTTTTTTTCACTTGTAAACTCCCTCGATGAAATTTTTCACAAACAAAAAAAACTTTTCGCCAAATCCCTCGATCGATTTTTCTAGCAGCAACCAAAACACCTCGAAAAAAAAACACCTATAAAAAAACAGGAATTAATTGTTCTATTAAAAATTAAACAATAAATAAAAACACGATACGAATACGAAACTACTACGAAATTCTTCCACTTGGCCCCACACGTTGGGCGTCAATTTATTACACTTTTTATTGTTGTTATTATTATTAATTATTATTGATAATTATTTGGAAACAAATTATCACAACAAAACAAAATTAACTAAACCGACGACGACGGCGGCTGCGTAGCGACGAACTTCAATTCGCACTCAAATGAGTACGAACGCGACACAAAAGAGAGAACAAAAAAAGTGCAACAATACAGCTTGTTGACGAAGCTGTAACCGCGGCTGCTCAGATGGGCTGGGTTCTTTTGGAAGAATTTGTTTATTAATTATAACAATGTTGATTAATTTCTAAAATCAATCAAATTGTTACAATTTGGAAATAAGTTATTGCAAGTACCTACAGTGGGGTACGTTGCAGTAAAAATGGGCGCCAGGAATTTTTTTTAAAACCGAAAAAGAAAATTCCAAAACTCTTTATGATAAGTGAAACGATAGTAAACAAAGACACAACGAACGTTTGGTTTTAAATTTAATATTTATTTCTTTGGGAAACCGTGGGATTGAAGATCCCTGGACTAAAACCCAATATGTTTTCAAATTAAAAATTGACGAATTACAAAATTGAAATTTAAGATAAACAAAGAAAAAAACAAATTTAAATGGGAAAGTAAAATGGATTCTTAATACTGGACGCGATCGAACTCTATATATATCTATCTATTCACACGAACAAAGAAACAAAAGAAACAAACTACTTATCTTTTTTTTTTCCTTCCTATTTTTTTTTCTCTGTTCCCAATCCTCGCACCTCGATCCTCGACTATTAGTTTTCCTTCTAATTTCCTCGATTTCCCGATTTTCTAAATCCTTCTTCTCAATCTTTCTTCCTCCTTTTTAAAATTTCTCGAACTTTTCTACACTTTATCTTGTCGCTTGTAGGGCTCTATCAAGAGTGCCTTCCAAGTTAATTCCAAACTAATTCTTCCTCCCTCGACCATTCCAGTCACACACACATTCACCCAACACAAGCATCCGTTTTCGTGATTGTCGGTCACGGTATCGCGGCTTCCTGGAAGCTTTACGCTCATCAGTAAAGCCACCGTTGTTGACTCTCAACGAAACTTTGCTTTCACACACACAATCACAGTTTCGACAAGTTGTTGGATGAGTTTCCAAAACTTGCCGAAACATAATGGCGAGTTCAGACCCCTTCCCAATCATTGCTATTTTTCGAGAAAGTTCAAAGAAAAACAAAAATCGAGAAGAAGTCTCGACTAGGCATTTTCCTATTACTATTAATTTACGCGCGAGATTCGAAGTGTCAATTTTGTACCAAATATTAAGTTAAATTAAATCAAAAACGCGGCGTTAAAAACCCATTTTTTACATAAGTGATTAAGTTAAGAATAACAAATTTTAAAATTCAATAGATATGTTGTTGTTTAAGTAGGGTCCGCCTGACCCCATACTTCTTCGGCTCATCCGCCGGCATTTTCGACCTTGTCGAAAGAACTCGTTCTCCATCTCGATCACCTGCTTTTGTTGCTTTTGCAAAATAAAGGCTAGGTACACCTGTGGTTGATGAGACCATGGTTGCCCTCAACTTTGCCGATATTTTGCAGCCACAACTAGGGAAAAGAAAACAGCCAAAGGCTGGTTTTTGTTGCGGTAAAATTTACCGTAACAAATCCCACCCTTACCTCCCAAGAAATGTGTTTACTTTTCAAGAAAAGCAAACCATTTCTTAAGGCTCAGCCAGGGGTAGACAACAACAACAAAGGATCATCATTTCATTTAAAAGAGAAAAAGAGAAAAAAAAATCATTAATGTGGCACATTAAAATTAAACAAAAATGACAATGAACAACCAAAAAAAAACTACTACAACAAAAGGGACTTGATTCAAGAATCAACATATGGTTTTAAGTCTTTAACGTGCCACGTTCCTCGCTCCTTCCCGCGATCGTCTATCAAAAGATATGTCCAAGGTGACATTCTCTTGCTGACCTTGAAAGGTCCTAAAAATTTGGTCGCCAACTTGGCCGCGAAATAATTTGCTGCATCGGACAGCGCGAAGTTCCTACGCCAAACGAGATCACCCGTGTGATATTGCGCGTCCCTCCTACGTAAATTATAAGTCTTAGCAGCCTTCTTTCCCGCTGCTTCCAACTTCCTAGCTATATCCTCTCAGTTTCCTAAACTGCCTATCAATTTCCGTAATATCTTGGTCCCTGTAGTATCGACGTTTCATTCTAGAATATATAAACAAAGTAGTCTTAGGAAAATGTTCAGTCGAACAGACATATGTAAATAATAATAATTTATTATTGAGAAATTACTCGAAAGGCAAGGCAAGCAAATCTAAATATTACATTAAATCTAAATATTACATTGGCGACGAGAAAATAAAAGAACCAACGCACAAAAAGGTAAATAATATTAAAATATTCATATATATTATTTCTATTTGAACAAATTTTACTATTTGAATAAATGAGTTGAAAAGAAACACATTTGGGGAGAGAAGTCGATGATCCTGATGTGCAAAAAAAAAATGGTTGAAAAAATGTTGAATTCGTGAAAAAGATTGAAGAATAATAAGTTTAAAAAGAAAACTCAGATTTGGGGAGAGAAGTCGACGATCCAAATAGAAAAATAAGTTGAAAAAAAAAAAAAAAAAACTAATTTTGTTTTTTTTTTGTTGAATTTGGTTAGTACACACTAACATAAATACACAAAAAAAAATTCACGTGTAAAAAAAAAAAGAAGAAAATTGTGCTTAAATTAACCGGTGTAAATTTTGTATCATTTATTTAAAGATGATGCGACATAGAGATGGTCCACCACCATTCGAGTTCAAAACGGATGCAAATTGTCGGAATGATTGGAAGGTTTGGCTTCGATCATTTGAAACTTTCGCAGAGGCAATTTCATTGGAAGATGATGAAAAAAAAATGAGCTGGATGCTTCATTATGCTGGCCCCAAAGTTCAGACAGTATATGCTTCGCTACCTGAAAAGGAAAGCGAAACAACTGAAACTCAAAAAGGACCACTAGCATCGGGATATGCCAAGTTCCAAGCTAATGAATATGATAAAGCAGTCTTAAAATTATGTTGCTTCTTTGAACCTAAACAGAATGTTTCATTTGAACGACACATTTTTCACCAAATGACTCAAAGTGAAAATGAACGTATCGACATGTTTTTGATGCGTTTAAGGGAACAAGCTGACCGGTGTAATTTTGAAAGTCAATTTGAAGACAGTATTAGGCACCAAATTACAAGTGGATGTTCTTCCAATACGTTGCGCCGCAAAATACTTGAGAGAGGAGATGAAAAGCTGGATACCATTGTCAGAATGGCCCAAGTCTTTGAGGTAGTCAAAAACAACAAAAGTCATTCGAAAAAGAAATGAAACGAAATGCTCTTAGCGAAGTGCCATCTAACGATGTGGAAAAATCTGAAAGCGTATGCCAAATCCAAGCAAAGAAAAAACCTTGGAATCAAAATTTGAAAATGAATAATAGTTTGAACATTAATTGTGGAAGGTGTGGATTGCAAGGGCATAAAGCTTCAGATGAAAAATGCCCAGCGAAAGGAAAAACTTGCAACAGCTGTGGTCGTAAAGATCACTTTGCACGCCGATGCTTCATGAGAGGAAATCTTAACACACGAAAAGATGCTTTTAAGCAAAAATCCAGTACATCATTCAGTGAAGAACCAAACAACAAAACCAAACGCGAATTTATTCAAAAAATTGCTGAAACACCAAAAAGCATTGAAAATGAATACGAAGATGTTTTCATGGTTGATAAGGATGAAAATGAAGGCTACAACATACTTTGGTGCAATATTGGTGGCATTGATGTTGAAGCCATTGTGGATTCGGGAACAAAACGCAACATCATTGATGGGGCATCATGGCTTGAGTTAAAAGCTAAACATATTCAGACGTCACAACGTAGCAAAGAAGTTGATTTTCAATTTCGAGGATATGGTGGTCATGAATTGAAATTTATTGGTAAATTTACTGCTATTGTCCAAGTACCAAATCAAAAGATTGTTGCTGATTTTTACGTTGCAAACGAATTTGGCAAAATACTAATTGGTTTTGACACTGCAAAAGCATTAGGTATTTTAAAAATTGGTTATAATGCAAACTCAAAAGCTTCTGACGTAAATACTATTGATGTAAGAGAAACCGATGTTGGCAAACCGAAGATAAAACAATTTGGAAAAATAAAAGGTGTACTGGTAGATATTCCATTGAAACCAGATGTCAAAGGAGTTGTTCAACCTTATCGGCGTGTACCGGCACCGTTAGAGAAATTAGTTGATGACAAAATCGAGGAAATGTTGCAACAAGGTATCATCGAGAAAGTTGAGGGAGTGTCAAAATGGGTATCTTGTATTGTTGTTGCACCAAAGGACAAAGATGACATACGGATTTGCATTGACATGAGACGTGCTAATTTGGCTGTTGAACGTGAACATCACCCACTACCTACAATGGATGATTTCCTTCCACATTTGGGCAAAGCAAAAATATTTTCAAAATTAGATGTGAAACAAGCTTTTCATCAGGTTAATTAATTTTATTTTTGTTTTGTTTATTTTATTATTTTGATTTCTTTTGTGTAAATTTATTAATAAAAGGAGAATTGAATTAAACAAAGAAATTGACGTATATATAATATGTATATGTATACATATTATGTATAGATATATTTTTTTTTAAGTGAATGGAAAGTGAGATGAATAATAAACTGTTTCTTTTAGGTTGAAATTTCTCCAGGATCTCGAGAAATAACTACGTTTATGACTAGAAAAGGTCTTTTTAGATACACGCGTTTAATGTTTGGCATCACATGCGCTCCTGAAATTTTTCAAAAGCTGATGGAACAGATCTTAAGTGGGTGTGAAGGTGTCATAGTTTTCATAGACGATATTGTTGTGTTTGCGCCCACAAGAGAACTTCATGATTTACGTTTGCGAAAGGTATTAGAACGAATGCGAGAATTCAATGTTACTTTAAACAAAGAAAAGTGTAAATTTGCTGTATCCGAAATAACTTTCAATGGTCACCGGCTTTCTGGTTTGGGAATCAAACCAATGTACGACAAATTAGAAGCAGTTAGACAATTTCGTGAACCTTATGATTCTGAAGAAGTAAGAAGCTTTTTAGGCCTTGTCAATTATATCAGCAAGTTTATTCCCAACTTAGCAACGATAAGTGAGCCACTACGTCGGCTTACTAAGAAAGATATAAAATTTGAATGGGGCGACGAACAACAAATTTCTTTTGAAAAGTTGAAACAGAGCTTGTCAGATGAATTAACCCTTGGGTACTATGACGTAAAGTGTCCAACGCAAGTTATAGCGGATGCCAGTCCTGTTGGTTTAGGGGCTGTCTTGCTACAGACACAGAACAATGAGTCAAGAATTATTTCATATGCAAGTCGAAGTTTGACTGCACCTGAACAGAACTATGCTCAAACCGAAAAAGAGGCCTTAGCATTAGTTTGGGCTGTTGAACGTTTCCACTACTTTTTGTTTGGGCGAGATTTTGATTTGATAACTGATCATAAAGCTTTGGAAACACTTTTTGGACCAAAATCAAAACCATGCGCACGTATAGAGAGATGGGTTATTCGTCTTATGTCATACAAATTTAAAGTTATTTACAAACCTGGAAAGTCCAATATTGCTGATCCCCTTTCTCGTTTAATAAAACAAGTTAACATAAAATTGGAAAGTGAAAGTAGTAGTATTGAAGAATACATACAGTGGATAATGTCATACGCAGAACCAAGAGCAATCAAACTTAATGAAATCGCGATGCATTCCAAAACAGACCCAGAAATACAAGCAGTCAAAAAAGCAATTGATGAAGATAAATGGGAAAATGAGGTATCAGCATTCAAAATTTTCGGTAGTGAATTATCTTTTGTTGGTGAAATTTTATTGCGCAGCACGAGGATTGTTATCCCTCAAAGCTTGCGTGAGCGAACACTTCAATTAGCCCATGAAGGCCATCCCGGAATGTCCCTTATGAAAAGACGACTCAGAGCAAAAGTTTGGTGGCCTAAAATCGATGCTCAAGTTGAGGAATTTGTGAAAAAATGTAAAGGTTGCATTTTAACAAGCGGATTAGTAGCACCGGAACCACTCAAAAGAACTGAACTACCATCGGGTCCATGGCAACATCTGGCAATCGATTTCTGTGGTCCCTTGCCAACAGGTCATCATTTATTCGTAATTGTTGACTATTATAGTCGCTTTATAGAGGTGGAAGTTATGAAGAAGATTGATTCTTCGGAGGCCATAAAACGCCTAAAAAGGATTTTTGCAAGATTTGGATTACCTCTTTCAATTACAGCTGATAACGGTCGCCAGTTCGTGAGTGATGAGTTTAAGGAATATTTTCGTACAAACAACATTGAACTGATCAATACGATCCCGTATTGGCCTCAGCAAAATGGGGAAGTTGAGCGCCAAAATCGATCCTTACTAAAGAGATTAACCATTTCTCAAAATGAGAAAGGAAATTGGCAAGAAGACTTGCAAGATTATCTGCTAATGTACCATTCGACACCACATTCAACCACTCTGAAGACACCTGCTGAACTTATGTTTAACAGAAACATTCGTGATAAATTGCCCTCAATTCTACAGCTTTCGAATATTGATAACGAAGTGCGAGATCAAGATGCCATGGAAAAGTGGAAGGGGAAGTGCTATGCAGATAGTAAACGTCATGCTAAAGTAAATGATGTTGAAGAAGGCGATGATGTTATTATGAAACGCCAAGTGGTTACTAATAAACTCGCCACAACATTTGAGCCAATGGCTTACAAAGTAATTGAGCGAAAAGGATCTGAAGTAACGGTTCAAAATCCGAACACTGGAACTGAGTACCGACGAAATGTGGCACACGTTAAGAAGGTTCCAGCAGGAATTTTCAAACCCACAATACCATCATCCAAAGGACCAGACTCATCAGAACAAATTACTCGATCTTCAAAACGTAAGAGAGCGATGCCAAATCATTATCTGGACTACGACTTATCAAAGCAGAAATAAAAGAAAAAGTATTAAGTTATTTGAATAATGTGAATAGTGTAAAAAAAAAAAAAAAAAGAAAGTAGATGTACTATCGACGTTTCATTCTAGAATATATAAACAAAGTAGTCTTAGGAAAATGTTCAGTCGAACAGACATATGTAAATAATAATAATTTATTATTGAGAAATTACTCGAAAGGCAAGGCAAGCAAATCTAAATATTACATTAAATCTAAATATTACAGTCCCTATCACTGTCCCTAATTCCTACATCATGGCCACTAGTTACCATGTTCCTACCGAAATTTGCGAAGTATGGCGACACACCTAAAACCTCATGTTGCGAAGTTCGGATTGCACAGGCCACTTTTGCCAGTTGCGAATCCCAACTCCGCTGGTTTTCCGATACATACGCCCGGAGCGTAGTCTTAATAATCTGATTTATCCGTTCCGCCGGATTCGCCTGCGGATGATAATTCGCCGTAAACCGAAGTTGTGACCCGTACGCTTCGCTAAGCATTTTCAGTTCCTTGCCACGGAACTGGGGACCGTTGTCACAGACGATCCACTTTGGAATCCCGAATAGAAGAAACACGTTTTCTTCCAATTCCCGACATACCGCTTTCGCCGTTGCGGACCGTAACGCGAACAACAAGGGGAATTTAGTGAAATAGTCGACGACCGTTAAAATATACACGAACCCTCGCGACGATTTTGGTAATGGACCCACCAAGTCCACGCAAATCATTTCCCACGGTTGGGAATTGCCTACTCGTTCGGTCATTAGACCAGCTGGTTTTTCATTCACCGGTTTCACGCTTTGGCAAATTTTACAATTCCTAACATACCTCGTAATATCACTCCTCATTTTGGGCCAGTAATATTTGTCTGCTATCCTAGCAAAAGTTTTCTTAACGCCCATGTGTCCTGACAACGGAGCATCATGGCACTCGTTAAGAATTCTAGTCCTATCATTTTTCCCTAACACTAACTTCCACTCCTCACCAATATCATGAACGATTATATAGTTCAACCTGACATGTTTATAGAGCCGCCCATTCTCGACTCGCCAAGATGGGTATTCTAACGGGCTCTTTTCTACCTTTGATTTCATTTTAATCACCCAAGGGTCCGAATCCGCCTCAGAGACACCAGCTACTTCTGGAACTCCTCGCAACAACATATCAGGAACGACATGTTCTTTGCCCTTTCGATGAATGATTTTGAAATCAAATTGTTCGAGCCGAATGGCCCAACGAGCTAATCTACCCTGCGGGTCCTTAAGGTTGTTTAGCCAGACCAAAGAGTGATGATCAGTTATGACTGTAAATCGAACACCTTCGAGATACGGCCGCAACTTTTCAATCGCCCAAAGGACCGCCAAACATTCCTTTTCGGTCGTAGAGTAGTTCCTTTCACTCCTATTCAATGACCGACTTAAATAACAAATGGCTTTTTCGCCATCCTCAAACTCCTGAGATAATACGGCCCCGATACCATAGTCCGACGCATCTGTTTGTACAACAAACGGCCTTGAAAAATCCGGACATGTCAGAATCGGTGCCGTAACCAAACACTCTTTGGCTTTTCTAAAACTCTCCTCACATTCTTGTGTCCACTCAAATTTCTTGCCTTTCTTTAAGAGATCGGTAAGAGGCCTAACTAAAATTGCGAAGTTTGGCACAAACCTAACTCCTAATTTCCTTCACATTTTTCGGTGCAGGAATCCTAATCATGCTTTCCACTTTTTCCGGGTCAACATGAAGCCCGTTCCTATCAACTACATACCCTAGAAATTTTAAAGAAGGCCTACAGAAATTACACTTTTCCCTACCTACTTTTAAACCCGCTTATCCTAACCTTTTAAAAACTTCTTTTAAAATTTCTAGGTGTTTTTCGAAAGAATCGGTGACGATGATAATGTCATCCAAGTACACAAAGACGAACGGTTCTAAGTCAGGACCTAAAACGTCGTCAATAAACCTTTGCCAAGTTGCCGGGGAATTGTGCAAGCCGAATGGCATCCTGCAAAATTGAAACAGGCCACGCCCTGGCACGGTGAAGGCTGTGTACTTTCGCGATTCTTTTTCCATTGAAATCTGCCAATAAGCAGACTTAATGTCTAAAGAAGACAAGTACTTCGCGTTTCGAAGCTTGTCTAAAATCGCCGAAATAAAGGGTAGTGGATAAGCATCCCTATCAGTAACCTCATTCAATTTCCTATAGTCAACACAGAACCGATAACTACCATCTTTCTTCTTAACCAGAAGAATCGGCGATGCCCAAGGACTCTTCGACTTCTCGATCACTCCAGCTTCCAACATTTCCTGGAGCTCCTGATCGATATGTTTCTGAATCGCTGGCGAAACAGGGTAATATCTTTGCTTTATCGGTTCTGCAGACGTCCTTATCTTGTGCTCAACTAAGTTGGTGCACCCTAAACCTTCGGTCATTGATTTAAAAAGTTCTCCTAATACTAATTCTAATTTCCTATTTTCGAAATCGTTCAAATCCGATTTTTCCCTAATCGCTACCATGTCTGTCATCGAAGCCAATCTCTCCTGGCTCGAAAAATTCCACACCCCTGATCTCAAATCCGGGACTATGCCCTACGATACACTCCTACCGTTCCACAACCGAAGCAACGTTTCTGAACGATACATTTCGCAGCTACATGCCCTTCCTTGTTACAATTGTAACACCTAACCGACTGCCTAAATGGATTCTCAGAAACTGGAGCAACAGCCGCTACTCGGTGTTGTCCAGACGAACTAGGTTGGTAACCACACTCCGGTTCCAACAAATTTTTACCTCTAGAAGGCGGGGTAAAACTATCTACATTCACCTTAAGGGTGTCTAATTCCCTACCTAAGATAGCAAGTTCCTTAACCGTCTTTGGTTTGGCACTAGCTATCTGCACCTGATAAAATGGATCTACATTTTTCCTCAATATCGACAACATCCTTCCCTCTGACAAAGGTTCCGATAATCTTCGAAACAATGTCCTCAACGTGGTAAGATACGCGCCGAAAGTTTCCTCCTTTCCTTGCGAACGCCGATTAATCTCCTCCAACAAGAGATCATCGTAATTCGCAGGAAGGAACTCCGCTTTGAGTTCCTTGACGAGTTCCTGCCAATCCTCTAAATCTTCCCTAACCGTCCTAAACCACATAAGCGCCCTACCAGCCAAAAGCTCCGAAGCGGATTTAAAAAGTTGGTTTTCAGGAACATCGTTAGCCAAACGAAGTTCCTCCACTCTTTCTAGGAATGAATTTACTGATGCTCCACCTGAGTCACCAGTAAACTTCACCCCCCACTTCCCAATACGTTCAATGTGTTTTGGCTGAACGACCACTCGTTCAGAAAACCCATCGACCCTATCCAGCCTACTTTCTAACGGAGCCCTAACAGAAATGTTCCCTACTGCAGGACTACTGACACCAACTTTTGGCTCAGCCAACGTCTCTGTCCCTAACGCAGACCGCGAACCAACACCTAGGGTCTGACCAACTTGTGTCTGAAGTTGGGTTTGAATCTTAATCGGAGTCTTTTCCTTGTTTAACTCCTCCTCCCTATCACTATTCTCACTGTCACCGGTGAGATCTCCTAGCAAACACAAAACCTTGTTCCGAAGTGAACTTACTGCATCTTCTTCATCTTCGGCCTCACAAGGTGTCCTAGCTAACCTGCCTATACACCACTCAATCTTTGTCACTATCTTAATGTACTCCGAAGACTTTGGATTCCTCGGAGGTACTTTAAGAAGGACCCTAATCTCCTCAATTTTAGCTTCTATTGCTTCGACATCCTCTTCATAAGTGAAGGGGTAAACTAAACTAACTTCCATCGAGTTCCTCTTAACGAGTAATCTCGATGACCTCAATGCCTTTCGCATTTCCTCAACGGTCCCTACTTTCAATCCCCTGACCTTCATCTCGTAGGCCAGTTCGTCCTGCGCTAACCTACCAATATTCATTTTAATTTACAAAAAAAAACTTTACAAAAAAATTATTTTAAAAAAAAAATTATTTACAAAAAAAATATATAAAAAAAATCTACTTTGTAACCCCGAACTAAAATTCTAATTCGTAAATTAATTTATTGTTATTAAAAAAAACATATATTTTAAAAATAAAACAAAAAAAATTATTTCCTAACAAATTATTCTAAAAGTAATCAAAAAAAAATTGAGATGGTCACACCAACTCGAACTAACTATACTCAATTCTTTGAAAATTTAAAAATCAACTATCACTCAAAAAATATAAAACACACTCGCAATAAAACTATCACGCAAGAAAAAATAAGTCACTTGAATATTGGAAGTCGCTAGAGATAAAACTCTCTCTCACACAAAAAAAGAGAGAACAACAAAAAAAATAAGAAGACAAAATGTCGACCGAAATAAATTATTATTTAAATATAAATGATCAAAAAAAGAAGAATAAATCTGACTAATAACACGCAGTACAAATACAAAATTTAAAAAACGAGTTCAGCACACAATCACAAAAAAAAAAACTTGCGATTTTTTTTTCACTTGTAAACTCCCTCGATGAAATTTTTCACAAACAAAAAAAACTTTTCGCCAAATCCCTCGATCGATTTTTCTAGCAGCAACCAAAACACCTCAAATGAAACACCTCGAAAAAAAAAAACACCTATAAAAAAAACAGGAATTAATTGTTCTATTAAAAATTAAACAATAAATAAAAACACGATACGAATACGAAACTACTACGAAATTCTTCCACTTGGCCCCACACGTTGGGCGTCAATTTATTACACTTTTTATTGTTGTTATTATTATTAATTATTATTGATAATTATTTGGAAACAAATTATCACAACAAAACAAAACTAACTAAACCGACGACGACGGCGGCTGCGTAGCGACGAACTTCAATTCGCACTCAAATGAGTACGAACGCGACACAAAAGAGAGAACAAAAAAAGTGCAACAATACAGCTTGTTGACGAAGCTGTAACCGCGGCTGCTCAGCTGGGCTGGGTTCTTTTGGAAGAATTTGTTTATTAATTATAACAATGTTGATTAATTTCTAAAATCAATCAAATTGTTACAATTTGGAAATAAGTTATTGCAAGTACCTACAGTGGGGTACGTTGCAGTAAAAATGGGCGCCAGGAATTTTTTTTAAAACCGAAAAAGAAAATTCCAAAACTCTTTATGATAAGTGAAACGATAGTAAACAAAGACACAACGAACGTTTGGTTTAAATTTAATATTTATTTCTTTGGGAAACCGTGGGATTGAAGATCCCTGGACTAAAACCCAAAATGTTTTCAAATTAAAAGTTGACGAATTACAAAATTGAAATTTAAGATAAACAAAGAAAAAAACAAATTTAAATGGCAAAGTAAAATGGATTCTTAATACTGGACGCGATCGAACTCTATATATATCTATCTATTCACACGAACAAAGAAACAAAAGAAACAAACTACTTATCTTTTTTTTTTTCCTTCCGATTTTTTTTTTCTCTGTTCCCAATCCTCACACCTCGATCCTCGACTATTAGTTTTCCTTCTAATTTCCTCGATTTCCCGATTTTCTAAATCCTTCTTCTCAATCTTTCTTCCTCCTTTTTAAAATTTCTCGAACTTTTCTACACTTTATCTTGTCGCTTGTAGGGCTCTATCAAGAGTGCCTTCCAAGTTAATGCCAAACTAATTCTTCCTCCCTCGACCATTCCAGTCACACACACATTCACCCAACACAAGCATCCGTTTTCGTGATTGTCGGTCACGGTATCGCGGCTTCCTGGAAGCTTTACGCTCATCAGGAAAGCCACCGTTGTTGACTCTCAACGAAACTTTGCTTTCACACACACAATCACAGTTTCGACAAGTTGTTGGATGAGTTTCCAAAACTTGCCGAAACATAATGGCGAGTTCAGACCCCTTCCCAATCATTGCTATTTTTCGAGAAAGTTCAAAGAAAAACAAAAATCGAGAAGAAGTCTCAACTAGGCATTTTCCTATTACTATTAATTTACGCGCGAGATTCGAAGTGTGAATTTTGTACCAAATATTAAGTTAAATTAAATCAAAAACGCGGCGTTAAAAACCCATTTTGTACATAAGTGATTAAGTTAAGAATTACAAATTTTAAAATTCAATAGATATGTTGTTGTTGTTGTTTAAGTAGGGTCCGCCTGACCCCATACTTCTTCGGCTCATCCGCCGGCATTTTCGACCTTGTCGAAAGAACTCGTTCTCCATCTCGATCACCTGCTTTTGTTGCTTTTGCAAAATAAAGGCTAGGTACACCTGTGGTTGATGAGACCATGGTTGCCCTCAACCTTGCCGATATTTTACAGCCACAACTAGGGAAAAGAAAACAGCCAAAGGCTGGTTTTTGTTGCGGTAAAATTTACTGTAACAGTTTTACGAAATCTTGGGTTTTTGTGACAGAACGCTTGGAACATTAGCGGGGAGTCCATAAGGTGAAAATCCAGTACTACTGTGTGGTGCTGTATTGTATACAACCATAGAATAGGGTATCAATGTATCCCATGACAAAGGATCTTGGTTCAAATATTGTCTTAGGTATTCGGATAATGTTCTATGGATTCGTACTAATGCTCAATTTTTCTGAGGATGGTAAAGCATTGTATTCAACTTTTGTATCTTCATTAGACTGCACATTTCTTTGAAAATGTCACTTAATATAGCTGTTCCTTGATCAGTCAAAAAGGGGGAGAGAGGGATTCCGCGGGGACAAATTATGATTTCCACGAATGTGTAGCAACAGTTGTAGCGTCGGCGTTTCGTATTGTATGTATGTATGTATGTATATTTTATTTAGTAAAAATTTACTATTACATTTCAATAAATATAAAAATATTGACATTTGTTTTACAAAAAAAAGTAATGTATGCATATACAATTGGAAAACTAATTTCTTTATACAATAGTTTCTCTGATATGAGATATAACTAATTGTTTAAATCTTCTTAAAACAGTTTCATTTTTTATTTCGAAAGGTAATTCATTAAATAATTTAAGTCAACGATGGAAAAGCATATTTTGAGTTCTAGAATCTCTATAAAACTGAAGTCTAAAATCAAAATTCGATCTTAAGTAGTGCGGTTGGCTGTCTCCCACGTAGGTCAGGCTTGATGATCGTTTTTTAATTTGAACACGAACAGTAACGCATTGAACATGATTCTTTGTTTGATGTTTAACCATCTTAGACAAGATAGCATCCAATTTATTGATGTATGCAAGCTACATTTAAGAATGGATCTCATAGCTTTGTTTTGTAGAACTTGCAGTCGATTTATGTGCTCATTATTACCTAGAAATAGATATGTTGACAGCTCTGATACGTTATTACTGTGCTTAAAACTAGCTCCGCGATTTTTACCAAATTTCTATTATTTAATTCTACAAACAATTAATCATTTTTAGTTTTACCAATCTCTTCTTTCCTCGCGAGTGTATTGCTTTAACAGTCCCTCGCAATTTTAGTAATTAGAGATAGTAAAATCAATTTTTTAATAGTGAAAGTTACACAAGAATTTATTTTATTTTTGAGTGTCTTCTTTTTTTTTATTTTATTGCTATTTAACTGGAATCCTCTCCGGAGCCTTTTATAATTCTAATCTATCTGTCTCATCTATCCTAGTGAGTGAAACATTTTAGTATATGTTCGGCTAATGAAGCCAAGTTGATACTACATTGAATGCAAAAATTTTGCTTTCATCTCCATACATGTTGCAAAAATCGAGTGCTTGTGAAACTTAGCTACAAATTCCAACTCTATATCATCAGCATCAACCTGTATATTTATCGACTGAACAGCAATCAGTGACATCACGTACCTATATACGAGACAACTTGCTTTCAGTCTTACCTTCTGGGTGAGTCATTTTTAGTAGTGTTCTGCCAAGCAAACCCATTTTGGTACTTCATCTTATATTCTTTTGGTGTTTATTATTTATTTACATATTTTATTCACCACTACCGAGGGGATTATTATTACTCATTTAACAACTTTATTCATATATACTGACATCTTACGGCCAGAACTACAACTACGAGAATATATTTACTCACCACTTTAACATCGACATTATTCGGTTTGTGAATTTAATAACGCAAGCAAATACACAAACCTTTAACTACAATATCTCCATACTGTACAGTAGCAAACAATATTTTAAATTTGGCCAAAAATCAAAATCCCAAAATAATCGTTTACAACATGGCAAATTGTTCTTTATGTAACGAAATTGCTGATTATGGAATTGATTCTATTATATGCAATGGAATATGTCGGAAAATTTTTCACGTGAAATGCATTGATGCTCCACATAGCTCTATAAAATTATTTGCCAAAAATAGATCTTTCTATTATTTCTGTCACGAGTGCGATCCTTTCGCATACACTAATATTGCTCGAAATGTCATTGAAAACACCAACCGTTTAGAAAACATGCACAAACAACTACTGTACCTTTCAGACAAGGCCGACTTACAAGAAGTAAGTTAAAAAATTCTAGTGCTAACTCTGAGCAAAGTTCTTCCTCATCTACAAAACGGAAAAGTGACGAAATGGACAAGGACACAGATATTGGTCAACTGAATCCTTTCACTAAGAAACAAAGTTTATCTGTATTTGAATCATATGTTCCAACTAATCCGGTCTCCATAACAACACAAGAATTAAGAACAATTTCTTCCACTGAAACTATTACTGAAACTATTACTGCAAGTTCTCCTTCTGCATCAGTTCAAACTTCCTTACCAAACTCCTCGAGTCAACCATTTGAATTACCTGTAGTAGAGCGACCTGCAATAGAGCGACCTGCAGTAGGGCCACCTGCAGTAGAGCAACCTGCAATCGAAGATAATAGATACGAATCTCCTATTGTACATGGACTTAAAGTTGTTGAAGGTCAAAAACAAATTTTTATTTCTAAACTTGCACCATCTACAAATGCTTTAGATATTAAAACGTATTTAATTCAGAAAATTGGTAAACTAGAATAATCACTTGTGAGAAAATGCTTCAAAGGAACTATTCCAAGTATGCATCATTTAAAATAAGATGTCCGGACTCGATTTTCCATTTACTGAATTCTCCATCATTTTGGCCTAATGGTGTAATCGTACATGAATTTGTGAACAGGAACTCAAAGATACAACCACACCATTTTCGACAGTAACTGAACACGCTAAAACCCAGCAGCATGTATTAATTTACTATCAAAACGTTAACGGCTTACGGACCAAAACCAATATAGTCTATACGAACTTAACCAACCTCCCTCACGATGTAATTGTTTTAACAGAGACGTGGCTATGTTCATCAATAGCTAATTCTGAACTTTTTGATAGCAACTACCAAATCTACCGACGTGATCGTCATTGTAACTATGATTCAACCGTGGTTGGCGGAGGAATTATTATAGCCGTACAAAATTCGTTAATGTGCTCTCTCGTCGATGACTTCCGACAATCCTTGCTTGAAATATTGTGCATAAAGATAAAAATGCCTAATGATTTCCTCTACGTAGTGGCTACTTACATTCCGCCTTGCTCCAACAGTGATGTATATGATCAACTTTACGACTGCCTGGATGGCATAACTGAAAACATTGACCCTAACGATGAAATAATCATAGTTGGCGATTTCAATCTAAGTGATCTAAACTGGATTAATTCTAATGATAGCGGCGAATTTTTGCCTATTAATCTGTCGTCGTCCAAAGAAATCTCCCTCATAGATTTGATGGCTGCCCTTTGTTTAAATCAAATTAATGGAGTTCCAAACAATAACAATAAAATACTGGACCTTGATAAACTCTTCCGAGTCTTTAAACACGGACGCTGCTGTTACACATAGTGATGTAAAACTTGTCATCGAAGATCGTCATCATCCTGCTATATCGATACGACTGCCTGGATGGCATAACTGAAAACATTGACCCTAACGATGAAATAATCATAGTTGGCGATTTCAATCTAAGTGATCTAAACTGGATTAATTCTAATGATAGCGGCGAATTTTTGCCTATTAATCTGTCGTCGTCCAAAGAAATCTCCCTCATAGATTTGATGGCTGCCCTTTGTTTAAATCAAATTAATGGAGTTCCAAACAATAACAATAAAATACTGGACCTTGATAAACTCTTCCGAGTCTTTAAACACGGACGCTGCTGTTACACATAGTGATGTAAAACTTGTCATCGAAGATCGTCATCATCCTGCTTTATCGATATTTTTGAACTTGAATGTTTGTAACTTTTCGAATGCTTGTAATCTTGTTGAATTCAATTTTAGAAAATGTAACTTTGATGAATTGTTTAATCTATTAAGTCTCATTAATTGGGATACTTTGCTTAGTGGTTCAAACCTAGATAATAAGTTATTTAAGTTTTATAAAATAATATTTGACTGCTTTTTAGAAACCATCCCTTTACGTCATGTTAAAACTAAAGATAACTATCCCCCATGGTTCGATCGGCATTTGAAATCCTTGAAAAACAAAAGAAATAAGGCGTGGTTAAGGTTCAATCAAACTAAAACTGATAGCGACCTACTAAATTATATTGATTTTAAAAACGAATTTATCAACTATTCAAACTATCTTTACAATGAATTCCTAACCAAAACTGGAAATGATTTTAAAATAAATCCTAAAAAATTCTGGAATTTTGTTGATATTAAAAGAAAAACTGATGGCTACCCAATATGTATGGTGTTTGATAAATTTTCTAGCCAAGATCCTAAAGTTATATCCAACATGTTTGCGGAGTTTTTTATGAAGTCCTTTGAGGAAACTCTCCCATCTGACCCTCGATCCCCTCTGAAATCTCAACAATATGCCCACTTAGGACTAATACATTTTTCGATTACTGAATCTACAATTCGTGAACAAATTTTAAAACTTGACGACAGTCTAAGTTCTGGCCCTGACGGTTTACCGTCATTCATGTTAAAAAAATGTGCAAATCATTTATCTTACCCACTATTTATTCTTTTTAACCACTCATTTAAGTACTCTACATTTCCTGATCTATGGAAATATGCTTTTCTTAAACCTATTCATAAAAAAGGTCCTAGTCACTTAGTTACTAACTACCGCCCCATAGCCAAACTCTCTGTTATACATAAATTGTTCGAATTGTTAGTTTGTGATGTCTTATCTTTTAATTGTTCTTCTATCATTAGTGAAAATCAGCACGGGTTTGTTAAAAAGAAATCAACTGTCACTAATTTATTACAATTCACAACGTTCTGTTTTGATGCTTTTGAAAAAAATCTGCAAGTTGATTGCATTTTTACCGATTTTAGCAAGGCATTTGACAAGCTTAATCATAGTATTCTTCTAAATAAACTGTCAAGATTTGGACTAAATGATTCTTTTATCAATTGGTTGTCTTCTTACCTCAGTGATAGACATTATAGTGTAATTTTCAGACATAATCACTCAAATAAGTTTGTAGTTAACTCCGGTGTACCTCAAGGTAGTCATTTGGGACCACTATTATTTGTCTTATTCATAAATGACCTTCCATCTTTTTTAAAAAACTCTACTTCATTAATGTACGCTGACGATGTTAAAATATTTCGGAAAATAAATTCATTGAATGATTGTAATCTTCTTCAAAATGACCTACTATGTTTTTGGGAATGGTGCAACAACAATCGTTTATTTTTAAATGTTGACAAATGCAAGACAATGCGTTTCACACGCAAGCATGATTTCATTGTTTTTGATTATATGTTAAACTCCTCTAGTTTACACGTCCAATCCAGCTTTTCTGATCTGGGTATAATTCTAGATTCAAAGTTATCATTTACTGATCACTACGATTCAATAATCAAAAAAGCTAATAGATCACTCGGTTTTATTAAACGTTTTGGAAGTGAGTTCCGTGATCCCTTCGTAATTAAATGTCTATTTTTTCGTTTGCCAGATCTGTATTAGAATATGGCTGTGTTATATGGGCCCCTTATTACAATGTTCACACAAATAGAATTGAAAGTGTCCAAAAGAAATTCATAAAGTTTTACCTTCGATTTCTTCCTCGGTCAAATTTAATTGAATGGCCTTCCTACCCTCAGAACCTAATTCTCTTGAATATCCCATCCCTTTCTGCTCATAGAGAGTTTTTACAGCTTTGCTTCATCGTTGGATTAATGAATGGATCTATTTCCTCCTTCTCAGTTTTGGGTCGTTTGAACTTTAACGCGGCCCGTGTTGGGTTAAGAACTAGTTTGCCAATACGTCCCAGTTTTAGCAGATCGAACTATGGGTCTAACAGTCCGATTAATCAGTTAATTAATATTTTTAATAAACATTATAACTTAATTGACTCTGTCAACGTAAATATTAAATCAAAACAGTTTAAAATTAGATTTTTCGTTAATTTTGCAAATTAGAAATTTAATTGTGTTATTTTTTTTATATATATGTATACATTCATTTTTATTGTTATAGTTATTTATATTTATAATTACCTGTAACGTTAGGATTTTAACGTGCTCAATAAATCAAAAATCAAAATCAGAATTGTGAAACAAAACTCAAAATGTGGTTTAATAATTGTATTATAAATATTAATGGCACAAATTGTTGTTATATTTTTTCGAATGCGTTTAAGAAACCCAATTTTTTTGGAAATTTTTTTGGAAATTTTTTTCCACACATAAACCATATGATTATTAAAATTCAGGTTATTGTCTAGTATTACCCCTAAATATTTCATTTCTTTCACTTGTTCAATGAAGGTAGACCCCTTCAATCGATAAACTTATATTGTCACTACTATTGATCATCATGCATTTAGTCTTGTTCACATTAATTTTAAGTTAACTGTAGCCACTTACACAGGTTATTTAAATCTTGTTTGATATCCTCCAAAATTTCAGATGTTATTTTACCACTTACGAACATGAGAGCATCATCAGCAAACAAAGATATTTTAGAATTTCTTAAAACTTTAGAAATGTCATTAATGTATATCAGAAATAGTAATGGGCCAAGTATAGTTCCTTGAGGTACACCGATATATGTATAAATTGCACTTGAAGTTGAATTATTCACACAGGTCTTTTGGGTTCTATCAATTAAGTACGATTTAAACCAATTAAGTTCACTGCCTTTAACACCATATTTTGACAATTTATTAAGAAGTCTACTGCGATCCACTGTTTCAAATGCTCTTTGAAAGTCCAAAAATATTGAAATAATATTGTTACCACTATGTCTTTCTTCTTTCAGAGTCATTATCAGCCAGTTAAGGGAAGTTTCACATGAGTGGTTATGTCGAAAACCTGATTGATTTTCTATTAATAATTGAATATCACATACATATCTATAAAATTGTTCATAAGCGCACTTTTCAACTATTTTTTCAAGAATAGGCATCATGTTTATCGGTCTAAATTTTTCACAGTCCCTAGTTCCATTTTCTTTAGGTATTGGGATTACAATAGATTCTTTTAAATTTGTCGGGAATTCACCACGGATGAAATATTCATTAACTATTTTTAATATTATTGGAGCTATAATATCGAAACAATCTAAGACAATATTGGCGTAGCTTACGAAGATTTTGTCAAATCGTCCAGGAATAGGAGTAGGTATTTGTTTCCACCGTAGCCAACTATGCTTAGAGCGACTCTTTTAAATGGTTTAACACTAGTAGTTGTTATCTTCATGGCGATTGGTGATTTTTTTCTACTTTTATTCCGTTGACAAGATGTGCATATGGTCATATGCTATTGTATATCAGCTTTTATGTTTGGCCAGAAGGATCATTGAAGGAAATTATTTCATCAATGTGAAGGTATATGTCATATCCTCGAAAAATTCTTTCAATGTTTTTTTGAAGGTGTGTCAAACTTGGTTATCTGGGACAGGTAGTAAAAAAGACATTGTTTTTCCAACCTTAGTTTGTTCCTTTATTGGTGGGAGCCTCTTTTTGGTTGTCTCATCGTCAGTTGTCGTACGGAACGGTAAGGGTAATCGTAACGAAAATCAAAGAATTATGTACATTGAATTTGCATACAGGAGGTTTTTAAAGTTTTGAATTCTTTTTATTAAGGACTGCTCGTCTGTTGAGTCTATTAGGGGTAATATTACGATTTTGTAGATGGAAAATGTTCCATCTTGCTAGTCTGTACACAGGAACGGTGCGAGAAAATAACCATTGCACTGGTTTGTGGTCAGCACAAATATTGAAGGGTTTGCGTTAAGGTAGGTACGAAATTGTTGTATGCCATACACAATAGCAAGTAGTTCTTTTTCGGTCGTGTTATACCTGACTTCAGAGTCATGCGAAGTTCTACTTGCGAAGTATATGGGTTAGTTTAGCTCCTATTCCGATATCGCTTGTATCTATGGTCATAACAAATTCTTCTTTGAAATTGGGGTAAGCTAAATCTAAGGGATTCCTTAATTTATTTTTTAGATCTCTAAAAGCTTCATCGCAGGAGGCATCCCGTTTGAAAAAGCAGTTTTTCTTTAGTAAGACGTTCTTTGTAAGAGGAAAAGTTTTCTATACATTTGCTACAATAGCCAACGAAAACTATAAAAGATTTTATACCCTTAGCATTTTTAGCTATAGGGTACGTTTTAACAGGTTTAACCTTTTCGGGGTCGGGTTTAAGTCTATCTTCCGAAATAAGATGACCCAGATGCATGAGGTCATGTTTTAAAAAAATTGCACTTTTCTGGCTGAAGTTTAAGGTTATGTTCGCTTATTGAATTATGTCATCCATATAGACGAAGCAATCGAGATTTTGTAAGTCTGTGAGTACATTGTTTATCAAGCTTTGGAAGCCTGTAGGAGCATTTTTTGAATTGAATGGCATCCAATTAAAGTGATAATGACCAAATAGAGTACTAAATGCGGTCTTGTTGTTTGTGGCCCAGGTCCGTCCCGGACTCTACCGCAACTTTAAGTGAGTAAGTAAGTATTACCTACTGTTTTGATTGTTTATGTATTGTATGAGTACATCTTCTTTATTTATGAGGCTATTTATTTGGCTTTAATGCATATTATATCGTTCCTATTTCTGTGGGAAGTTTTCCTTTGAATTTGTTTAAAGCAGTTAAATTATTCTGAGGAATATCGAATGCTCGATTTTTATACATTGTTTTCTGATTCAAATTACATTAATTGCCTTGAATGTTGTTATAAAGCTTAAAGACATTTCCTATAAAAAAATATTATTATTATTATTAATATTTATTAACAAGCAATTAAAATTACAAGCTAATATAAAATCTAACAAGCCTAGCTGCAAGACTATTGGCTTATTTGCTTGAAATTTCAAGTTACAATTTTTGCTTTTTTGAGAAACTCAGTAATATTATTTATATTTGTTAAGCTGGGATTTTTGAGGATTTCATATACGGGAATATTTTTGAAAATTTTTTTAATTATGGGCTGCGTCAACAGACAATGTACCAAAATATGTTTTAGATCAAGGTGGGTGTTGCAAGTGGAGCAGGTTGGAGGGTCGTTTTTGTTGAGGAGATGTTGGTGGGAAGCAGTAGTGTGTCCAAGTCGAAGTCTAGCGAAGTTGGTTATTTTTTGTTTCGAACAGTTAGTAGGGTAAATCGGCGTAGATTTTAAGGGGTTTATATCCTTGTAGTGATGATGATATAGACTCCAGTCGTGACTATTTTTTGCAGAAGATATCTTTCGGGTATGGTTGAGGAGATCGGATTTGGTGAAAATGTTGAAGGTGAGTACAGGTGCGTTTTTGGCTGAGTTCGCTGCACTGTCGGCATATTCGTTTCCAAGTATTCCAGCATGGCCTGGAGTCCACATTAGTTTAATGTTTTTCAATTTTATGAGTTGATATCTAATTACTGATATGATTTCGGTGTTGTTGTTTGCGTTGTGAATTGCATTGATTACTGAGATGCTGTCGGAGCATATAATGCATTTTTCAGAAAGACAGAAACACACTCGCAATAAAACTATCACGCAAGAAAAAATAAGTCACTCGAATATTGGAAGTCGCTAGAGATAAAACTCTCTCTCACACAAAAAAAGAGAGAACAACAAAAAAAATAAGAAGACAAAATGTCGACCGAAATAAATTATTATTTAAATATAAATGATCAAAAAAAGAAGAATAAATCTGACTAATAACACGCAGTACAAATACAAAATTTAAAAAACGAGTTCACAGCACACAATCACAAAAAAAATACTTGCGATTTTTTTTTCACTTGTAAACTCCCTCGATGAAATTTTTCACAAACAAAAAAAAACTTTTCGCCAAATCCCTCGATCGATTTTTCTAGCAGCAACCAAAACACCTCAAATGAAACACCTCGAAAAAAAAACACCTATAAAAAAAACAGGAATTAATTGTTCTATTAAAAATTAAACAATAAATAAAAACACGATACGAATACGAAACTACTACGAAATTCTTCCACTTGGCCCCACACGTTGGGCGTCAATTTATTACACTTTTTATTGTTGTTATTATTATTAATTATTATTGATAATTATTTGGAAACAAATTATCACAACAAAACAAAACTAACTAAACCGACGACGACGGCGGCTGCGTAGCGACGAACTTCAATTCGCACTCAAATGAGTACGAACGCGACACAAAAGAGAGAACAAAAAAAGTGCAACAATACAGCTTGTTGACGAAGCTGTAACCGCGGCTGCTCAGATGGGCTGGGTTCTTTTGGAAGAATTTGTTTATTAATTATAACAATGTTGATTAATTTCTAAAATCAATCAAATTGTTACAATTTGGAAATAAGTTATTGCAAGTACCTACAGTGGGGTACGTTGCAGTAAAAATGGGCGCCAGGAATTTTTTTTAAAACCGAAAAAGAAAATTCCAAAACTCTTTATGATAAGTGAAACGATAGTAAACAAAGACACAACGAACGTTTGGTTTTAAATTTAATATTTATTTCTTTGGGAAACCGTGGGATTGAAGATCCCTGGACTAAAACCCAATATGTTTTCAAATTAAAAGTTGACGAATTACAAAATTGAAATTTAAGATAAACAAAGAAAAAAACAAATTTAAATGGCAAAGTAAAATGAATTCTTAATACTGGACGCGATCGAACTCTATATATATCTATCTATTCACACGAACAAAGAAACAAAAGAAACAAACTACTTATCTTTTTTTTTTCCTTCCTATTTTTTTTTCTCTGTTCCCAATCCTCGCACCTCGATCCTCGACTATTAGTTTTCCTTCTAATTTCCTCGATTTCCCGATTTTCTAAATCCTTCTTCTCAATCTTTCTTCCTCCTTTTTAAAATTTCTCGAACTTTTCTACACTTTATCTTGTCGCTTGTAGAGCTCTATCAAGAGTGCCTTCCAAGTTAATTCCAAACTAATTCTTCCTCCCTCGACCATTCCAGTCACACACACATTCACCCAACACAAGCATCCGTTTTCGTGATTGTCGGTCACGGTATCGCGGCTTCCTGGAAGCTTTACGCTCATCAGGAAAGCCACCGTTGTTGACTCTCAACGAAACTTTGCTTTCACACACACAATCACAGTTTCGACAAGTTGTTGGATGAGTTTCCAAAACTTGCCGAAACATAATGGCGAGTTCAGACTCCTTCCCAATCATTGCTATTTTTCGAGAAAGTTCAAAGAAAAACAAAAATCGAGAAGAAGTCTCAACTAGGCATTTTCCTATTACTATTAATTTACGCGCGAGATTCGAAGTGTGAATTTTGTACCAAGTATTAAGTTAAATTAAATCAAAAACGCGGCGTTAAAAACCCATTTTGTACATAAGTGATTAAGTTAAGAATTACAAATTTTAAAATTCAATAGATATGTTGTTGTTGTTGTTTAAGTAGGGTCCGCCTGACCCCATACTTCTTCGGCTCATCCGCCGGCATTTTCGACCTTGTCGAAAGAACTCGTTCTCCATCTCGATCACCTGCTTTTGTTGCTTTCGCAAAATAAAGGCTAGGTACACCTGTGGTTGATGAGACCATGGTTGCCCTCAACCTTGCCGATATTTTACAGCCACAACTAGGGAAAAGAAAACAGCCAAAGGCTGGTTTTTGTTGCGGTAAAATTTACTGTAACAGTTTTACGAAATCTTGGGTTTTTGTGACAGAACGCTTGGAACATTAGCGGGGAGTCCATAAGGTGAAAATCCAGTACTACTGTGTGGTGCTGTATTGTATACAACCATAGAATAGGGTATCAATGTATCCCATGACAAAGGATCTTGGTTCAAATATTGTCTTAGGTATTCGGATAATGTTCTATGGATTCGTACTAATGCTCAATTTTTCTGAGGATGGTAAAGCATTGTATTCAACTTTTGTATCTTCATTAGACTGCACATTTCTTTGAAAATGTCACTTAATATAGCTGTTCCTTGATCAGTCAAAAAGGGGGAGAGAGGGATTCCGCGGGGACAAATTATGATTTCCACGAATGTGTAGCAACAGTTGTAGCGTCGGCGTTTCGTATTGTATGTATGCATGTATGTATATTTTATTTAGTAAAAATTTACTATTACATTTCAATAAATATAAAAATATTGACATTTGTTTTACAAAAAAAAGTAATGTATGCATATACAATTGGAAAACTAATTTCTTTATACAATAGTTTCTCTGATATGAGATATAACTAATTGTTTAAATCTTCTTAAAACAGTTTCATTTTTTATTTCGAAAGGTAATTCATTAAATAATTTAAGTCAACGATGGAAAAGCATATTTTGAGTTCTAGAATCTCTATAAAACTGAAGTCTAAAATCAAAATTCGATCTTAAGTAGTGCGGTTGGCTGTCTCCCACGTAGGTCAGGCTTGATGATCGTTTTTTAATTTGAACACGAACAGTAACGCATTGAACATGATTCTTTGTTTGATGTTTAACCATCTTGGACAAGATAGCATCCAATTTATTGATGTATGCAAGCTACATTTAAGAATGGATCTCATAGCTTTGTTTTGTAGAACTTGCAGTCGATTTATGTGCTCATTATTACCTAGAAATAGATATGTTGACAGCTCTGATACGTTATTACTGTGCTTAAAACTAGCTCCGCGATTTTTACCAAATTTCTATTATTTAATTCTACAAACAATTAATCATTTTTAGTTTTACCAATCTCTTCTTTCCTCGCGAGTGTATTGCTTTAACAGTCCCTCGCAATTTTAGTAATTAGAGATAGTAAAATCAATTTTTTAATAGTGAAAGTTACACAAGAATTTATTTTATTTTTGAGTGTCTTCTTTTTTCTTATTTTATTGCTATTTAACTGGAATCCTCTCCGGAGCCTTTTATAATTCTAATCTATCTGTCTCATCTATCCTAGTGAGTGAAACATTTTAGTATATGTTCGGCTAATGAAGCCAAGTTGATACTACATTGAATGCAAAAATTTTGCTTTCATCTCCATACATGTTGCAAAAATCGAGTGCTTGTGAAACAACAAATTCCAACTCTATATCATCAGCATCAACCTGTATATTTATCGACTGAACAGCAATCAGTGACATCACGTACCTATATACGAGACAACTTGCTTTCAGTCTTACCTTCTGGGTGAGTCATTTTTAGTAGTGTTCTGCCAAGCAAACCCATTTTGGTACTTCACCTTATATTCTTTTGGTGTTTATTATTTATTTACATATTTTATTCACCACTACCGAGGGGATTATTATTACTCACTTTAACAACTTTATTCATATATACTGACATCTTACGGCCAGAACTACAACTACGAGAATATACTTACTCACCACTTTAACATCGACATTATTCGGTTTGTGAATTTAATAACGCAAGCAAATACACAAACCTTTAACTACAATATCTCCATACTGTACAGTAGCAAACAATATTTTAAATTTGGCCAAAAATCAAAATCCCAAAATAATCGTTTACAACATGGCAAATTGTTCTTTATGTAACGAAATTGCTGATTATGGAATTGATTCTATTATATGCAATGGAATATGTCGGAAAATTTTTCACGTGAAATGCATTGATGCTCCACATAGCTCTATAAAATTATTTGCCAAAAATAGATCTTTCTATTATTTCTGTGACGAGTGCGATCCTTTCGCATACACTAATATTGCTCGAAATGTCATTGAAAACACCAACCGTTTAGAAAACATGCACAAACAACTACTGTACCTTTCAGACAAAATTGAAAACCTAGCATCGCAACCTCCACATCAAGGCCGACTTACAAGAAGTAAGTTAAAAAATTCTAATGCTAACTCTGAGCAAAGTTCTTCCTCATCTACAAAACGGAAAAGTGACGAAATGGACAAGGACACAGATATTGGTCAACTGAATCCTTTCACTAAGAAACAAAGTTTATCTGTATTTGAATCATATGTTCCAACTAATCCGGTCTCCATAACAACACAAGAATTAAGAACAATTTCTTCCACTGAAACTATTACTGAAACTATTACTGCAAGTTCTCCTTCTGCATCAGTTCAAACTTCCTTACCAAACTCCTCGAGTCAACCATTTGAATTACCTGTAGTAGAGCGACCTGCAATAGAGCGACCTGCAGTAGGGCCACCTGCAGTAGAGCAACCTGCAATCGAAGATAATAGATACGAATCTCCTATTGTACATGGACTTAAAGTTGTTGAAGGTCAAAAACAAATTTTTATTTCTAAACTTGCACCATCTACAAATGCTTTAGATATTAAAACGTATTTAATTCAGAAAATTGGTAAACTAGAATCATCACTGTGGAGAAAATGCTTCAAAGGAACTATTCCAAGTATGCATCATTTAAAATAAGATGTCCGGACTCGATTTTCCATTTACTGAATTCTCCATCATTTTGGCCTAATGGTGTAATCGTACATGAATTAGTGAACAGGAACTCAAAGATACAACCACACCATTTTCGACAGTAACTGAACACGCTAAAACCCAGCAGCATGTATTAATTTACTATCAAAACGTTAACGGCTTACGGACCAAAACCAATATAGTCTATACGAACTTAACCAACCTCCCTCACGATGTAATTGTTTTAACAGAGACGTGGCTATGTTCATCAATAGCTAATTCTGAACTTTTTGATAGCAACTACCAAATCTACCGACGTGATCGTCATTGTAACTATGATTCAACCGTGGTTGGCGGAGGAATTATTATAGCCGTACAAAATTCGTTAATGTGCTCTCTCGTCGATGACTTCCGACAATCCTTGCTTGAAATATTGTGCATAAAGATAAAAATGCCTAATGGTTTCCTCTACGTAGTGGCTACTTACATTCCGCCTTGCTCCAACAGTGATGTATATGATCAACTTTACGACTGCCTGGATGGCATAACTGAAAACATTGACCCTAACGATGAAATAATCATAGTTGGCGATTTCAATCTAAGTGATCTAAACTGGATTAATTCTAATGAAAGCGGCGAATTTTTGCCTATTAATCTGTCGTCGTCCAAAGAAATCTCCCTCATAGATTTGATGGCTGCCCTTTGTTTAAATCAAATTAATGGAGTTCCAAACAATAACAATAAAATACTGGACCTTGATAAACTCTTCCGAGTCTTTAAACACGGACGCTGCTGTTACACATAGTGATGTAAAACTTGTCATCGAAGATCGTCATCATCCTGCTATATCGATACGACTGCCTGGATGGCATAACTGAAAACATTGACCCTAACGATGAAATAATCATAGTTGGCGATTTCAATCTAAGTGATCTAAACTGGATTAATTCTAATGATAGCGGCGAATTTTTGCCTATTAATCTGTCGTCGTCCAAAGAAATCTCCCTCATAGATTTGATGGCTGCCCTTTGTTTAAATCAAATTAATGGAGTTCCAAACAATAACAATAAAATACTGGACCTTGATAAACTCTTCCGAGTCTTTAAACACGGACGCTGCTGTTACACATAGTGATGTAAAACTTGTCATCGAAGATCGTCATCATCCTGCTTTATCGATATTTTTGAACTTGAATGTTTGTAACTTTTCGAATGCTTGTAATCTTGTTGAATTCAATTTTAGAAAATGTAACTTTGATGAATTGTTTAATCTATTAAGTCTCATTGATTGGGATACTTTGCTTAGTGGTTCAAACCTAGATAATAAGTTATTTAAGTTTTATAAAATAATATTTGACTGCTTTTTAGAAACCATCCCTTTACGTCATGTTAAAACTAAAGATAACTATCCCCCATGGTTCGATCGGCATTTGAAATCCTTGAAAAACAAAAGAAATAAGGCGTGGTTAAGGTTCAATCAAACTAAAACTGATAGCGACCTACTAAATTATATTGATTTTAAAAACGAATTTATCAACTATTCAAACTATCTTTACAATGAATTCCTAACCAAAACTGGAAATGATTTTAAAATAAATCCTAAAAAATTCTGGAATTTTGTTGATATTAAAAGAAAAACTGATGGCTATCCAATATGTATGGTGTTTGATAAATTTTCTAGCCAAGATCCTAAAGTTATATCCAACATGTTTGCGGAGTTTTTTATGAAGTCCTTTGAGGAAACTCTCCCATCTGACCCTCGATCCCCTCTGAAATCTCAACAATATGCCCACTTAGGACTAATACATTTTTCGATTACTGAATCTACAATTCGTGAACAAATTTTAAAACTTGACGACAGTCTAAGTTCTGGCCCTGACGGTTTACCGTCATTCATGTTAAAAAAATGTGCAAATCATTTATCTTACCCACTATTTATTCTTTTTAACCACTCAATAAAGTACTCTACATTTCCTGATCTATGGAAATATGCTTTTCTTAAACCTATTCATAAAAAAGGTCCTAGTCACTTAGTTACTAACTACCGCCCCATAGCCAAACTCTCTGTTATACATAAATTGTTCGAATTGTTAGTTTGTGATGTCTTATCTTTTAATTGTTCTTCTATCATTAGTGAAAATCAGCACGGGTTTGTTAAAAAGAAATCAACTGTCACTAATTTATTACAATTCACAACGTTCTGTTTTGATGCTTTTGAAAAAAATCTGCAAGTTGATTGCATTTTTACCGATTTTAGCAAGGCATTTGACAAGCTTAATCATAGTATTCTTCTAAATAAACTGTCAAGATTTGGACTAAATGATTCTTTTATCAATTGGTTGTCTTCTTACCTCAGTGATAGACATTATAGTGTAATTTTCAGACATAATCACTCAAATAAGTTTGTAGTTAACTCCGGTGTACCTCAAGGTAGTCATTTGGGACCACTATTATTTGTCTTATTCATAAATGACCTTCCATCTTTTTTAAAAAACTCTACTTCATTAATGTACGCTGACGATGTTAAAATATTTCGGAAAATAAATTCATTGAATGATTGTAATCTTCTTCAAAATGACCTACTATGTTTTTGGGAATGGTGCAACAACAATCGTTTATTTTTAAATGTTGACAAATGCAAGACAATGCGTTTCACACGCAAGCATGATTTCATTGTTTTTGATTATATGTTAAACTCCTCTAGTTTACACGTCCAATCCAGCTTTTCTGATCTGGGTATAATTCTAGATTCAAAGTTATCATTTACTGATCACTACGATTCAATAATCAAAAAAGCTAATAGATCACTCGGTTTTATTAAACGTTTTGGAAGTGAGTTCCGTGATCCCTTCGTAATTAAATGTCTATTTTTTTCGTTTGCCAGATCTGTATTAGAATATGGCTGTGTTATATGGGCCCCTTATTACAATGTTCACACAAATAGAAATGAAAGTGTCCAAAAGAAATTCATAAAGTTTTACCTTCGATTTCTTCCTCGGTCAAATTTAATTGAATGGCCTTCCTACCCTCAGAACCTAATTCTCTTGAATATCCCATCCCTTTCTGCTCATAGAGAGTTTTTACAGCTTTGCTTCATCGTTGGATTAATGAATGGATCTATTTCCTCCTTCTCAGTTTTGGGTCGTTTGAACTTTAACGCGGCCCGTGTTGGGTTAAGAACTAGTTTGCCAATACGTCCCAGTTTTAGCAGATCGAACTATGGGTCTAACAGTCCGATTAATCAGTTAATTAATATTTTTAATAAACATTATAACTTAATTGACTCTGTCAACGTAAATATTAAATCAAAACAGTTTAAAATTAGATTTTTCGTTAATTTTGCAAATTAGAAATTTAATTGTGTTATTTTTTTTATATATATACATTCATTTTTATTGTTATAGTTATTTATATTTATAATTACCTGTAACGTTAGGATTTTAACGTGCTCAATAAATCAAAAATCAAAATCAGAATTGTGAAACAAAACTCAAAATGTGGTTTAATAATTGTATTATAAATATTAATGGCACAAATTGTTGTTATATTTTTTCGAATGCGTATGGTCAGGCGTGTGGGGGGGAAGGGAGCAAGAGTCGCATTTCGTACTGCCGTTGCAGCGTTTCAGAGTGTGTCCAAGCAGTTGGCAATTACGACATCGCATAGGGTTTGGGATATATTCTGTCAATTTGGCAGTGTAGAAGCCAATAGCGACTTCACTAGGAATTTGATAAAGGTCAAACGTAAAGAGCATAAGACCTGTTGGCTTTTGCTTCCCGTCTTCCCCTTTCTTTAAAAATTTATAAACGTCTTTGACACCTTGGGATTTCATTTCGCTTACAATTTCTGATTCGTCGACATTGATGAGACAGGGAGCGTAGCAGATACCTTTTGATTGATTGAGTTGCTCATGTAATTTAACCGTAATGGGGCAGAAACCAGCAAGATTTTTTGTACGAAGGAAGTTGTCGGCTATTTTTTGCGATTTTACAAATATTAATAAACTGCCGTCACGAAGTTGGCTTACACTATCGTAGTCTTTGCTAATACCATCGATTGCTTTTTTTAAAAGAAAAGGGCTCAATGAGGTAATGGGTTTTTCACTGTTTGTTGAAGTTATAACAACGAATCGGGGGTTTCTGGCACTGGAGATGGATGGGAGTTCGGGGAATGCATTTATGGATGTGTTGTTGACTTTGTGTCTTTTTTTTGGTTGGATGTCGAGGTCACAATCAGGATCAAGGGTCCCGAAGCGACCTCCGATATTTTTAGGCCTGCCGGCCATGGGCTTAGTGAAGTAAGATCTGTGTGTTGGTGTGAGGTGTGTATGCGACGAGAGAAGTGGGAGAAAGAGAAGTTTAATAGTGATGTACGGTTTGAAGAGAGAAACCGGTTTACGCACTTGGCGGTACGACTAAAATCACGACAGCTTGTGGAACGATGTTATCGGTTTGAGAGCTAGTCGGTGACTGATAAAAAAATATACTTCTCAGTTCCTCGTATAATTCATAAGGACTTAAGACCACCGAAATTATTAATAAGCATTGCTTTTATAACAGTCTATTTAATCAAATGGGTATGAATTTCTATGCAGCGTGTTCCTCTAGATTTGCTTTTTCAACCGTTTATGCACATTAACGGACTCTGTTCATTATATTCATTATGCATTTCAGAATGCCGTCTACATTCGTTGAAAATGTGTACAAGTTCTCTTCTCGGTCAAAACGATTTAATTTCTCTATGTACTTCAAAGAATCAATTGTTTTTTGGTTTCATTTGTATCATCGTTGTAGCTTTCCTTACACATTTTGGCACTAGGTAGGTAGGTAGGTAAAAATGGCGATCACAAGGCAACCTAGCCTCAGTTCCAATTAGCGTTGTAGTGCGCCGTTTTGATACCAAAACTCGTTTGACCTGTGATAGAAAGGGAAAGATTTATAGATAAGCTTCATAGCGATTATGCTAGAGCCATTTTGTCGCATTGAGAAAAAAGATTAGGTCTCTAATCTTTGTCTCAGATAGCTCATCAAGTTTGTGAAAAAATGCTTTCCCAAAGCATTTCATTCTAGTGTTTGCCAAAGCAGGACATTTGGAGAGGAAATGGATTATCGTTTCACTTTCTCTTTGGTCACTACAACTACGGCAAAAGGTGTTGTAAGAGATACCCAACTTCTCTGCATGAACTCCTATAGGCCAATGTCCGGTACAAACCGCAACAATCCTGGCTATGTCTTGCCTTGGCCTGCATAGAAGATCGTTTGTACGGGTTTTATTATAGGTGGGTCATATCTTCCTAGATATAATGCAGTTGGGTAAATTGCTCCACCTTCGGTTTGATTCAGTTTGGTAGATAGAAAAGATTTTACCCTTCATAGCACCAAGAGGAATGTTAACCATTTCCGCAAGTGAGCTATGAAGGGCCGATCCTTGCCTGGCTAGCTCGTCAGCCCGTTCATTTCCCACGATACCACTATAGCCCGGAACCCAGATCATGGTGACACCGAGGTTAATATTCAGGCTCGCAAGCTCATCGCGACATTGCTGGACCAATTAAGATGAGGATGTGGCCGAGTTAATGGCTTTGACAGCTGCCTGACTGTCTGTGAAGATAGCCGTATTTCGGTTTTGGTTTGGGCTTTGTTTAAGTATCTTACATGCCTCCCTTATTGCCAGCAGTTCAGCCTGAAAAACGCTAGCAAAGTCAGGAAGCCTAAGGGATTTATCTACATTTAGGGACTCAGAAAAGATCCCAGAACCAACTCCGCACTCCATCTTTGAGCCGTCAGTAAAGATTGTTGTGTCGAAACCTATCGACACGATGTCATCCTCCCAATCTTCTCTGGATGGGAATATAACCTTAAAACCCTTACTAAGGCTCAAAGTAGGAGTGCAGTAGTCAGTGTCTACCGAGATAATATCTGAGGGAATCAATTTCGTTGTGTTGCTGTGACCATAAGGTTTTGACAACCAGCTGTTTGATTCCTTTAGCCTAATAACGCTGCAGGAAACTATGTATTTAATAAAAAGGTCGATTGGTAGAAGATCCAAAATAACGTTTAAGGCGTCCGTTGGGCAAGTACGCATGGCCCCTGTGGTGCCCACGCAAGCTGTTCTCTGAACCTTCTTTAGCTTATCGATATTATAGGCTTTGCTAAGAGCAGGCCACCACACAATCGAACCATATGTTAAGATTGGACGTACTACGGCTGTGTACGTCCAAAAAATCATCTTCGACTGAAGTCCCCACTTTTTGCCGAAAGTTTTGCTGCAGGCGTAGAAGGCAACACAAGCCTTCTTAACCCGTACTTCAATATTTAGTTTCCAGTTTAATTTAGGGTCGAGTATAACTCCCAAATATTTTGCACTGGAAGACAATGATAGGATTTGACCGTTGAGTCGAGGTAGAGTGAAGGGCGGTACTTTAGTTTTGGTCGTAAAGAGCATCAGTTCAGTTTTACTTTGGTTAACTCCTAGTCCACAACTCGTGGCCCAGCTGCTAACTTTCTTCAAAGCTGACTCCGTGATTTCACTAATCACAGAGGTGTACTTTCCTGACACCAATAGCACCAAATCATCTGCATAGGCTACCGCCTTCACTCCACATCTCTAATTTAACGAGAATTGTATCCATGACCAGAAGCCATAGAAGAGGTGAAAGGACACCACCCTGGGGTGTTCCCCTACTCACGTGTTTTGTTGCGATTGTATTGCCTAGAGTGGCTCGAATCTTCCTACCACTGAGCATTTAAATAATCCATTCTCGAATGAAGTCTTCTACACCGAACTTAACGAGCGATTCTTCTATGGATTCGGTAAGGACGTTGTTAAAAGCACCTTCTATGTCTAGGAAGGTGGGAAGAGTAAATTCTTTATAATGGATTGTTTTTTCTACAGTACGCACTACCTCATGGAGGGCAGTCTCCGTAGATTTGCCCTTAAGATAAGCATGCTGAGAGCTTTCGAGAGGTCGTCCAACTAGGATTTCTCTAATATGGTAATCAAGAATGCGCTCCAAGGTTTTAAGCACAAAAGATGTTAAGCTTATTGGTCTGAAATCCTTCGCGGATTCGTGACCTCGCCTACCCACTTTCGGGATAAAAACTACTTTGACCTGTCTCCACGACATGGGCACATGTTTGAGAAGGAGGCATCCTTTGAAAATTTGTTCGAGCCATGGAGCTGCCACATCATGCAACTTTTGAAGCATAACTGGCAGTATGCCATCCATGCCTGGGGTTTTATATGGAGAGAAAGTATTGATGGCCCACAAAATATTTTCTCTGGTTATAACGGAATTAACTTGCTCCACATGAGCTACGTTTAGCTCTGTGGTTTCAAGCGGTTCGGGGTTATCACTCTCGCAACCCGGAAAGTGCGTCTTCATCAGTAGCTCAAGAGATTCGGCTGGAGAGACTGTCCAGGTTCCATCAGGCTTTTTTAGAAATGAAGGATTACAATGTTCCTTCGATAAAACTTTGCGTAGCCTTGCGGAGTTCTTTATGTCTTCGATTGATTGACAGTATTCTCTTCAGCCTTGTCTTTTGGCTGATGACAGGGCTTGCTTGTAAATTTTAAGAGTCTTTATACGGTTGGTAAAACTTATGTTTGTGGCAGATATTGAAAATTGTCCGTCATTTTCCTAAGACTGGACAGTTCTTCATTCCACTAAGAAGGAAGGGTTTTACGGCTATATTTAACTGGGCAAGTGACTCTAAAAGCTTTACTTATAGAAGTTTCAAAGGTTTTCACCTTTGATTCAAGGTCTACTATCGATTCTGTGAGATTCGGTAACTTGCTCAGTTTGGAATTAGCAATTTGACTGAATTTCTTCCAGTCAGTTCTTTTGGGATTTCTATAAGGTGGAGGGTTTTTCGACTCGAAATTAATTTGAAAAAGAATCCACTTGTGATCCGAAAACGAATTCAAAGGGGAAACTCTCCAATTCTCCACTAATAAATTACGGTTGTTTACTAAAGTAACATCAAGCACATCCTCCCATCCATCATAATTTTCCGAGCTCGGAAAGACAAAAGTGGGAGTATTGCGTCTGTTACAAATAGTCATATTATGTTCAATAATAAAATCAAAAAGTGACTCACCTCGTTCGTTGATCTCAGAACTTCCCCAAAGGGTATGCCGAGCATTTGCGTCGCCTCCGAACAGAAGGTTTGCCATTTTGATTTTAGCTTCGGTTATGATTTTGCACACCTCAGGAGGTGATGGTGCATTATGGGCAGAAAAAGAGGCCAACAGCAAACCCTGTGTATTCTTATCTTCAAATCTGACAACTGTCAGATCGGGAGTGCTAAAATTTGGACATAAAAAACCTTTTAAATGTTTCTTAGCTAAAATACAAGTTCTGGGATTACCTTGGTCTTGGTCTGCGGTTTTATAAAAGAGGTCGTATTGGTTGTCTTGGAGACCTAGCACCTTGAGGCCGTTTATCCACGGTTCTTGGATAACGCCAATGTCGAAGTTTTCCTACTTAAGGAAAACTCTCAGATTATCTGAAGCACACTTAGAGTGCTTCAGATTATTCTGGATGACCTTCAGCGCGTTTTTAATTATTTTAAGCTGCAGAGCTGGGGCCCGGCAACTCGCTGGGGACCTCGACTCCGCTAACAACATCGTCAACCTCGACGTTGTCATCAGCTTTGTCGGTGTCTGTTCCCTGACTCTGCAGAATTTTAATTTTGGCATTCCTTATGCCAAAACTAAGTTTGTACTCGGCCTTTTCGAGAGCTAGACTTTCCTCGCTAATCCTCAGAAGGTAAGAGGCGCTGGTCTTCTGCGGTTCTTCTGCCTTTATTACAGCCCAATCGTGCATGGGGACCAGCGAATTTTGCCTCTGAAGACCGCGGATCAGATCCTGTCCGCTTGGCTTTATGCTCATGAGCGGCAACCAAATGCGAGCCTTCGGTTGTCTAGGGATGTCCTTAGCTGGGATAAGCTTGAGCTTCAAGCCCTCCCAGTCATTGCTAACCTTAGCAATGCTTTTACTAAGGAAATCCCTAGAAAACCTGTCCGCACACTTGATTACCCTATACCCCCTGAGCATCTCGCCAGAGTCAAAACAAGGGTAGGGGCCCTCACTGTTTGTTATAGTGTATGAAAACACCATCTCAGAGAGCTTGCCCTCGATAGAGTTCCACACGTTCAGCAGACCTTTGCTGTTTGTGGAGAACTCATCCACAAGTGCTACTTGGAGGTCATCCCTGACAACCTCACTAAGAGTACGCAGTTGCGCTGCTCCAGAAGATGGTGCTTTCCCTGGCTTTGTCCGGCCGTCAAGCTTGCTCTTTTTCTTAGACGGGCAGATCTCTTCCTGAGATCTGTTTCGCTTAACGGTCTTTTCTCGGCTGGCCAGAAGGTTGTTGTATTCATCAACAACCTTCTGGTACTTTATTTTATCTTGGGCGTCCCTCTCATGAATCACTCCGGTCTCTTCATTCTTGGCAATCTTGGCAAGAATGTAAGAGGCCGTTTTGAAGCGGTACCTGAGAAGAGCGCCTTCCGATAGTTTTTTGGTTCCTCGAGTTGCACTGCTACTCGAGGGGGTTTCGGTTTTTTATACGGTTTAGGAAGTATAGGAGTGCTATGAATAGCACTGCCTATACTTCCTGTGGTTTGGGTTGCTCACAAGTGCTGGAACTACCAGCGCTAAATGAGCTCCCCTTCAAGGTCTCCTGGCTGGAGGCCAAGAGTTCATCCTCCAAGTCTGTGGATGGTTCTTCGTTTGTCATGTCTAGTTCGTCCATTTTGTTTGAGTTGTATGTTGGTCCCACGAGTAGGTCGGAAAAAAGAGGTCAGCCCCGGCAGAGCCGATATACCGGGGTAAGGCAGAAAATAAGACGGACCCTGCCAAGGCATCTTGTATTCACTTCTTTCGTTGCGCTTTGTTTTATGCTTCCTTATTCATACTTATATAAATGTACTTAATACTGTCTTATCTTTCTTTGTTCGATATTACTTACTTACTCCTGGGCCTCAACTAACATGCGTCTCCAGCCAGCTCGGTCCCTAGCTAGCTGTCTACAGTTTCGCACGCCTCTGTTGGTTGAGGTCTTCACCACCTGAGTCGCGGTGTTCCTCTATTGCGCCGTCCCTCGGGATTGGATTCGAAGACCTTCCGGGCTGGAGCGTTGATGTCCATTCGCTCTACATGACCTAGCCGTCTAAGTCGTTGGACTTTAATTCTGTTAACTGTCGCTGTACAGCCCGCAAAGTTTGTAGTTATATCTTCTCCTCCATTCTCCATCTACGCATACGGGACCAAAAATCACCTGACGAATTTTTCTCTCGAAGTATCCTAAGACGCTCTCATCTTTCTTTGACAGGGTCCAGGCCTCAGCGCCATAAATGAGAACCGGGATGATGAGTGTCTTATAGATGGTGATTTTAGATGCTCGAGAGAGGACTTTACTACTCAATTGCCTTCTAAGTCCAAAGAAGCAGCGATTTGCAAGAGTTATTCTTTGTTTGATTTCAGCGCTGACACTGATGTCGTTGCCTGAGTTTATAGCGGACCCTAGGTAGACAAAGTCCTCAACTACCTCAAAGTTATAGCTGTCCATGGTGACGTTTTGTCCAAGACGTCGTTGTTCAATGTCTTTTTTTGATGACAGCATATACTTGGTCTTACCCTCATTGACCACTAAACCCATCTTCTTCGCTTCCGTCGCAATGCTCAAAAACGTTCTACTGACATCACGCTTTGATCTTCCAATTATGTCAATATCATCTGCGTATCCGAGTAATTGGACGAACCTTTGGAAGATTGTGCCTCTAGTTTTGGCGGTTGAGTTTTGCACAATTCTTTCCAGAACTATATTGACTATCCTGCATGACAGTGCATCGCCTTGTCTAAAACCTTTTTTGACATCAAATGCATCGGTGAGATCTTTTCCGACCTTGATAGAGCAGCGTGCATTCTCCATCGTCATTCTGCACAAACGGATAAGTTTGACAGGGATGCCAAAACTAGACATTGCTCTGTAGAGCTCTTTCCTATAGATGCTGTCATACGCGGCTTTAAAATCGATAAAGAGGTCGTGGGTATCGATTTGAAGTTCCTGGATTTTTCCAAGATCTGCCGTAGTGTGAATATTTGGTCGATAGTGGACTTTCCAGGTCTGAAGCCACACTGATAAGGACCTATCAGGTCGTTGACGAACGGCTTCAGACGTTCACATAATACGGCAGAAAGGATGTTATATGCAATGTTAAGGAGACTGATGCCTCTGTAGTTGGCGCAGTTCAGAGGGTCTTCTTTCTTATGTATCGGGCAAACTATGCTGAGATTCCACTCATCGGGCATGCTTTCTTCCGACTATATTTTGCAGATGAGTTGGTGCATGCTCCCTACCAAGTCATCGCCTGCTGCTTTAAATAGTTCGGCAGCGATGCCGTCAGCTCCAGCAGCTTTGTTTGACTTCAGTTTAGATATATGTAGCTATCTTCACTTCGTCGAGGTCGTGTAGGCGGAATTGTTGATCTGCGTCGCCTAGGTTGAGTGGTTCTATCTCCCTTACAGCGGAATTCGGTTCGTCATCGCCGTTATATAATTTGGAGAAGTGGTCTTTCCATATTCTCAACATAGACTGCGGTTTTACTACGATGTTCCCCTGATCGTCCTTACAGGCTTCGGTTCGTGGCTGGTACTCTGGGAGGTTTTTTTTACCTTTTGGTAAATTTACGAACCTCATTCCTGTTGTGACATCCCTCTATCTCCTCGATTGCGCTCTTCTCATGCCGTGTGAAACCTAGCACTTCAGAGGCGGCATCTCGGCTGCAAGGCAATGTTGCCGCTGGTTTTCAATGCTTAATGTAGGCAGCAAAAGACTTCCATCCCATCGCACTTCTTGGATGGGGGTAATATCTGCCTTGCAGCAGTTTAGGGCTTCCGCTAATTGTTCGGCTGCACGTGGTCTGTTAAGGGACCTAACATTCTGCGTACAGATCCGAAGTTCGTTGTCCTTATTTCGTTTGCGTGGGTTGTCAACAGTAAATCCGTCCGTATCCGAGGCTTGTTGGTGCTTCGCAACTAAGGTATTTTTGTACGTGGTCAGGAAGTCACCACGACGGCACAACCTCCAACTTGGAGGGCCAGATTCTTAGCATAACTCCAAGGACGGGGAGCCGGATAAACCGCTCCTTATAGGCCTGTGCTCCGAATATGTCGTAGAAGCCCTATAAGGTGTTCACTAAGTAGTTCAACCTAACTGGAGCTGTACACGCCACCGTTGATTCCATCTCGAGAATTCGTCCGCTGCCGTCTGGATAAGGAGAAGTGCCTCTCCCCCCTCTCTCGTTTGCTGCCCCCAACAACTTTCAAATGGGGTTAGAACCCAATTTCCAGTTGAGGTACTAGGCACCCGATGTTCACCGCGGGGAGGTGAGAGTAGGAGTTGGTAGACAGAGGTGGGTTTTAAGAAAAACCTGTGGACGCTTGTGTCCTCTTGAATGCACATGTCTACCATTTGAACATCCTTTGTTCGATAATATTATTTTTAAATTAATTCTTCTCTTTTCTTGTTTTATCATTATGGATGTTGAGTTTTTCGGCCGATTGAAAACAATACTAGTATCATTCACATCTTCGTTGCTGTTATCAGCTCCTCCCTTTACATGAATTGGCCATAGGTTGGAATACTATTGATGAAAAATTGGCGGTTATAACGATCATTCCTATGCTATTTTTTGCATTTAAAACATTTAAAAAATGTTTATGTATTGATTATTAAAAATGTTAGTATTATCGTACTACCATATTTTATTTCGTTATAAGTTACTCTTACATCATTTAATTTTCTTAAATCTTAATTTACAATGTCTAAAGTTTTTAAGGATTTGAATTTCTTATTATTTATATCTCACCTCACAATTTTTTAAATAGAAAACCATAATTTCCTTCAATTTCATAAGTATTTTTATTACAATTTTGTCTCAGTGTTATTTTTTCGTATTTTGTATGATAATACAATTTTTAGTTTCTTGAATTACAATTATTTCCTTATAATTAAGTTCTTCAATGTCCAAATCTTTGCTTTTCATAATATTTTCAATACAATTGTTATTAATTAATATTAATTCTTTACATCCTTTGCAGGAATAAATATGTTTGATTATTTTCTTCATAAAATTCTCCGCTAATTAATTTAATATTTTTTTTCTAAATTGGAAAGTTTTTGATTATATATTTATTTTATAATTATTTTGATTGCATAGTTAACGATATGATTACTAGTTCATTTTTCTAATTGAATCTTTGGGGAGAGTACGATAACTTTGGCGACAAAGTATAATGACGGATTTGTATAGAACAGCTAAAAACAAGCATTTTTTACTATGGGAGGGGGGTCTATCTCCCCCCGTTTAGGCGGTAGGGGCAATTTAAAAAAATATGTACATTAAATGGAAAAAAAATAATTAAAAAATAACGGTAATACTTACAATTAAGTATTATACCTTTTTTTAAAGCCAACATTTTTGTCTATTAAATATAAATTAAATTAGGTGGCGCAACAGTCCGTAGAGAACCAGGGCCTAGTGACTTACAACTCTCAACCATTCCTGTGTGCGAGTAATGTTGTCAGGGATGGAGGGGACCTAAAATTTATATGCCGAATCCGAACGGCTAATTTGAGAAAGCACTTTTTCATGACAAGAATTACTCTTGGAGAATTTGTCAATTCCTCGCAAGAGGCAGTACCCGTGAAAACTCTTTTTTTTTTTTTTTTTTTTTTAATTAAGGTGGCACAGGCAGGGATTGAACCCAAGACCTCTCGCATGACAGTCCAACGCACTAACCATCATGGTACGGGTCTATTAGCTTGTTTTTAAATCAAGTCAAAACTATGCATAGTTTTTGAAAAAAATTGTTTTAAACTAAAAATGTATGCAAAAAAAATTTAAATAAAAGGTTTAAAGTGTAATTTTTCAAAACTTTCAAATTATTCACTGTTTTTTTTTAGAATTCATTGCTCTTATTTGTTTTTGATCAAAAACTGAAAACTAGATGACTTTATGTCTTCTAGTTCTTGAGAAAATTGAAAATTACCAAAATAAATATTTTGATTAAATTACTTTTTCCTTGCTTAAGTATTAATGTAGTCTTATTTTGATAGTAATAATCGAATATGGATTAAGATACACCTAGGGTCAATTAATTTTTCTTAAATCCAGCTTATTTAAAAGCAAAAGAAACTTTGCATGCACCCCATCTTGCACCCACCGAACCTTGCCCCCTCCCCACCTTGCACGCACTCCAACTTGCACCCACCCCAAATCCTATAGTGTTCCCAAGCAGGGGGGTTGCAGATCCCACTGTTGCATACACCCAAATTCGCACACACATTACTGTTGCATACACCCAAACTCGCACCTACCATTGTTACTATCAAAATAAGACCACTCAAGCAAAAAAAAAAGAATTAAATTAAAATAGTAGGTGTGGTTATTTTTAATTTGCATGCACCCCATCTTGCACCCACCGAACCGTGCCCCCTCCCCCCCTTGCATGCACTCCAACTTGCACCCACCACAAATCCTATAGTGTTCCCAAGCAGGGGGGTTGCTTACAGATCCCACTGTTGCATACACCCAAATTCGCACACACATTACTGTTGCATACACCCAAACTCGCACCTACCATTGTTACTATCAAAATAAGACCACTCAAGCAAAAAAAAAGAATTAAATTAAAATAGTAGTTGTGGTTATTTTTGATTTTTTCAAAAACTAAAAGACATAAAATCATCTAGTTTTCAGTTTTTGATCAAAAACAAATAAGAGCAATAAATTCTGAAATAAAAACAATGGTAGATAATCTTGAAGTATTGAAAAATTACACTTTAAACCTTTTTTTTTTAACTTTTTTTACTCAAATTTTGAGTTTAAAATAAAATTTTTCAAAAACTACGCATAGTTTTGACTTGAATTTAAAACTGGCCAATAAAACAGAATGTTGGCTTTAAAAAAATGTATAAAACTTAATTATAAGTATCACCGTTATTTTTTAATTATTTTTTTCCATTTTAAATAATAATTTTTTTAAATTGCCCCTACCGCCTGAACGGGGGGAGATAGACCCCCCTCCCATAGTAAAAAATGCTTGTATTAAGCTCCTCTACCAAAAACCGTTATTATATCTTGGCGCCAAAGTTATCGTACTCGTGCCGCATCTTTTAATGTTCAAGGTCTATAAAAGTTCTATTATTTTCTTGTATTTCAAAAGTTAATACCAATTGTGCTACAATAAGAAATTCAAATAACCAGTGTATTTCATTTTTTGATTGGATAGAAAATTAAATTTTATTTTAAATAGTTAATTGTTTTATAAGATGACAGACCGCAAATGACCTCCGCGCTCACCCAAACATATGCGGCACATGATCAAAAAATTGTTAATTGCGGCCTGAATGGTTGAAGTTGGGATCGCCTCAATTATTGTCAATATGGACCGCTTCAATTCAGTCAAATGCATGGGTTTCGTTTTGTACACCTTCTGCTTGACATAACCCCATAAAACAAAGTCTGGTGCAGTCAGCTTAGGTGACCTTGGGGCCACCGAAAAGTGGAGTTCCTGGAAATAAATTTGTTTGGGAATTTTCGTTTGAGCTCTACCATAACTGTTCTGGCTATATGTGCAGTTGCACCATCTTGTTGGAACCAAATGCTGTTCAATGGGAAAAGTTTTCGGCGCAGTTTTGTGTAAAAAAAATCATTCAACATCTTTAATTAACGATTCCCAATGACAGTTACTGTTACACCGTTTTCTTAAAAGAAGTATGACCCGGCAATATACCTTAATAAAACTGCGCACCACACAGTTTATCGTTCTGGGTGCAATTCTGTTTCATGGAGCATTTCTGGATTTGATCCACTCCAAATAAGTCAATTTTGCTTGTTTACGTTGTCATTAAGGTCAAAATGGGATTAATCAGACATGAACAATCAATAAATCAATCTGTTGTCTTCTTCGGACATTGCAATAATTTTTCGGCAAAATTCCCCGTGAACAGGAAAATCCTGAGGGTTTAACTTGCTTGTAATTTGGACTTTGTACGGAAATAAGTTTAAGTTACTTTGAAGTATCCGCTGTAATGACCGTCTGCTAACTCCAATTTGCCCCGACAATTTTCGAGTCGAAACGCTTGGATTTGCCTGTATTGCCGATGCTACAGCAGCGATTCTGTCCAGATTCGGCAAACATGTTCATGTTAAAGTTCTTAATTTTGTTTCCATCTTAGTAATTATACTTAATGTTTAATTTTTTCACGAATTTTTCTAAATTGTTTTCTTAGGTCTTATATTACATCTTCATATTCTGTTAAGTGATAATATTGTACTATAGTTTTGTAATCGTCAATTAAATTTATTCTTCCACCGTTAATTAATAAAAATTCCTTATTAATTTTTATTTCCTGACATTTAATTATTTGTATTAAATGTGAAATTATTGTCATTATTTTACATCGATATTTTCCCATTTTCTGAATTTACCTTTGTGTTTTTTTTTTCTAAGGTGAGGTTTCACCCTGATTTTCTTGTCTTTTTGTTTATTAATTTTCATCTTTCAATGCTTTGTTTCAAGTTTATTTAATTGTTCGAAGTTTTTAATATGGATTTATCTCTTTGTCCTCGCGATTTTTGTATAAACTTTATTTTTCTTATTATCGATTCTATGTAATATAACTTTATTGTCTAGTTTATTTAGAAGTATGTCCCAAGGTGTTTCCTTGATGGTCAAATGTATAGTCTGCTAATCATCTCTACTGCTTGAATAACTTTATCGACTAAATTCTCTTTTTGTGTTTCTAAAATGCGAAGACTTTCGATGAGTGTACCATGGACTCTCTCGATATCTGAATTTCCTGTGTGTCTGTATGCCGTTGTAAAATGTACATAACTGAGTTATCTTTGCAGTATTCTTTAAAAGTATATGTTTGAAATGAAGGATCGTTATCTTATGTAATCATTTGTGACTTTGTTAAATATGTTAAAATTTTAAAATTTGTTCTAATGAGTTGAATACGTCGCGTCGTCGCTTTGGTACTTTGTTTCTTTTTTTTTACAAATGCAAATTTGCTAAACGCATCTATAAAAGGTAAATACTTCGTGTTGTTAAACAAAATCCAAACATCCATGTGATATTGTATGTGAGGTACTACGTTTGTAATATGAAAGTTTAATGGGATTTATTTCTATTTTAAGAATTTGTTTATTATTATTTTCAGATTCTCTGAATAATATACTCTCTAATTATGTTTTTCCGGTTCGTATATGTTTGCATTTCAAATAGTTTTCACTAATTATTTCTTCTATCTCAAGTGAATCAATATTCATCATTATTGTTGTACTTTTTCCAATATTCCTGGAATTTTCTTAAATATTTCTCTATTTTCACAATACATTGCGTTTGATATTTTTGTGTATCCTTCTTGAATTATTTTTTCTTAATAGAAATTTTATGCTTTCAGAGTTGTTTGTTCCTAATTTTATTGTGAACTGCCTATTATATGTGTTCAGATGTTTCTCAATAATTTTTATTAGCTTAGAACTGTCTGAATCGGCACTATATTGGGTATTCTCCTTCTATCATGTTAACTCTTATTCATGACAATGCATCATCTTTTGTTTTCTTGCTAGGTATTCGATATCAAAATCGAATTCTTCTAAATTGTAGTTAGTTTTTTTTTTTAATTTTGTAGCAATGCTAATGGTCCATGATTGTTAAATATATCGAATTTTCTACCGTAGAGTCAGTTCTCATCTATCTAACTATGGCAAGTAATTCTTTCTCGATCGTGTTATTATTACACTCGTGTTTATTTAACGCTCTAAATCCAAATGACAAGGGTCCATGATTTTGGCTCAATAGCATATTTGGTTAATAAAACTGAAATCAGGATGTTTCTTCATTAAAGTGTCCTGAACTGACATTTTCAATTTTTTCAAATACTTCCTTATGACTTTCTTCTTCAATATTTATTTGCAATTCTTCTTTAAACATAGAGACATAGAATTGACTATCTTCGCATAATCTTGTATGTACTTTCTATAGTATCCTCTTAATTTCCTTAATTGTTGTGGGAATGAAAAATGCCTTGATAACTTTTAGTTTTTCGGAATGTGGCTTAATTCCTTCAGGTGTAATTACATGTCCTAAGAACTCCAATTCGTTCGAACGGTAGAATCCAAATATCCATGAGATATTATATGTGAGGTGTGGAAAACGCGTACTGCCTACCATAACGTTTCGCCCGCAGCAAAATCGATGATCCTGAATTCGTTGTCGGAAGTGTTGCCGTGCAGGCTGTTTTTCCCGATTATTCCACCAAATATGTCTTTCCTTCCTAGCTTGGCTTTAAAATCGCCCAGGACAATTTTAATATCATACCTTGGACACTGCTCATATGTTTTGTCTAAGAGCTCGAAGAACATATTCTTGGTGTTGTCATCCTTCTCTTCTGAGGGCGCGTGCGCGCATATTAGGCTAAAGTTCTATGAGCAGAAGAGGCGACAGGAACACCGACTTCTCAGAAGGAAAAATTGAGCATGAGAAGCGTGCGGTTGAATATGTTGAGAGGTTCAAAAGCAGGAATGAAGTTCGAAAGTTTTATGAGGAGGTGAAACGAAATTCTAAAGTACATAAATCTCGAACCGAAAGCTGCAAAGACGAAAGTGAACCGCAGTCAATGCTGAGGATATGGAAAGACCACTTCTGCAGAAGTAAAGATTGCCATATCTAAGCTAACAAGTCTAACAAAGCCGCTGGAGCAGATGGCTTGAATGCCGAGCTCTTCAAAGCAGCTGGAGATAATTTGGTTACTAGCATGCACCTACTTATCTGTAAGATATGGTCGGAAGAAAGCATAATCAATAAATGGAACCTCAGTATTGTTTGCTCGATTCTGAAAGAAGGAGACCCTCTAAACTGCACCAACTATAGATGCATCAGTCTTCTTAACATCGCTTACAAAATCTTCACTGCCGTAATATGTGAATGTCTAATAGCCCGGGAGCCAGCGTCACTCATTTTTGAAAAATTTGATAATGGATGAATTTATTTTTTTCGGGCAGTTTTTACATTAGAAAAACATAAAATCGATGCCTGCAGGCGCACCCGTGGTGCATTAATTTACAGTTAATTTTCAAAGTTGTAAAAAAACCGAGGTCACATGTCTAACATGATAAGACTTGAAACCGGTCTAGAACGTTAGTTGGCACTGCCTTGAAAAAGAAAAACCATGCCTGCCACCTGGACAGTGGGGCGAAGTTATCCTGCCGCTGACCTAAAGTTGTAAAAAAAACCGTCAAATTGTTATATGTGATAAGGGCTGAAGTATGTTTAGATAGTTAGTTTGACATTTAAAATAGAGGAAAAACCATGCCTGCCGCTTGCGTCCCGGGGAGAAGTCGCCGGCAGGATCGAAAATAGTCGCACTGTCGCATACTGTATACAATTCAAAAATATTTTGTTTTTGGGTAGAAATCTGGGAGAGAAACAATGTTTTGATGAATTTTGTAGACCGTTTAATAAAGAACACCGAAAAAAAAATATCAGCTCTAAAAGTCTTTTATAACTCCAAAGCAAAGGGGTAAAAGGGGGAAAAATACCCATTTTAATCTATTTTATCAAAACGTCTAAAAAAGTAAAAGTATGTTAAAATATACCTATACTTTGCATTAATATATACCTCATAACAATTATACCAGAAAAAGGGTAAGGAGGGGGGGGGGTCACCTTTTGCTGTTACCTGGCATAAGATCTTTACAAAACAAATAAGTTTCAAAACATTTTTGTGTGTGCTTTTAGTTTTGGTTTTAATTTGTTTTCAAAACGTTATAAGATTATAATTTAGTCAAAAATGCTGGACAGCACATCTTCGCCACTTCTGAATGACTCCATTAAACATGAAATATCTCCTTCATCAGAATCTTCGCTAGTGCTGACTTGGTTGTGGGTAGGTTCTTCATCATCTTCTTCGTTGTCAATTTGGATATTTGCGTCTGTTTAAAGGAACATAGATTAAAAACTGTATGAATTGTCAAAGGAAGATGGAAAGTTGATGTATTTACCTGAATCATTAATGTTTGAATGATCCTTAATCAAAACTTCGCTGACCGAAGTTGGTAATTGGTCACCTTCAAACCACCTAAACTCCAGTTTGTCCCTTATTTCTTGCCATCCACAGTTAGAAGGAGAGAGGACGGTGGGATTTTGGTGGTATGCATTACTCCATATACTTGAGATGTAAGCACATCTCAAAATTTGCTGGCGCAGCTCCGACTTGCAGGGTGGCAAAATTGAGCCATCAAAGTTTTTTGTTTTAATTTTGAACGTCTCTTCAATGTCGTTGCATTTAAAGGATTTGGCGAAAATTGAAAGCCGGGCTTCGTTGACGTCATTAAACTGTTTAAGTCCGTATATGCAGCAAACAAATCTTTCTAGTATGTCAAATATCTGTGCTTCGAAGTCTGGATAGTTCTTCAGTTTTGAGAAGGCTTCGGTGAAATCAGTTGGGTTTTGAAGAATTGTAAGTGGCCGCTTCTTGCCTTTTTTGAAAAATGCAGGGTTGAAGTCACATCCTGTGAAAGCATGGAATCCTGGAAGAGCTTGACATAAATCTGGTCCCAATGATTCGTAGAGCTTCGACACGTTGATGAACCTTTCTGCATTACCAACGCGAACTTTCAGCCAAAGTCTTACATTTTATTTCAAGTGCTGCATGTTTCCAAGTGCAATGACGAGAATGTCCGTATCGGAACAGCGAATAAGAACATTCGAATCTGGCTCCACTTGACAGGCGTGGAAAATGACTTTAGTGTCGGCTTCTTCGTGTGCAGGACATGCTTTATTTTCGTCTTCTGTTCTAACAACAGCTCCATTAACTTCCAAAAATTTTTAACAATTTTTATAGTTAACATAAACTGTTTTATTTTTGAAGAATGTCACCATCTCTTGATTTTTCCAGTCTTCGATCAAAAAAGACACCAAGCTCTCCTTAAAATTAATATTTCTCAGCTCGGATAGAAAGTCTGCAGGCCGGACTTGATCGGGACCCTTTATTTGATACATTTGACTTCGGTTTGTACCTCGCAACGTGTGTTCATTGTCCTTGATTGAGGGTGAGAAATACTCGTCAAAGGTTACTATCACCGTTCCGGCTGTACATCTCGTAAACATCTGCAGTATCTTTTTTGAAATATTTCCAAAAGAAGCTGGGATCTCTCTCATCAGATGAAGAATGAAAAATCCATCGAAAATTTGGACATCTACATGCGATGGTGGTTCTTTGTTTTCCTTTGTTTCCAAAATGTTCAATAGGGTAGATTTAGCTGTCTTGCAGATAGTTCCATCGATGTGGCAAAGTGACAGTGGAACAGGAGTCAATGGATAGGTCAATATTTTTGCAATGTCCAGAGAATTTTCCAGAGAGATTCCTAGCAGTCTTCCAAAAAGGTCACGTTGCAAGCGAACTTCAACAATTTTCCCAGAGACCGTCATTTTTTTCTTCTGTGAATCTGCAAAACTAAAGATTTTGTTTCTTTTAATCGGCTTTTCAAACCTACTTTGACTCTCCGAACATTCTGTAATAAACATTTCTCTTTGCTTGTTGCCAAGATCCTCAACGTTTAAAAGATAGTCCGCGGTATTTTCACCAGCTGCCCGCCCAGTTGATATGTTATACAAATTCAGCTTATCCAGGGAATTTGAAAAAGGATTAATGTTCTGCTCGATGTTGGCGATCAATGTGGTTAATTGGTTGGTTGACTTTTCAATGTAACTTTTCTGCAGGTCAGCTGTAATATCCTGACTAATTCGTATTCCTGAAGTTTCCATTACATGAGGGATGATTTTCGCCCGTATGCTATGACTTTTACACCAGCGCTGTCGAGCAGAGATCGAGTTAGTCATATGGATAACACCAGTCAGTTTATTAGCAGCGTCAGCATTTATGGTCTGTTCCAACTTCAGATCGATCGGTTTTCGGGAGAATGGCTTATTTGTTCTCTTAATTCCAAATGATCCTTTTTCGATATCTTCTTTCAATCCTGGATGAGTAACATCAACTTTCTGAAGATTGTCGCTATATTTCACGAGGTATCTTGAATAATTCTGTTGATTAAAAGTGAAGCAAAGATTAGTAATTTTCGGAAGTGCAAATTTAAACATTTCAAAATCTCCAGTACGTATACTCCTATTCAGCAAAAGGTAGTATTGCACCAGATTTGTATATATCAGGAAATACTAATATACTAAAAAATACTAATTGCTCGAATAGACCTGCTCAAGATAAGTGCTGCCTTTTGTACGACGGATTTTTCCTCGAGAATTTGTATGTTGTTGTCTTCTAGTGCAACTCCTGCATATGGTTTCATTATTTTCTTATTGTTACGATGTATGATGGTTAGTTTTTTCGCATATTTCTTCAACAACCTGCTTTCTAAATACCGGGTACTGATATAAAGTGGTGATGCCAATTCAACGCCTTCGTATTCTTGAGTTAGAAATTCACCATACATGGTTCGGATAAAGTCGAGAAAGTACATGTTGTTGTTCTGAATTATTGTTTCTTCCACAAACAAACAAACTTTTTCAAACGCTGAATTACTTTTGTCCCTTATCTTCTTCCAATCCGAGGCATCTTTCTGTTCATTTTGTATCGCTCTTACTCGGTTTTGTACTTGAACACAACAAATGGCATGGTAAAGTATGGGGTGTCCTTGTAGCAATCGATCGTCAATTTCCATCATCAGGTTCAAGTCGTTTAACTCCATTGCCTTAGCTTTTATTTTATCCATGGAATCTTCCTTGGAACAGGTATGCAAGATATTAATGCGACCCTTATGTCTTTTCCGTTCTAATTTGCAGAAAATACATTTTTTTAGCTCGGTTTCCTCATCTTCAGCTGGATCTTCAGATACTTGCTCTTTTGGCTGAGCCAAATCATCACCAATAAGTTCTGATGCAGCGATTGAGGTGTCATAGATTGATGTTTCGGGTTCTCCTAAGTTTTGTTCGGATACTTCGTTTAATTCAATGTTCGCACTTTAAAATGAAACGGATATTTGGAAAGATTAATGTAAGCGGAGGAGAAACAAAAAAAGTCAACTTGTCTTTAAGAGGCTCGTAATTACATACATATATTAAGGTCTTTTAAGTTTTAAATATTTTAAAAACTATGCTTACCGTGTAACCATAGCTGCTGAAGGTCCTGATAAATTAAGTTCACTTTCGGAGGCTACCGATTCTACATTTGATTGTTTATATTTTACTTTAAGCGCAGTAAAATTGTTCAAACATTTTGAATGACAACCTCCACTTTCACTTATTGGATTCAACTTCACTTTACACCCAACCAAACTATTGGCTTGACGAATTTTCAAAATTCCAAGACATTTATCTAAACGTTCTTGATTGAATAAAATTATTTTGTCTTTTTTTCCACCACAAAAAAACACAAGCTGGTTTAACATTAGCCATCGCACCAAATTTCTTAACACGTCTATTATTTAGTAGAAAAGGAATCGTACTATAAGATAATAGCTCCCTTCATCGGTCTTTATATATAATAGAATTGAAAAAAAAGCAATTAAAAGATCATTTTTTTTAACCCTTTTTAGGTTAAATATCAAAAATTATTTTTCCTAATTACTTTTTCTTGGAAAAAGAGCATTTAACCCTTTATAGGTAAAATATGCAAAATAATTTTTCTCCATTACTTTTTCTTGGCACCAATTAGGAAATCAGGTATAAAAAAATTTACTATGAAAATCAGCCAATAAATGGTTTTTCCAATTATATTTTTTTTGCACAAGTATGAACTCAGGTATAAAAATAGGAAAAGGAAAGTATTCATTTGAAAATAAATTGATAATTTAAAAAAAAGTAACATTTTTATCCATGAATTAAATAAAAACAACTTCATCATTGACAAACAAAATGTTTTTGAAAAAAAAAAAAAAAAAAATAGACATTTATATTGAAAAAATTTACATTTTTGATTGCAAAAAATGTTTCATTTAAAAATAAATATATTACCAGTGGCAATTCTGGTAAGGATCTCACAAATAAAAAATGTGAAATTAAGATTGCAATAATCTTATCAATTTGTGCCAGTTACGACTTTTGCAAAAAAATACACATTACGTTTCGTTATGAAACAAAAAAAAAATTAAGGGTGTTTTAGACCCATAACCACCCCCACCGCACCACTCTCAAATTTGTATGGTTTGATTTATATTAGTGCCAGAAATAAAACTAATTATTTTAAAAGAATTTCGTTTTGAATATATGGGTATCAAGAAACCATATAAAAATGTGTTTGTATCCCATTTGCCCTTCTTTGTGCCCCTTTTTCTTATATTATTGTTATAAGATATAAAACTATGCAAAAAATATGCATATTTCTTGTATACATTTAGTTTCATAGCTGTTTAGATAAAATTAAATAATTAATAGATTAAAAAGGGTGTTTTTCCCCTCTTTGCCCCCTTTTTTGGAGTGATATTAGACTTTTAGAGCTGATATTATTTTTTCAGTGTTCTTTATTAAAAGGTCTACAAAATTCATCAAAACATTGTTTCTCTCCCAGATTTCTACCCAAAAACAAAATATTTTTGGATTGTATACAGTATGCGACAGTGCGACTATTTTCGATCCTGCCGGCGACTTCTCCCCGGGACGCAAGCGGCAGGCATGGTTTTTCCTCTATTTTAAATGTCAAACTAACTATCTAAACATACTTCAGCCCTTATCACATATAAAAATTTGACGGTTTTTTTTACAACTTTAGGTCAGCGGCAGGATAACTTCGCCCCACTGTCCAGGTGGCAGGCATGGTTTTTTTTTCTCAAGGCAGTGCCAACTAACGTTCTAGACCGGTTTCAAGTCTTATCATGTTAGACATGTGACCTCGTTTTTTTTACAACTTTGAAAATTGTTTGCCACTTATTGCCCCACTGTTGAGGTGGCAGGCATCGATTTTGTTGATTACATTTGCCTAAACTACAGATAAAAAAATAATTTAAGCGTTATCATCATTAACATTGAATAATGACGCTGGCTCCCGGGCTATAAAGCCCATCGTCAACAACCTGGTAGGTCTTTATCAGTGTGGTTTTAGACTAGGAATGTCCAAAGTCGATCAAATATTCACATTGCGACATATGTATCCTGGAAAAAACCCAAGCACATCAAATCGACACCCACCCTCTTTTCATCGAATTCAAAGCCGCATATGACAGCATCTACAAGGACGAGCTGCATAGAGCCATGTCTAGTTTTGGCATCCCTGCCAAACTCGACCGTTTGTGCAGGGTGACCACGGAGAATTCGTGCTGCTCCATAAAGGTTCGAAACAATTTAACAGAACCTTTCGATGTGAAAAAAGGTTTTAGAAAAGGTTATGCGCTGTCATGCGATTTTTTTAACATCGTACTTGAAAGAATGGTGCAGAGCTCCCACGTCAACACTAGAGGCACTATCTTTTAAAAGTCTGCCCAATTACTAGCATATGCTGATGACATTGACATAATCGGAAGAACTCAGCGTGATGTCAATGGGGCTTTTGTGAGTATTGAGGCAGAGGCGGCAAAAATGGGTTTAACGGTTAATGAGGGCAAAACGAAGTACATGCTGTCGTCAAGAAAGGACGTACAACACCGACGTCTCGGTCGAAACGTCACCATCGACAGACGTAACTTTGAGGTAGTTAAGGACTTCATCTACCTAGGCATCCGCTATTAACGCAGAAAACAACACCAGCGCTGAGATCAAACAAAGAATAACTCTTGCTAACCGCTGTTTCTATGGGCTAAGAAAGCAATTGAGTAGCAAAGCCCTCTCGAGCGACCAAAGCGTCGCTATATAAGACCCTCATCATCCCCGTCCTGCTATACGGTGCAGAAGCATGGACTATGATAAAAGCGAATTAAAGTATCTTGAGTCGTTTCGAGAGAAAAGTTCTTCGTGTGATCTACGGTCCCGTATGCATAGAAGGGGAGTGGAGCGACGAGCTGTACGGGCTGTACAGTGACGTATACATACTTAGCCAGAAGGGTAAAAGTCCAACGACTAAGATGGCTGGGTCACGTAGATCGCATGGTAACCAATGCTCCATCCCGGAAAGTCTTCGAATCCATACCCACAGGACAGCGCAGTAGAGGAAGACCGCGGATCAGTTGGCGCGGACAAGTGGAAAGTGACCTCACCCAATTTGGAGCGCGAAACTGGAGACATCGAATAAGGGACCGAGCTAGATGGAGAAGTTTTTTTTTTTTTTTTTTTTTTAATAATGTCTACAATCAATTAATCAAGATAAAAATCAAATACCATTTAAACTGAAAACAACCGTTACTTTCGTTAACGTGTAAATAATATCACAAGATTTTTGTATATTTCTATCTCTAAAGATAGTCACGTTTTATTTATGTATATCTAATGGTTAAATGGGCTATATCACTGATCTCAGGCGGGTTTGCCACTTTTCGCCATAGAATAAAATTATGTGCCAATGAAAAGCTTTCATTTGGTACCTATTTCAATTCAGCTCTCCGATGTTGAAACATTCTTTATTGCTGCTCTGCTAGCGTGATTGTATAAGTATATATCATATTATAGTCTTCCTAAAAAAATGGGCTATCTAACACTGAACGATTTTTTTCAATCGCCCAAACAAACACTTCAACTTTATAATATTAGCATAGATGGTAACTCCAAGTTACCCTTAATTGTGCAAACTTTTTTAGAAAAAATTCTGTTTTGCGTGTACAATAATAATAATTTTACGAATAAAATAATTTGTCTGGTAAAATAATTTTACAACTACCTTTTTTGTTGTATGTAGCAGGCCAATTTAAAGAAGTCATTGTTAGTTGGATTCACTTTTTTAACTTGTGATTGTGGCGATTTACCTTTTAAATATTAAAAAGTGTTTTAGGCTTGTGACAACATTTAATATACTGATTAAAAAGTAAAATAGTGTAATTGAAAAAACTTTGTACTTCACTTCACACACCTTATCTCTTTTAGAAGAACCAATTCATTTTAACTACCGATTGAAATAAATTAATTTGTTATAAATATGCAAGGCTCAATTTTTTTCAGCTTTCAGCAGATCTAAATTATGAATATTTTGAAAATATCATGGTATAGTTTTTACTTTGATACACATATTTGCAATTTTTTTTTAAGTTTTAAATAATAATTAATTAATTTCTTTAACAGATTGCGATCATAATTGCGAACCATGTATAGATTTTTACAAAAATGCATTGACAACATCGTTTATAAAAATTCTCACTGATGAAGCAGTAAATTCCTGGAAGTATAATATACACCATTGCATACTTATGACTTCAGGAAAGCTTTTGCATTTAATTGCAATTCATATGCAGCGTGATAATCCGTATTTATTGGAACTTCTTTCGGTAGTTTTGGATCCCAAAAACAAATTTAATACATTCAATGCAGCCCGTCAGCCGGAATGTTTTGGCCCCGAAGCTGTTTGGGGAACTTTAGAAGATGACAAACAATTTGCAACACCACCTCCCGAACCCAAACAACCTCGTGGCTGGCTTGTTGACTTAATAAATCGTTTCGGTCAGTTGGGAGGTTTTGATAATATATTAGAACGCTTTAACGTTGGTGTTGCTAGCCTAAAAAATAAGCAGCCTTCAATAGATGACTCCAAATCTGTTTCAGTTTCTAAAGCTATTTGCTCCACGGCAGCAAATGTGGAAGAAAATTTAAAATTATCCTTTTCGTTCATATATCATTTAATTCGACCTTTTGGACAGTGCTACGAATTGCTTACTGCATCAACCATACAAAAATATTTCATGCCTATATGGGTGATTGTACATGATCTCTTAGATAGTCTTACTGATAGTGAACTTAAAATTGAAGCAAAATCAGAAGGCAAAAGTGATATCATTCATAAAATTGTTAAATCAGCTCGTTGCCTGGCTAGCCGATTGCCAGATCATGGAGATTTAGTTCGTGACATTGAATTATTTAGATTAAAAATGATATTACGTTTGCTTCAAGTGTCTAGCTTTAACGGAAAAATGAATGCACTTAATGAGATTAATAAGGTTATTACGGCAGTTTCGTATTGTTCTCAAAGGACTCAGACGTCTCAAAGCGTATCTGATGACGAAATGAATTGGTTGACAGCTGAGCGAATGGCGGTTAGTTAACAATAACATAAAATTATCTTTTAATATATCTTTCTTATTTTTTACAGGTTTGGATTAAAAAATCCAATGTATTAGAAATCGTTTTAAGAGACTCCTTGCATCAACCGCAATACGTTGAAAAATTAGAAAAAATTATAAGATTTCTTATAAAAGAGAACACTTTAAGCCTGGTGGACTTGGATGCTGTTTGGAAAGCACAAGTTGGAAAGCATGAAGCTATAGTAAAAAATGTCCATGACCTATTGGCTAAATTAGCTTGGGATTTTCTTCCAGAACAATTAGATCATCTTTTTAATTGCTTTGAAGTAAGTTAATTATATTCTTATGTCGTTTTCATTTGGTAATCCGGAAGCCTTCTGGAGTCTTTTATATGTGTTAACTTGTGAAAAAATTACAGTCCTTATTCTGAAAACGAGAGAAGTTGATGAAACCTGTCAAAATCAATTGATTAAATTTTGTTAACCAATAAAGTTAGGTTGTAGTACCCGTGGAACTATGATAGATGCGTATGACTCAGTTGTCATACTGAACTGTGAAGAAGTGCTATTTAGTTAATTTCAAGTTAAAGAAGTGTATTTGTAGTGTTTGATAAGTAGTAAAGTTAGCAGTGTGCCACGGTTCCAAATAAGTGACTAATCGAAGGGTCGTGGGTTCGAGTCCCTGGAGGAGTCAACGAGAAATATTCTTGCTTTTTTCACAATAGAGAAATTGCCGACTTTATTGATTGGGAAGAATAGCAAATGGTGAAAAAGAAGAGATCAGGGGTAAACTGTTTAAGTGGTGCCGGTAGCGGTACCTCAAACCAACACAACAACATCAGGCCAGGCATCTGACCATTCAACAACAACAACAAACAATAAGAGGAGGTGGAGTACCAAGCGAAGCCCAAACAGGGCCAAGAAATCAAACTCTGCTAAAAGACGCGCTATGCAGAAGAAAATGGAGGAGAAAGAAAACAAAGCGACAACCACGGAATATTTCTCTGAGGGTCGAGAGGGACAGTTTAAGATAGGTTAGCCCGCAACAGTAACTCCTAGCGGTTAGCCCATATTTACCTGTCCCTTGACATTGCTTTGACGCTTAGTTTTTAAAATTCGCTTAAAACACATTTCATAAGAGTTACCCTTACTCTTTGCCAAAATCTACTTTGAGTGAGTTCCTCTTTCTAAGCTACCAAGACCTAACAAATGCCACCCTCATTTGTTAACCTTTGGTCATGGTTTTTTCTATCAAAATTTGATTTTTCTAGGGTACGAAGAAACCAAACCCTAAGCATTATAGGATAAACCACAGCCACCACGAAACTCTCCGAAGAGGCCGTCCCATGTATGGCCACGGTTTTAACCGCGGGGCTCTACCATACCCCGTGGTACCACTTATAGCCTGGTCGGCTCAACTTTCGTTCTTTGATAGGAAGGATCTAGGGAAGATAACCCTAGAAGTGGCCGCTCGGTTTCATGATTGAGACCTCAATCCACCAGCTTTATCTTTTCATGAACATCATTCTTTTATAAAATGATTTTTACTGGAGCCACTACAACTTATAATCTTCTTTTCAACATCGACTTACACTTGGAAGAGGTCGATTTTTATGTTTTACTGATTTTTATGGTTTTTTTTATAATTTTTTTATCAGTAAGTCTACCTCAGAACCCTTGAGGCAAAGGACGACGGTCCCTCGTTTCCGCCATCTTAAGATTTTTCAATCTTAGGAAGTAAGAAACGATAACTTCTTGCGTTCGTTCACAAGCAGAGACCTTTGTACAGTGTAATTCTCAGAGTGCCTTTATCAATTATAATTAATTGTAACAGTATCATTCTTCAACGAACTACACTGAAGTCTCAAACTTGTGTCCAGAGGCCACCGCGAGGAGGTGCAAGTAAGTACTTCTTTCTTCCAGATCATAGTTAAACTCAACAGGCTTACCCTATGTCTATTGGAATTCAGTTTGACCTCGGGTCGAGAGGGACACTATATGTCGCCGAACAATAAGGAGTTGGAGGTGGAGGTGAACCAAATCCTCCAAGACGAAACAAAGCTGGTGCAGGCCCTGCAAGCCAAACAGGCAGCCATCAGCCAGTTCGAGGAGAACTTTCACGCGTCGAAGTGAAAAAATGCATATGGCCCTACTGAAGGGCATAAGTTCCTGCACGGAACCGGAGGCGCTTTTAGCTAAGCTCCTCCAACATGCCAGTGACGATCTCGAATTTATCGGGGTCAATCCCTTAACTACGGTGAAGTCCAGACGAGGGGGTTATAGGCTACCAACGTTCCTGGTAACATTATCAATCAATCTACACGTTGGGAAACATTAAAAAGGCACGGCGACATTCTGCTATGTTCGACCATGACGGAGCCAACTTCAATATGCAGATCCGCTGCGTCAAGTGCTCTGAAACCCACATCAGTGGAGAATGCAAGCTGAGGAATAAGCGGTTTGAGGATGTAACCCAGCTCAAGTGTGTACTTTGTTTAAACCAAGGGCACCCTGCTGGTTATAGCGGCTGCTCTAAGGTCCAAATAATGAAACAAAAACAGGCCAGTCAAAAAGCTGAAGTTACTCGAACAGTTCAACAGGCTCCGATACAAAAATTCGTATATCCCACATTTTCCAACGCCCAAATGGTGTCAAGGAATGGGAACACGAGACAGGCTCCACCAACGATTACCTCAAAGGCCCCAGTAACTAAGACACCAGAGGTGAAGTCTGACATTGTAGCATTGTTGTTGAGCATACAAGGCTAACTGACGGGACTGCAAAGTCAGATAAAGGCGCAAGGCAAAAGAGATGATCATCTCTACTCTTTGTTGCCTGGCCTGGCGATACACTGGTGGTGTATCAATTTATGTAAAAGAAGGACTCAAATCATCTTATAAGAACACTTTAGTGATTGAAAAAAAAATATGGATTTTATCGGTGACAATAACATATAAAAGTGAAGTATGGAATTTTATAACAGTTTATAGATCTGGAACTCTTAGTGTAATTGAATTTTTTGATATACTGAATGATTGGATCCCTAGAAATATTACTGAAAATGAATATGTTTTAATTGCAGGTGATTTCAATATAGATTATATTAGCGTCAACAATTATGAACTAAATCATGTTAAACAATTTGAATACCTTAACGGGCTTCAACAAATAGTTAAAGAACCAACAAGAATAACACCACTATCAAAAACCCTCATTGATTATGTGATGACTGACTTTACTTTACATTAAACGCCGATGTAAAAGTATGCAATGATTGGAAAATTTCTGATCATGAATCTTTGTTCATTAAAATTTATACAAAGCAGTTAGTTTCGTGTAAAGCAAAAACAATTAAATGTGTAAAATATGATCAACAGAGATTTATTAACGAGTTTAATAGCTGTTTCATTGAAAATACTGATGATAGTTTAAATGATTACTCTTTGCTTAAATTAAAAATATGTAACCGAAATATTTATTTGAATATTTTTGTATTATTTGTATAAACAAAAAAGGCGGCGCACGGCACTGACGACGACATGAGCATAAGACAAATGTTTATGTTTTGTATTTGAAGATGACTTTTAGGATGACTTTATTAGGTACTTCATTATGTTTATAAACATTAGTAAGAATGAGTGAGAGTTGTATGAACGGATTGAGACAGAAAATATATAAGAATTAAAAACTTAGTACGGTAGTAAATATTTCATTTCTAAGCCTAAGAGTGCGTTCCGAGCAGCAACTCAAAGAGAGGGTATCGAGTAGAATTCTTGACTGGTCGAATTCGAATTAAGTAGGAACTCGAGTGAATTTTGAAAAGCTTAAACTCAAAAATGAATATTAATATCTATTGAGTCAATGATCCTGGAAAGAGGGGATTTGCAGGATTTCCTTTCGTTGGGTGGCTGCAAAGCCAAAGAAAGAGAAATTAAGAACAAAGGCGTTGGTAGATAATTTATTAACTTTTAAGCAGTTAAAGCTATTAAACGTACGGCTAACGTAATCTGGTCAAATACACTATTTTACTTGAAACAAAGAAATTTGATTTTCTTTGTCAGCAGTACCTACTTAAGATTTTTTATTCTGAAAGTCGTATATTCTCGTATAGTTTATTTTTCTATAAAAAGTTAAAATTTTCCTCGGGAAAAATCTTGAAAAGTAAAAAAAAGAAGTGTGAATTGCACAAAACTTCCATATAAGCAGTTTTTAAAAAAAATTCGTGGTAAGAATAAGTTGATATTTTTTTTATGTATTTAATATACAGGGTGGGCCGTTAATAAGTGCACTTTTTGTCTCGCTCTAACTCCCGAACGAAATAACCGAGACGCGCGGGGATGGTATCTCCTTGCAGCTCGAGATCTAAATTTTTAGTCGCAATGAGTCCGTTCACGGGAGAGCAGCGCGCTTTCTGCGTTCGCGCCTTTTATGAAAACAATCGCTCATACGTGACTGTTCGTCGGCTTTTTCGGGTAAAGTTTGGATTACGCAACATCACCGAGTGTCCAAGTACGAATGTAATCAAAAAATGGATCGTAACATTCGAGGCAACGGGATCAACGCAAAAACTTCGACCTACAGGACGCCCATGTTCCAGGCGGACTGCAGAAACAATTGAACGCGTACAAGCTTCTATGCGCGAGGATCCAAGAAGCTCTACACGGAAACGCGCTGCGGCCCTGGGAGTACCCAGAACGACTTTACGTCGCATTTTACGGGATGATTTGAAGTTATACCCTTACAAAATTCAGATTGTCCAAGATTTGAAAGAATCCGATTTTGTTTCACGGTTCAATTTCGCAACAGAAATGTTACGGAGATTCCCTCACTTCAATAACATTATCTTCTCAGACGAAGCTCATTTTCATGTCAACGGATTTGTTAATCGACAAAATTGTCGATACTGGGGAACAGAAAATCCACGCTTAAAACATGGACGACCGTTACACTCTCCGAAAGTGACCGTTTGGGCCGGAATAGCCAAGTGGGGGATCATAGGGCCGTATTTTTATGAAGATCGATACGGGCGTAATGTTACTGTTAATTCAGAGCGTTATGTTTCGATGCTTAGAGATTTTGTAGCTCCAAAACTGCAAGAATCGAGTGGTTACACTATTCACACCTGGTTCCAGCAAGATGGCGCTACCTGCCATACAAGTAACGACTCTCTGGAGGTCGTTAGAGAAATGTTTCCTCGAAGGTTGATATCGAGGAGGGGTGATATTGCTTGGCCACCCAGGAGCCCTGACTTAACGCCACCGGATTTCTTTTTATGGGGCTACCTCAAGAGTAAGGTGTACTCTAATAATCCTTCAACGACGGCTGAATTAAAAGCGAACATTGAAGAAGAAATCCGCTTAATCACTCCGCAACTTTTGACAAAAGTGTTCCAAAATCTCAGAGTCAGATTGGAAGAGTGCTGTAGGCGAAATGGACAATATTTGGATTATTTAATTTTTAAAAAATAAAAATTCATTTCGTTTTGTATAATTTAAAATAAATATTTCATTTAAAAGCGCTACAGTTGTATTAATATAATTTTTTTTAAGTGCACTTATTTACGGCCCACCCTGTATAATGTTTGTTTGATTCGGCTTTAATGATCAATATTCTTGATGCAATTAATAAAAAAAAATAATTCATCTTCTGTTACCCACCGTTCCGCTGGCTATTTTCCAGCTTCTTCAAGGGATTTTTCAAATTTATTAGCTGAAGATTTAAAATATATGTTACAATGTGTGGAACTATTTCTATTGTTATTTTCTTACTTTTGAGTTAACTGTACTATTGCATTTTTATGTTGTTATGAAAAGTTGAATAAATAAATAAATAACACAAATAAAAAGATAAATAAAAGAACAATTTTAAATAATGGAACAAAAACACAACAAAGTTAAAACTAATATCACAATTTATCACTTCTTATGGCAACACTATACAGCGAGCTTATGTTGTCGATGTCTTCTTTATGGTTCATCGTCATATTCATTTTTTGCTGTATTCTCAAGCTTTCTAGAGTGTAGCGGGTGGTAGCGCGGTTCTCCTTGTCTAGTATAATAGCGTTATCAAAATCAGCCATATGATCGTTGTCATTCATGTGTTGTGAGAGTGCTGTAGTTGTTCTCTTTTTTCTGATATCAGCTTCATGTTCTGACATTCTCACTCCAAGTTTTCTCTTCGTTGTTCCAATGTATATCATTTGGCATTGTTCGTCATTTTTCCCTTTACATGGTATTTGGTGAACTACATTGTGTTGGTCTGTTTTTTCTATTTTCGGTTTGGTGTTTGTGAATATTGCACTTAGGGTTGAGTTTGGTCTATGAGCGAATATTGTTTTTTCTTTGTCAATTGGAAATGTATTGTCCAGTGTTTTATTATCTGTGAGGTGTGGGACGTATGTTATTGAGTGGTATGTAGGGTTGCCAGATTTCACTTTTTTTGGTTGTTTATTATTTTTGTTTTGTATTTCTTGAACTTTGTCATTTATTAAATTGTTGTATACGGTGTTCGGAAAGTTGTTCATTTTTAGAATGATCCTTAATTTATTAATGTTTTCGGTGTGATAAGCTGTGTCGCTGATGTCAAGTACTTTATTAATGAGGTTTTTTGGCTGTGTTAATTTTGTATTTTATAGGTTGAGATGACAAGTAATTGATGATTCTCCCTGATGCAATCGGCTTACTATACCAGTCAAAATCTATTCTATTGTTATTTTTGATGAGTTTGATGTCCAAGAAGGCAAGAGTGTTATGTATGTTTTTCAACCTCTATTGTGAATTTTAATTTGTTGTGGTAGCTATTTAAAGTGTCAAGTATTTTGTTGATGTCATTTTTGTTCACTATGGCGAACATATCATCTACATATTTTACGATGAACTTCATTTTAGTGTTGCACTTTTTCAGTTTGTCAATGGTTTCGTCAAGAATATGGTCCAATACTATGTCTGCGATGGTGGGTGATAGTGGATTTCCCATTGGCATACCGAAAGTTTGGCTGTAAAATTTGTTGTTATATTTGAAGTAATTATTATCTGTTAGGCAGAAATTTGTATGGTTAGTGATTTTCTTTTTTAAAATTGAATTTGAATTGGCAGTCGGAAATAACGGCTCCCCGATATATTCATCCCGGTTCCCGGAAAACTTAGTAATTTAATTAGTATACCAGGGGAATAAAGAAAAAGAAGGCAGCTGAAATAACAATTTGAGCAGTGCAGGAACTTCGCTCCATATCCAGTACGGCATTTGTAGGGAGTGAGGAAGTCAAATAAGTGCTGAGTTTGTCTGCGCAAAATTATACAGCCAACGTAGTCCAGAGGGTTAAGCCGCCGCTCAGTCGTTCTTTGACTTCCAGAAAGAAAACAAGTGTGTACAAGTGATTGCTAGTTTATTTTAAATAAAAAGTGCATTTGTAGGGTTTTTAAATTAAGAAGGCAGTAAGCCACAGTTTTGAATAACTATTCGGTAGCCTAGTGGAGGTGGCGTCCGAACATCAGTCGTTCTTTGACTTTCAAAGTGAAAAGAAGTGTATAATAGTTAATTTTTAATCTAATTTAAAAAAGTGCATTTGTAGTGTTTGACAGTTAAGTACGCAGTGTGCCACTGTTTAATACAACTAATTGGTAGCCCAGTGGAGGTGGCTTCTGAAGAACGTAGAACCATGAAGACTGGGGAAATCAACATAGTAATCCCAGAGGTAACCATCTTTTTAATTTGATGAATCTTTACAGCGTTGAATATGGCGTCGACCTGCTGGCTACTGAAAAGCCATCGTATCCAAGAACCGGCTCCTTTCTGGATCTTTTGCTGTACGACACAAGACTGACAGTTACAGACAAAGTGGGTAGTCACCCTCGAAACTGCTTACAGACAGTCGAGTACGACAGTGATCACTGCGGACTGGCTGCTGTAATGCAGATTCCGAACGAACGCGTGGAGTTGGAGGAATACGTTGCAACGCATTCTTACAATTACAGTAAGATGCGCTGGCCTCGTTTCACCAACGCCATATCGAGAGAACTTCGTTCGAGTGACATAGCCCCACCAAACAACAGAAACCTGACAAATACAGAAATTGACCAACATTTACAACAGATGAATGAAACAATAAAACGAACAATGGAACGGACAATACCAAAGTACAAAGAACGGGACCAAATGGACGCTTACAGAAACTCGACTATTGACGCACTACGTAAGCACAAGAGTGGCTTACTGACAAGACTCAAAAACTTGTACAGACGACTTACAGACCCACACGACTTGGAGGTTAGGACACTGAAGTCGTCAATAAAAAATGTCAATCTGTTGATTAAGGAGAACTACAGGTTATCAATTAACAAGTACTGGGACCGCAGGATCCGGTCAGTTAATGCCAGTGACCCTAGTATGTTCCCTAAAATCAACAAGATATTCAGGAAAAAGAACGACAATGACCTTCCGTGTCTGAAACTCCAAAGAACTGAAGAGAACAGAGACGTACTCAGGACAGCGCAAATAGATCCAGAAGAAGCCATCTTTGACGATGACTTTTTTATAATTGAAGATCCGAAGGAAAAAATGGAGGCGGTGGGAGCTGCTTTCCAGCAAGTGTACAAGGTGAATGCTAGCACTCGCCCCAACCACGACCTGGAAAACAGAGCCCTACTTATTCATTTTTACCTTCGAAATGATATGACACAATGGCGATCTGAGAACCGCGGTTTCATGCGGTTCAATGACGATTCCTTGGCAAATGCCATAATCGCCGAGCAAACGGGTCCAAGTCCCCTGTTAGTGACGAAGGTTGAGCTTGAGCTCATCTTCAACTCAATAAAAAATAAAAAGTCAGCAGGTGTCGATGGTATATCCAACGTTGTACTAAGACATTTACCGATGGAGGCAATTGACATTTACACCACACTCTTCAATAATGCACTGAATAATGCATATTATCCAGTGCATTGGAAGACCGCTGTGGTTCATCCTCTCCCGAAAAAGGGAAAGGACAACTCCAACCCGTCAAATCTTCGGTCGATAAGTCTTCTTCCGAGCATCAGCAAAGCTTTCGAAAAGATCATCAATAGGGCTCTGACTAAGTGGGCTGCGGACAACAAAATAATTCCGGATAAACAGTTCGGGTTCAAGGCGGGTCATGACACAATTCATGCTGCGTCTAAACTCGTTTCTGATATCCAATGGAATAAAACAAAACAACAATGCACAGGTGCTGTTTTGTTTGATTTGGAAAAGGCCTTTGACACCGTATGGTTAGAGGGTCTTTACCTAAAACTGAGCAGGCTTGGCATAAGCAAGCCATTGTTGTATATACTTTATGATATGCTTAACGGTAGAAAGTTTGTTGTCAAAAGTGGCAATGTAACTTCTACCACAACATTCTTAATTAAAAATGGTCTTCAACAGGGAGCGGTGAATTCGCCGATTCTCTTCAGCATTTACACCAGCGATCTGATAGGTAGTCTTACAAAGGCAATTGCGTACGCCGACGATCTAATTGCGTACAGAACGGCCCGAAAGGTTGAGGTTATTAGAATTCTCTTGCAGCGTGATTTCGACAAGATTCAGCGATATTGCGATGACTGGAAACTGAAAATAAATGTCCAGAAGTCGGAGACAATTCTGTTCCGGACTCCGTTGGCTGGGGCCACGAGGGATACGTGCAAGAATTGGCGCAAGATGGTTATCGTTGATCTTCACGGGCAGCGATTAGCGAGCAAAAGTGTAGTGAAGTACCTCGGTATCTGGTTAGATCAGTATTTATATTTCGATAGACATATAAATGCTGCTCTGACCAGGGCCAGAGGAGCCTTCGCTCTGACGAAACGGCTGTTTTTTAGCAGTCGGCTTGACTCCAGAGTGAAGGTAATTTGTTACATGGCCCTCATACGGCCGATGATCGTTTATGGTTGTCCTGTGTGGTTCAACGTTGCCCCTTCCCAGATGGAGAAGTTTCGGGTGTTCGAGCGGCAGTGTTTACGACGCTGTACTGGCTTATATCGAACAGCCGAATCTTCTTACGTGCATTACTATTCCAACGAGGTCCTATACAACGGGGCTCGAATCAACAGAATTGACAATTTCGTGATAAAACTCGTTCGAGGTCACATTGCAAGAGCTATGTCTTCGACCAACAATTTAATTTTTGGGGCGTTCTATCCGAACAACGAGTATTTTGAGAGTGCACGCTTGAGCGGCTTCATTCCACCAGAGGCATTCCTCTTTTTAGATAGATGCGGTCTGATACAGGATAGATTGGCAGTTCCGTTAATCTACCACGTCAGACGACGAACCGTGGATAGGCGACTCCTGTACAATCGGGACGTCATGGCACAAGGCGGAGCAGAGCTCCTTCGCTTCAGTAGGGCTGTGTCCGAACGGGACCGAACTGATAGGGTGAAGCAGGAGAGCCAGTTTTGGTGGCTTCAATCGGCACTTGATAGTGGGTAGTCGGGATGGGTTTTAAAGCCTTGGCCGGCTTACATACTTGTTTTATAGTTTTAGGGTTTAGTTTTAAGTAGAATAGGCATGGTGGCACAAAAAAAAAATACAAAAAAAAACACAAAACACAAAAAAAAAACACAAAAAAATAATTAAAAAAAAAAAATAAAAAAAACATGGAATAAGAAAAAAAAAGACCAAAATATGAAAAACAAAAAATGTTAGTTAGATTTGCTGCTGTGGTTGTTCTAGTTTTAAGTAGTTTATAGGTAGAATAGGTAGTTTTAGTTAGCTTTAAGTTTTATATTAAGGACCTTATTTTAAGTAGTTTTAAGTAAAAATAAAAAAGGATATTGATATTAGTTTTTTCAAATTTTCTAATAAATACAAAATAAATAAAATTTAATTGAAGTAAAATAGATCTTAGGGCCGAAAGGCATTAGTATTAAGTATTATAGTTTAACTTAGAGTGTCCGTATGGGACCAGTAAGTTAGTAATAAGTTATGGATAATTAGGCTAGTTTTATGAATTTTTGTCTAGCTTTAAGATAGTCTTAAGAATGAATTAATAAAAATGAATTGGTAAAAGTGGCGTCCGAACACAGCTCCAAGACTCGTGGGTTCGAATCCCGTGCGGAGTGCACCAAAAATCTTGAAGCTTTTTTTCACAATCGTGAAATCGTAAATTTTATAGATTGGGAAAAAAGCAAATGGAGAAGGAGAGGAAAGCAGGGGTATCGAAAGATACCTCTGCCAATACATCAGGTAATGTTACTGTGGTGCCAGCAGCGGTACAAAAAAACACCGAAACAACATCGGACCATGCAACGGACCAGGAAGCAAAAACAAAGAGGAAGAGGCAGTCTCCCAATTTGGTGAAGCGAACCAATCCAGCTAAACGGAACGCAAATAAGAAAAAAATGGAAGAAAAAACGAAAGGTGTGACGTCAGAACACGAAACATCAGAGAGTGACGACTCTGGGAGCCCAGATTACGTCTCAGAGGGGGGAGAAGGGCAGTCCAGGTCTCCGAAATATAGGAACAAGATCCTATCGGAGCCAGAACCGTCAACAAATAAATCGTTGGAGGGGGAGGTGGACCAAATCCTCCAAGAAGAGATTCAACTGATGGAGGCACTGCAAACTAAACAGGCCGCCATCAGTAAATATGAAGACAGCTTGAAAAAACTAAAGGAGGAAATGGAGCCACTCCTCAGCCAACTTAAACTAAAGCAGGAAGCGCGCCGACAGCAAGAGGCAGCGCAACGGCAACTGCAACAAAAACAACAGCAGCAAAAACAACAGCAGCAAAAACAACAGCAACAACAACCACAGCAGCAAAAACAACCACAACCCAAGCCCGCTACCAAAAACACAGGAGCGGAGCAAAAGAAAAAACCGCCATCAGCAGTGACAGGCCCAAATGTTGAGGGCCCATCGACCTCAACTAAAGCAATGCAGCAGCAACAACAGCAGCAGAAACAACAGCAGCAGAAACAGCAGCAGCAACAGCAACACCAGAAACAACCACAGCCCAAGAAAGAGAAGGTGCCACCAATTAGGACCTACCGGGTTGACCTGCAGGACTTGAAACAGGTATGTAAGTCGGCCACTAAGGGCACATTTTTGATAAACATTTTAAATGAAAAAGAAAAGCGATATTCGGTGCAGTGCTTCTCACTGGCCGAACACAAGCTACTGAAAGAAGTGCTTAAGGAGGCCACCGCTGATTTCTTCAGCTACACGCCTAAAAGCGAAAAATTTCAGACGGTCCTTCTGAAGGGCATAAGTTCCTGCACGGAACCTGAGGCGCTCTTAGCTGAGCTCCGTGAAAAAGCCACTGACGATCTCGATTTTATCGGGGTCAAGCCTTTCACTACGGTGAAGTCCAGGCGAGGGGGTTATAGGCTGCCAATGTTCCTCGTAAAATTATCGCCTCAAAGCAGTTTTGATAGTGTGAAGAAAATCAAATCCCTCGACTATCAAACTGTACACTGGGACACATTAAAAAGGCACGACGACATTCTAAAATGTACGAAGTGCCAGAGGTTCGGCCATGCCAACGCCAACTGCAATATGCAGTTGCGCTGCGTAAGGTGCTCAGAAACCCACAACGAGGGAGAATGTAAGCTGGGGAATGAGCGGGTTGAGGATTTGACCCAGCTCAAGTGTGTCCTTTGTGGAAACCAAGGGCACCCGGCTAACTATAGGGGTTGCCCTAAGGTCCAACAAATGAAACAAAAACAGGCCAGTCAAAAAGCCGGAGGAAGTCGAACAGTTCGACAGGCTCCAATACAAAAAATCGTGGATCCCAAATTTTCCTACGCCCAAATGGTGTCAGGGAATGGGAATACGAGACAGGCTCCACCAACGGTTGCCCCAAAGGCCCCTGCGCCTAAGGCACCAGAGGTGCAGCCTGACATTGTAGCCTTGTTGTTAAGCATTCAAGGTCAACTAACAGAGCTGCAAAGTCAGATAAAGGAGCAAGGCAAAAGGGTAGATCATCTCTACTTTTTGTTGCCTGGCCTGGCGCAATTTAGACCATAATGGGCGCGCTGCCGGAGACGCGCCTAAAAGTCCTAGCTGTGAATGTAAATTCACTGATTAGGATTGAACGAAAAGCCAACATGTTCCAATTGTTAAAAGACTACAGTCCCGATGTGTTTATGGCTAGCGAAACCAAGCTAAACCACAAACACAAATTGACTCATAAAAATTACAATATCGTAAGAAGAGACCGGCCCGACTCCACTCAAGAGGGCGGTGTCGCTCTCTTTATACGAAAAGGCATTAATTATAAGGTCATATACAACAATGAATTGCGAAAGCTCAAGACGCTAGAAGTTTGCGTTGTATGCATCTCTCTCACTCAAGGGAAGCGGATGTATATGATTGCGGCTTATGCGGCTGGAGCTCCGCAGGTTACTTACTTTGCTTCAGAACTCGAGATTCTTTTTAGGGAACTGAAACTGAGCTTGGAAGAAAACTATTTCATCTTGGCCGGTGATTTGAACGCAAACCATGAAGATTGAGGAAATCAACATAGTAATCCCAGAGGTAACCATCTTTTTAATTTGATGAATCTTTACAGCGTTGAATATGGCGTCGACCTGCTGGCTACTGAAAAGCCGTCGTATCCAAGAAGCGGCTCCTTTCTGGATCTTTTTCTGTACGACACAAGACTGACAGTTACAGACAAAGTGGGTAATCACCCTCGAAACTGCTTACAGACAGTCGAGTACGACAGTGATCACTGCGGACTGGCTGCTGTAATGCAGATTCCGAACGAACGCGTGGAGTTGGAGGAATACGTTGCAACGCATTCTTACAATTACAGTAAGATGCGCTGGCCTCGCTTCACCAACGCCCTAGCGAGAGAACTTCGTTCGAGTGAAATAGCCCCACCAAACAACAGAAACCTGACAAATACAGAAATTGACCAACATTTACAACAGATGGACGAAACAATAAAACGAACGATGAAAAAGACAATACCAAAGTACAAAGAACGGGACCAAATGGACGCTTACAGAAACGCGACTATTGACGCACTACGTAGGCACAAGAGTGGCTTACTGACAAGACTCAAAAACTTGTACAGACGACTCACAGACCCACACGACTTGGAGGTTAGGACACTGAAGTCGTCAATAAAAAATGTCAATCTGTTGATTAAGGAGAACTACAGGTTATCAATTAACAAGTACTGGGACCGTAAGATCCGATCAGTTAATTCCAGTGACCCTAGTATGTTCCCTAAAATCAACAAGATATTCAGGAAAAAGAACGACAATGACCTTCCGTGTCTGAAACTCCAAAGAACTGAAGAGAACAGGGACGTACTCATGACAGCGCAAATAGATCCAGAAGAAGCCAACTTTGACGATGACTTCTATATAATTGAAGATCCGAAGGAAAAAGTGGAGGCGGTGGGAGCATGCTTTCCAGCAAGTGTACAAGGTGAATGTTAGCATTTGCCCCAACCACGACCTGGAAAACAGAGCCCTACTTAATCACTTTTACCTTCGAAATGATATAACACAATGGCGATCTGAGAACCGCGGTTTCATGCGGTTCAATGACGATTCCTTGGCAAATGCCATAATCGCCGAGCAAACGGGACCAAGTCCCTTGTTAGTAACGAAGGTTGAGCTTCAGCTCATCTTCAACTCATTAAAAAACAAAAAGTCAGCAGGTGTCGATGGTATATCCAACGTTGTACTTTACATTTACCGATGGAGGCAATTGACATTTACACCACACTCTTCAATAATGCACTGAATAATGCATATTATCCAGTGCATTAGAAGACCGCTGTGGTTCATCCTCTCCCGAAAAAGGGAAAGGACAACTCCAACCCGTCAAATCTTCGGTCGATAAGTCTTCTTCCAAACATCAGCAAAGTTTTCGAGAAAATCATTAATAGGGCTCTGACTAAGTGGGCTGCGGACAACAAAATAATTCCGGATAAACAGTTCGGGTTCAAGGCGGGTCATGACACAATTCATGCTGCGTCTAAACTCGTTTCTGATATCCAATGGAATAAAGCAAAACAACAATGTACAGGTGCTGTTCTGGTTGATTTGGAAAAGGCCTTTGACACCGTATGGTTAGAGGGTCTTTACCTAAAACTGAGCAGGCTTGGCATAAGCAAGCCATTGTTGTATATACTTTATGATATGCTTAACGGTAGAAAGTTTGTTGTCAAAAGTGGCAATGTAACTTCTACCACAACATTCTTAATTAAAAATGGTCTTCAACAGGGAGCGGTGAATTCGCCGATTCTCTTCAGCATTTACACCAGCGATCTGATAGGTAGTCTTACAAAGGCAATTGCGTACGCCGACGATCTAATTGCGTACAGAACGGCCCGAAAGGTTGAGGTTATTAGAATTCTCTTGCAGCGTGATTTCGACAAGATTCAGCGATATTGCGATGACTGGAAACTGAAAATAAATGTCCAGAAGTCGGAGACAATTCTGTTCCGGACTCCGTTGGCTGGGGCCACGAGGGATACGTGCAAGAATTGGCGCAAGATGGTTATCGTTGATCTTCACGGGCAGCGATTAGCGAGCAAAAGTGTAGTGAAGTACCTCGGTATCTGGTTAGATCAGTATTTATATTTCGATAGACATATAAATGCTGCTCTGACCAGGGCCAGAGGAGCCTTCGCTCTGACGAAACGGCTGTTTTTTAGCAGTCGGCTTGACTCCAGAGTGAAGGTAATTTGTTACATGGCCCTCATACGGCCGATGATCGTTTATGGTTGTCCTGTGTGGTTCAACGTTGCCCCTTCCCAGATGGAGAAGTTTCGGGTGTTCGAGCGGCAGTGTTTACGACGCTGTACTGGCTTATATCGAACAGCCGAATCTTCTTACGTGCGTTACTATTCCAACGAGGTCCTATACAACGGGGCTCGAATCAACAGAATTGACAATTTCGTGATAAAACTCGTTCGAGGTCACATTGCAAGAGCTATGTCTTCGACCAACAATTTAATGTTTGGGGCGTTCTATCCGAACAACGAGTATTTTGAGAGTGCACGCTTGAGCGGCTTCATTCCACCAGAGGCATTCCTCTTTTTAGATAGATGCGGTCTGATACAGGATAGATTGGCAGTTCCGTTAATCTACCACGTCAGACGACGAACCGTGGATAGGCGACTCCTGTACAATCGGGACGTCATGGCACAAGGCGGAGCAGAGCTCCTTCGCTTCAGTAGGGCTGTGTCCGAACGGGACCGAACTGATAGGGTGAAGCAGGAGAGCCAGTTTTGGTGGCTTCAATCGGCACTTGATAGTGGGTAGTCGGGATGGGTTTTAAAGCCTTGGCCGGCTTACATACTTGTTTTATAGTTTTAGGGTTTAGTTTTAAGTAGAATAGGCATGGTGGCACAAAAAAAAAAAAATACAAAAAAAAACACAAAACACAAAAAAAAAACACAAAAAAATAATTTAAAAAAAAAAATAAAAAAAACATGGAATAAGAAAAAAAAGACCAAAATATGAAAAACAAAAAATGTTAGTTAGATTTGCTGCTGTGGTTGTTCTAGTTTTAAGTAGTTTATAGGTAGAATAGGTAGTTTTAGTTAGCTTTAAGTTTTATATTAAGGACCTTATTTTAAGTAGTTTTAAGTAAAAATAAAAAAGGATATTGATATTAGTTTTTTCAAATTTTCTAATAAATACAAAATAAATAAAATTTAATTGAAGTAAAATAGATCTTAGGGCCGAAAGGCATTAGTATTAAGTATTATAGTTTAACTTAGAGTGTCCGTATGGGACCAGTAAGTTAGTAATAAGTTATGGATAATTAGGCTAGTTTTATGAATTTTTGTCTAGCTTTAAGATAGTCTTAAGAATGAATTAATAAAAATGAATTGGTAAAAGTGGCGTCCGAACACAGCTCCAAGACTCGTGGGTTCGAATCCCGTGCGGAGTGCACCAAAAATCTTGAAGCTTTTTTTCACAATCGTGAAATCGTAAATTTTATAGATTGGGAAAAAAGCAAATGGAGAAGGAGAGGAAAGCAGGGGTATCGAAAGATACCTCTGCCAATACATCAGGTGATGTTACTGTGGTGCCAGCAGCGGTACAAAAAATCACCGAAACAACATCGGACCATGCAACGGACCAGGAAGCAAAAACAAAGAGGAAGAGGCAGTCTCCCAATTTGGTGAAGCGAACCAATCCAGCTAAACGGAACGCAAATAAGAAAAAAATGGAAGAAAAAACGAAAGGTGTGACGTCAGAACACGAAACATCAGAGAGTGACGACTCTGGGAGCCCAGATTACGTCTCAGAGGGGGGAGAAGGGCAGTTCAGGTCTCCGAAATATAGGAACAAGATCCTATCGGAGCCAGAACCGTCAACAAATAAATCGTTGGAGGGGGAGGTGGACCAAATCCTCCAAGAAGAGATTCAACTGATGGAGGCACTGCAAACTAAACAGGCCGCCATCAGTAAATATGAAGACAGCTTGAAAAAACTAAAGGAGGAAATGGAGCCACTCCTCAGCCAACTTAAACTAAAGCAGGAAGCGCGCCGACAGCAAGAGGCAGCGCAACGGCAACTGCAACAAAAACAACAGCAGCAAAAACAACAGCAGCAAAAACAACAGCAACAACAACCACAGCAGCAAAAACAACCACAACCCAAGCCCGCTACCAAAAACACAGGAGCGGAGCAAAAGAAAAAACCGCCATCAGCAGTGACAGGCCCAAATGTTGAGGGCCCATCGACCTCAACTAAAGCAATGCAGCAGCAACAACAGCAGCAGAAACAACAGCAGCAGAAACAGCAGCAGCAACAGCAACACCAGAAACAACCACAGCCCAAGAAGGAGAAGGTGCCACCAATTAGGACCTACCGGGTTGACCTGCAGGACTTGAAATAGGTATGTAAGTCGGCCACTAAGGGCAAATTTTTGATAAACATTTTAAATGAAAAAGAAAAGCGATATTCGGTGCAGTGCTTCTCACTGGCCGAACACAAGCTACTGAAAGAAGTGCTTAAGGAGGCCACCGCTGATTTCTTCAGCTACACGCCTAAAAGCGAAAAATTTCAGACGGTCCTTCTGAAGGGCATAAGTTCCTGCACGGAACCTGAGGCGCTCTTAGCTGAGCTCCGTGAAAAAGCCACTGACGATCTCGATTTTATCGGGGTCAAGCCTTTCACTACGGTGAAGTCCAGGCGAGGGGGTTATAGGCTGCCAATGTTCCTCGTAAAATTATCGCCTCAAAGCAGTTTTGATAGTGTGAAGAAAATCAAATCCCTCGACTATCAAACTGTACACTGGGACACATTAAAAAGGCACGACGACATTCTAAAATGTACGAAGTGCCAGAGGTTCGGCCATGCCAACGCCAACTGCAATATGCAGTTGCGCTGCGTAAGGTGCTCAGAAACCCACAACGAGGGAGAATGTAAGCTGGGGAATGAGCGGGTTGAGGATTTGACCCAGCTCAAGTGTGTCCTTTGTGGAAACCAAGGGCACCCGGCTAACTATAGGGGTTGCCCTAAGGTCCAACAAATGAAACAAAAACAGGCCAGTCAAAAAGCCGGAGGAAGTCGAACAGTTCGACAGGCTCCAATACAAAAAATCGTGGATCCCAAATTTTCCTACGCCCAAATGGTGTCAGGGAATGGGAATACGAGACAGGCTCCACCAACGGTTGCCCCAAAGGCCCCTGCGCCTAAGGCACCAGAGGTGCAGCCTGACATTGTAGCCTTGTTGTTAAGCATTCAAGGTCAACTAACAGAGCTGCAAAGTCAGATAAAGGAGCAAGGCAAAAGGGTAGATCATCTCTACTTTTTGTTGCCTGGCCTGGCGCAATTTAGACCATAATGGGCGCGCTGCCGTAGACGCGCCTAAAAGTCCTAGCTGTGAATGTAAATTCACTGATTAGGATTGAACGAAAAGCCAACATGTTCCAATTGTTAAAAGACTACAGTCCCGATGTGTTTATGGCTAGCGAAACCAAGCTAAACCACAAACACAAATTGACTCATAAAAATTACAATATCGTAAGAAGAGACCGGCCCGACTCCACTCAAGAGGGCGGTGTCGCTCTCTTTATACGAAAAGGCATTAATTATAAGGTCATATACAACAATGAATTGCGAAAGCTCAAGACGCTAGAAGTTTGCGTTGTATGCATCTCTCTCACTCAAGGGAAGCGGATGTATATGATTGCGGCTTATGCGGCTGGAGCTCCGCAGGTTACTTACTTTGCTTCAGAACTCGAGATTCTTTTTAGGGAACTGAAACTGAGCTTGGAAGAAAACTATTTCATCTTGGCCGGTGATTTGAACGCAAACCATGAAGATTGAGGAAATCAACATAGTAATCCCAGAGGTAACCATCTTTTTAATTTGATGAATCTTTACAGCGTTGAATATGGCGTCGACCTGCTGGCTACTGAAAAGCCGTCGTATCCAAGAAGCGGCTCCTTTCTGGATCTTTTTCTGTACGACACAAGACTGACAGTTACAGACAAAGTGGGTAATCACCCTCGAAACTGCTTACAGACAGTCGAGTACGACAGTGATCACTGCGGACTGGCTGCTGTAATGCAGATTCCGAACGAACGCGTGGAGTTGGAGGAATACGTTGCAACGCATTCTTACAATTACAGTAAGATGCGCTGGCCTCGCTTCACCAACGCCCTAGCGAGAGAACTTCGTTCGAGTGAAATAGCCCCACCAAACAACAGAAACCTGACAAATACAGAAATTGACCAACATTTACAACAGATGGACGAAACAATAAAACGAACGATGGAAAAGACAATACCAAAGTACAAAGAACGGGACCAAATGGACGCTTACAGAAACGCGACTATTGACGCACTACGTAGGCACAAGAGTGGCTTACTGACAAGACTCAAAAACTTGTACAGACGACTCACAGACCCACACGACTTGGAGGTTAGGACACTGAAGTCGTCAATAAAAAATGTCAATCTGTTGATTAAGGAGAACTACAGGTTATCAATTAACAAGTACTGGGACCGTAAGATCCGATCAGTTAATTCCAGTGACCCTAGTATGTTCCCTAAAATCAACAAGATATTCAGGAAAAAGAACGACAATGACCTTCCGTGTCTGAAACTCCAAAGAACTGAAGAGAACAGGGACGTACTCATGACAGCGCAAATAGATCCAGAAGAAGCCAACTTTGACGATGACTTCTATATAATTGAAGATCCGAAGGAAAAAGTGGAGGCGGTGGGAGCATGCTTTCCAGCAAGTGTACAAGGTGAATGTTAGCATTTGCCCCAACCACGACCTGGAAAACAGAGCCCTACTTAATCACTTTTACCTTCGAAATGATATAACACAATGGCGATCTGAGAACCGCGGTTTCATGCGGTTCAATGACGATTCCTTGGCAAATGCCATAATCGCCGAGCAAACGGGACCAAGTCCCTTGTTAGTAACGAAGGTTGAGCTTCAGCTCATCTTCAACTCATTAAAAAACAAAAAGTCAGCAGGTGTCGATGGTATATCCAACGTTGTACTTTACATTTACCGATGGAGGCAATTGACATTTACACCACACTCTTCAATAATGCACTGAATAATGCATATTATCCAGTGCATTAGAAGACCGCTGTGGTTCATCCTCTCCCGAAAAAGGGAAAGGACAACTCCAACCCGTCAAATCTTCGGTCGATAAGTCTTCTTCCAAACATCAGCAAAGTTTTCGAGAAAATCATTAATAGGGCTCTGACTAAGTGGGCTGCGGACAACAAAATAATTCCGGATAAACAGTTCGGGTTCAAGGCGGGTCATGACACAATTCATGCTGCGTCTAAACTCGTTTCTGATATCCAATGGAATAAATCAAAACAACAATGCACAGGTGCTGTTCTCGTTGATTTGGAAAAGGCCTTTGATACCGTATGGTTAGAGGGTCTTTACCTAAAACTGAGCAGGCTTGGCATAAGCAAGCCATTGTTGTATATACTTTATGATATGCTTAACGGTAGAAAGTTTGTTGTCAAAAGTGGCAATGTAACTTCTACCACAACATTCTTAATTAAAAATGGTCTTCAACAGGGAGCGGTGAATTCGCCGATTCTCTTCAGCATTTACACCAGCGATCTGATAGGTAGTCTTACAAAGGCAATTGCGTACGCCGACGATCTAATTGCGTACAGAACGGCCCGAAAGGTTGAGGTTATTAGAATTCTCTTGCAGCGTGATTTCGACAAGATTCAGCGATATTGCGATGACTGGAAACTGAAAATAAATGTCCAGAAGTCGGAGACAATTCTGTTCCGGACTCCGTTGGCTGGGGCCACGAGGGATACGTGCAAGAATTGGCGCAAGATGGTTATCGTTGATCTTCACGGGCAGCGATTAGCGAGCAAAAGTGTAGTGAAGTACCTCGGTATCTGGTTAGATCAGTATTTATATTTCGATAGACATATAAATGCTGCTCTGACCAGGGCCAGAGGAGCCTTCGCTCTGACGAAACGGCTGTTTTTTAGCAGTCGGCTTGACTCCAGAGTGAAGGTAATTTGTTACATGGCCCTCATACGGCCGATGATCGTTTATGGTTGTCCTGTGTGGTTCAACGTTGCCCCTTCCCAGATGGAGAAGTTTCGGGTGTTCGAGCGGCAGTGTTTACGACGCTGTACTGGCTTATATCGAACAGCCGAATCTTCTTACGTGCATTACTATTCCAACGAGGTCCTATACAACGGGGCTCGAATCAACAGAATTGACAATTTCGTGATAAAACTCGTTCGAGTTCACATTGCAAGAGCTATGTCTTCGACCAACAATTTAATTTTTGGGGCGTTCTATCCGAACAACGAGTATTTTGAGAGTGCACGCTTGAGCGTCTTCATTCCACCAGAGGCATTCCTCTTTTTAGATAGATGCGGTCTGATACAGGATAGATTGGCAGTTCCGTTAATCTACCACGTCAGACGACGAACCGTGGATAGGCGACTCCTGTACAATCGGGACGTCATGGCACAAGGCGGAGCAGAGCTCCTTCGCTTCAGTAGGGCTGTGTCCGAACGGGACCGAACTGATAGGGTGAAGCAGGAGAGCCAGTTTTGGTGGCTTCAATCGGCACTTGATAGTGGGTAGTCGGGATGGGTTTTAAAGCCTTGGCCGGCTTACATACTTGTTTTATAGTTTTAGGGTTTAGTTTTAAGTAGAATAGGCATGGTGGCACAAAAAAAAAATACAAAAAAAAACACAAAACACAAAAAAAAAAACACAAAAAAATAATTTAAAAAAAAAAATAAAAAAAACATGGAATAAGAAAAAAAAAGACCAAAATATGAAAAACAAAAAATGTTAGTTAGATTTGCTGCTGTGGTTGTTCTAGTTTTAAGTAGTAGGTAGTAATAGGTAGTTTTAGTTAGCTTTAAGTTTTATATTAAGGACCTTATTTTAAGTAGTTTTAAGTAAAAATAAAAAAGGATATTGATATTAGTTTTTTCAAATTTTCTAATAAATACAAAATAAATAAAATTTAATTGAAGTAAAATAGATCTTAGGGCCGAAAGGCATTAGTATTAAGTATTATAGTTTAACTTAGAGTGTCCGTATGGGACCAGTAAGTTAGTAATAAGTTATGGATAATTAGGCTAGTTTTATGAATTTTTGTCTAGCTTTAAGATAGTCTTAAGAATGAATTAATAAAAATGAATTGGTAAAAGTGGCGTCCGAACACAGCTCCAAGACTCGTGGGTTCGAATCCCGTGCGGAGTGCACCAAAAATCTTGAAGCTTTTTTTCACAATCGTGAAATCGTAAATTTTATAGATTGGGAAAAAAGCAAATGGAGAAGGAGAGGAAAGCAGGGGTATCGAAAGATACCTCTGCCAATACATCAGGTGATGTTACTGTGGTGCCAGCAGCGGTACAAAAAATCACCGAAACAACATCGGACCATGCAACGGACCAGGAAGCAAAAACAAAGAGGAAGAGGCAGTCTCCCAATTTGGTGAAGCGAACCAATCCAGCTAAACGGAACGCAAATAAGAAAAAGATGGAAGAAAAAACGAAAGGTGTGACGTCAGAACACGAAACATCAGAGAGTGACGACTCTGGGAGCCCAGATTACGTCTCAGAGGGGGGAGAAGGGCAGTTCAGGTCTCCGAAATATAGGAACAAGATCCTATCGGAGCCAGAACCGTCAACAAATAAATCGTTGGAGGGGGAGGTGGACCAAATCCTCCAAGAAGAGATTCAACTGATGGAGGCACTGCAAACTAAACAGGCCGCCATCAGTAAATATGAAGACAGCTTGAAAAAACTAAAGGAGGAAATGGAGCCACTCCTCAGCCAACTTAAACTAAAGCAGGAAGCGCGCCGACAGCAAGAGGCAGCGCAACGGCAACAGCAACAAAAACAGCAGCAAAAACAACAGCAGCAAAAACCACAGGAACAACAACCACAGCAGCAAAAACAACCACAACCCAAGCCCGCTACCAAAAACACAGGAGCGGAGCAAAAGAAAAAACCGCCATCAGCAGTGACAGGCCCAAATGTTGAGGGCCCATCGACCTCAACTAAAGCAATGCAGCAGCAACAACAACACCAGAAACAACCACAGCCCAAGAAGGAGAAGGTGCCACCAATTAGGACCTACCGGGTTGACCTGCAGGACTTGAAACAGGTATGTAAGTCGGCCACTAAGGGCAAATTTTTGATAAACATTTTAAATGAAAAAGAAAAGCGGTATTCGGTGCAGTGCTTCTCACTGGCCGAACACAAGCTACTGAAAGAAGTGCTTAAGGAGGCCACCGCTGATTTCTTCAGCTACACGCCTAAAAGCGTAAAATTTCAGACGGTCCTTCTGAAGGGCATAAGTTCCTGCATGGAACCTGAGGCGCTCTTAGCTGAGCTCCGTGAAAAAGCCACTGACGATCTCGATTTTATCGGGGTCAAGCCTTTCACTACGGTGAAGTCCAGGCGATGGGGTTCTAGGTTGCCAATGTTCCTCGTAACATTATCGCCCCAAAGCAGTTTTGATAGTGTGAAGAAAATCAAATCCCTCGACTATCAAACTGTACACTGGGACACATTAAAAAGGCACGACGACATTCTAAAATGTACGAAGTGCCAGAGGTTCGGCCATGCTAACGCCAACTGCAATATGCAGTTGCGCTGCGTAAGGTGCTCAGAAACCCACAACGAGGGAGAATGTAAGCTGGGGAATGAGCGGGTTGAGGATTTGACCCAGCTCAAGTGTGTCCTTTGTGGAAACCAAGGGCACCCGGCTAACTATAGGGGTTGCCCTAAGGTCCAACAAATGAAACAAAAACAGGCCAGTCAAAAAGCCGGAGGAAGTCGAACAGTTCGACAGGCTCCAATACAAAAAATCGTGGATCCCAAATTTTCCTACGTCCAAATGGTGTCAGGGAATGGGAATACGAGACAGGCTCCACCAACGGTTGCCCCAAAGGCCCCTGAGCCTAAGGCACCAGAGGTGCAGCCTGACATTGTAGCCTTGTTGTTGAGCATTCAAGGTCAACTAACAGGGCTGCAAAGTCAGATAAAGGAGCAAGGCAAAAGGGTAGATCATCTCTACTCTTTGTTGCCTGGCCTGGCGCAATTTAGACCATAATGGGCGCGCTGCCGGAGACGCGCCTAAAAGTCCTAGCTGTGAATGTAAATTCACTGATTAGGATTGAACGAAAAGTTTATGGCTAGCGAAACCAAGCTAAACCACAAACACAAATTGACTCATAAAAATTACAATATCGTAAGAAGAGACCGGCCCGACTCCACTCAAGAGGGCGGTGTCGCTCTCTTTATACGAAAAGGCATTAATTATAAGGTCATATACAACAATGAATTGCGAAAGCTCAAGACGCTAGAAGTTTGCGTTGTATGCATCTCTCTCACTCAAGGGAAGCGGATGTATATGATTGCGGCTTATGCGGCTGGAGCTCCGCAGGTTACTTACTTTGCTTCAGAACTCGAGATTCTTTTTAGGGAACTGAAACTGAGCTTGGAAGAAAACTATTTCATCTTGGCCGGTGATTTGAACGCAAAACATGAAGATTGGGGAAATCAACATAGTAATCCCAGAGGTAACCATCTTTTTAATTTGATGAATCTTTACAGCGTTGAATATGGCGTCGACCTGCTGGCTACTGAAAAGCCATCGCATCCAAGAAGCGGCTCCTTTCTGGATCTTTTGCTGTACGACACAAGACTGACAGTTACAGACAAAGTGGGTAATCACCCTCGAAACTCCTTACAGACAGTCGAGTACGACAGTGATCACTGCGGACTGGCTGCTGTAATGGAGATTCCGAACGAACGCGTGGAGTTGGAGGAATACGTTGCAACGCATTCTTACAATTACAGTAAGATGCGCTGGCCTCGTTTCACCAACGCCCTAGCGAGAGAACTTCGTTCGAGTGACATAGCCCCACCAAACAACAGAAACCTGACAAATACAGAAATTGACCAACATTTACAACAGATGGACGAAACAATAAAACGAACGATGGAAAGGACAATACCAAAGTACAAAGAACGGGACCAAATGGACGCTTACAGAAACGCGACTATTGACGCACTGCGTAAGCACAAGAGTGGCTTACTGACAAGACTCAAAAACTTGTACAGACGACTTACAGACCCACACGACTTGGAGGTTATCAATTAACAAGTACTGGGACCGTAAGATCCGGTCAGTTAATTCCAGTGACCCTAGTATGTTCCCTAAAATCAACAAGATATTCAGGAAAAAGAACGACAATGACCTTCCGTGTCTGAAACTCCAAAGAACTGAAGAGAACAGAGACGTACTCATGACTGCGCAAATAGATCCAGAAGAAGCCATCTTTGACGATGACTTCTATATAATTGAAGATCCGAAGGAAAAAGTGGAGGCGGTGGGAGCTGCTTTCCAGCAAGTGTACAAGGTGAATGTTAGCATTTGCCCCAACCACGACCTGGAAAACAGAGCCCTACTTAATCACTTTTACCTTCGAAATGATATAACACAATGGCGATCTGAGAACCGCGGTTTCATGCGGTTCAATGACGATTCCTTGGCAAATGCCATAATCGCCGAGCAAACGGGACCAAGTCCCTTGTTAGTAACGAAGGTTGAGCTTCAGCTCATCTTCAACTCAATAAAAAACAAAAAGTCAGCAGGTGTCGATGGTATATCCAACGTTGTACTTAGACATTTACCGATGGAGGCAATTGACATTTACACCACACTCTTCAATAATGCACTGAATAATGCATATTATCCAGTGCATTGGAAGACCGCTGTGGTTCATCCTCTCCCGAAAAAGGGAAAGGACAACTCCAACCCGTCAAATCTTCGGTCGATAAGTCTTCTTCCGAGCATCAGCAAAGTTTTCGAAAAGATCATCAATAGGGCTTTGACTAAGTGGGCTGCGGACAACAAAATAATTCCGGATAAACAGTTCGGGTTCAAGGCGGGTCATGACACAATTCATGCTGCGTCTAAACTCGTTTCTGATATCCAATGGAATAAATCAAAACAACAATGCACAGGTGCTGTTCTCGTTGATTTGGAAAAGGCCTTTGATACCGTATGGTTAGAGGGTCTTTACCTAAAACTGAGCAGGCTTGGCATAAGCAAGCCATTGTTGTATATACTTTATGATATGCTTAACGGTAGAAAGTTTGTTGTCAAAAGTGGCAATGTAACTTCTACCACAACATTCTTAATTAAAAATGGTCTTCAACAGGGAGCGGTGAATTCGCCGATTCTCTTCAGCATTTACACCAGCGATCTGATAGGTAGTCTTACAAAGGCAATTGCGTACGCCGACGATCTAATTGCGTACAGAACGGCCCGAAAGGTTGAGGTTATTAGAATTCTCTTGCAGCGTGATTTCGACAAGATTCAGCGATATTGCGATGACTGGAAACTGAAAATAAATGTCCAGAAGTCGGAGACAATTCTGTTCCGGACTCCGTTGGCTGGGGCCACGAGGGATACGTGCAAGAATTGGCGCAAGATGGTTATCGTTGATCTTCACGGGCAGCGATTAGCGAGCAAAAGTGTAGTGAAGTACCTCGGTATCTGGTTAGATCAGTATTTATATTTCGATAGACATATAAATGCTGCTCTGACCAGGGCCAGAGGAGCCTTCGCTCTGACGAAACGGCTGTTTTTTAGCAGTCGGCTTGACTCCAGAGTGAAGGTAATTTGTTACATGGCCCTCATACGGCCGATGATCGTTTATGGTTGTTCTGTGTGGTTCAACGTTGCCCCTTCCCAGATGGAGAAGTTTCGGGTGTTCGAGCGGCAGTGTTTACGACGCTGTACTGGCTTATATCGAACAGCCGAATCTTCTTACGTGCATTACTATTCCAACGAGGTCCTATACAACGGGGCTCGAATCAACAGAATTGACAATTTCGTGATAAAACTCGTTCGAGTTCACATTGCAAGAGCTATGTCTTCGACCAACAATTTAATTTTTGGGGCGTTCTATCCGAACAACGAGTATTTTGAGAGTGCACGCTTGAGCGTCTTCATTCCACCAGAGGCATTCCTCTTTTTAGATAGATGCGGTCTGATACAGGATAGATTGGCAGTTCCGTTAATCTACCACGTCAGACGACGAACCGTGGATAGGCGACTCCTGTACAATCGGGACGTCATGGCACAAGGCGGAGCAGAGCTCCTTCGCTTCAGTAGGGCTGTGTCCGAACGGGACCGAACTGATAGGGTGAAGCAGGAGAGCCAGTTTTGGTGGCTTCAATCGGCACTTGATAGTGGGTAGTCGGGATGGGTTTTAAAGCCTTGGCCGGCTTACATACTTGTTTTATAGTTTTAGGGTTTAGTTTTAAGTAGAATAGGCATGGTGGCACAAAAAAAAAATACAAAAAAAACACAAAACACAAAAAAAAAAACACAAAAAAATTATTTAAAAAAAAAAATAAAAAAAACATGGAATAAGAAAAAAAAAGACCAAAATATGAAAAACAAAAAATGTTAGTTAGATTTGCTGCTGTGGTTGTTCTAGTTTTAAGTAGTAGGTAGTAATAGGTAGTTTTAGTTAGCTTTAAGTTTTATATTAAGGACCTTATTTTAAGTAGTTTTAAGTAAAAATAAAAAAGGATATTGATATTAGTTTTTTCAAATTTTCTAATAAATACAAAATAAATAAAATTTAATTGAAGTAAAATAGATCTTAGGGCCGAAAGGCATTAGTATTAAGTATTATAGTTTAACTTAGAGTGTCCGTATGGGACCAGTAAGTTAGTAATAAGTTATGGATAATTAGGCTAGTTTTATGAATTTTTGTCTAGCTTTAAGATAGTCTTAAGAATGAATTAATAAAAATGAATTGGTAAAAGTGGCGTCCGAACACAGCTCCAAGACTCGTGGGTTCGAATCCCGTGCGGAGTGCACCAAAAATCTTGAAGCTTTTTTTCACAATCGTGAAATCGTAAATTTTATAGATTGGGAAAAAAGCAAATGGAGAAGGAGAGGAAAGCAGGGGTATCGAAAGATACCTCTGCCAATACATCAGGTGATGTTACTGTGGTGCCAGCAGCGGTACAAAAAATCACCGAAACAACATCGGACCATGCAACGGACCAGGAAGCAAAAACAAAGAGGAAGAGGCAGTCTCCCAATTTGGTGAAGCGAACCAATCCAGCTAAACGGAACGCAAATAAGAAAAAAATGGAAGAAAAAACGAAAGGTGTGACGTCAGAACACGAAACATCAGAGAGTGACGACTCTGGGAGCCCAGATTACGTCTCAGAGGGGGGAGAAGGGCAGTTCAGGTCTCCGAAATATAGGAACAAGATCCTATCGGAGCCAGAACCGTCAACAAATAAATCGTTGGAGGGGGAGGTGGACCAAATCCTCCAAGAAGAGATTCAACTGATGGAGGCACTGCAAACTAAACAGGCCGCCATCAGTAAATATGAAGACAGCTTGAAAAAACTAAAGGAGGAAATGGAGCCACTCCTCAGCCAACTTAAACTAAAGCAGGAAGCGCGCCGACAGCAAGAGGCAGCGCAACGGCAACAGCAACAAAAACAGCAGCAAAAACAACAGCAGCAAAAACCACAGGAACAACAACCACAGCAGCAAAAACAACCACAACCCAAGCCCGCTACCAAAAACACAGGAGCGGAGCAAAAGAAAAAACCGCCATCAGCAGTGACAGGCCCAAATGTTGAGGGCCCATCGACCTCAACTAAAGCAATGCAGCAGCAACAACAACACCAGAAACAACCACAGCCCAAGAAGGAGAAGGTGCCACCAATTAGGACCTACCGGGTTGACCTGCAGGACTTGAAACAGGTATGTAAGTCGGCCACTAAGGGCAAATTTTTGATAAACATTTTAAATGAAAAAGAAAAGCGGTATTCGGTGCAGTGCTTCTCACTGGCCGAACACAAGCTACTGAAAGAAGTGCTTAAGGAGGCCACCGCTGATTTCTTCAGCTACACGCCTAAAAGCGTAAAATTTCAGACGGTCCTTCTGAAGGGCATAAGTTCCTGCATGGAACCTGAGGCGCTCTTAGCTGAGCTCCGTGAAAAAGCCACTGACGATCTCGATTTTATCGGGGTCAAGCCTTTCACTACGGTGAAGTCCAGGCGATGGGGTTCTAGGTTGCCAATGTTCCTCGTAACATTATCGCCCCAAAGCAGTTTTGATAGTGTGAAGAAAATCAAATCCCTCGACTATCAAACTGTACACTGGGACACATTAAAAAGGCACGACGACATTCTAAAATGTACGAAGTGCCAGAGGTTCGGCCATGCTAACGCCAACTGCAATATGCAGTTGCGCTGCGTAAGGTGCTCAGAAACCCACAACGAGGGAGAATGTAAGCTGGGGAATGAGCGGGTTGAGGATTTGACCCAGCTCAAGTGTGTCCTTTGTGGAAACCAAGGGCACCCGGCTAACTATAGGGGTTGCCCTAAGGTCCAACAAATGAAACAAAAACAGGCCAGTCAAAAAGCCGGAGGAAGTCGAACAGTTCGACAGGCTCCAATACAAAAAATCGTGGATCCCAAATTTTCCTACGTCCAAATGGTGTCAGGGAATGGGAATACGAGACAGGCTCCACCAACGGTTGCCCCAAAGGCCCCTGAGCCTAAGGCACCAGAGGTGCAGCCTGACATTGTAGCCTTGTTGTTGAGCATTCAAGGTCAACTAACAGGGCTGCAAAGTCAGATAAAGGAGCAAGGCAAAAGGGTAGATCATCTCTACTCTTTGTTGCCTGGCCTGGCGCAATTTAGACCATAATGGGCGCGCTGCCGGAGACGCGCCTAAAAGTCCTAGCTGTGAATGTAAATTCACTGATTAGGATTGAACGAAAAGTTTATGGCTAGCGAAACCAAGCTAAACCACAAACACAAATTGACTCATAAAAATTACAATATCGTAAGAAGAGACCGGCCCGACTCCACTCAAGAGGGCGGTGTCGCTCTCTTTATACGAAAAGGCATTAATTATAAGGTCATATACAACAATGAATTGCGAAAGCTCAAGACGCTAGAAGTTTGCGTTGTATGCATCTCTCTCACTCAAGGGAAGCGGATGTATATGATTGCGGCTTATGCGGCTGGAGCTCCGCAGGTTACTTACTTTGCTTCAGAACTCGAGATTCTTTTTAGGGAACTGAAACTGAGCTTGGAAGAAAACTATTTCATCTTGGCCGGTGATTTGAACGCAAAACATGAAGATTGGGGAAATCAACATAGTAATCCCAGAGGTAACCATCTTTTTAATTTGATGAATCTTTACAGCGTTGAATATGGCGTCGACCTGCTGGCTACTGAAAAGCCATCGCATCCAAGAAGCGGCTCCTTTCTGGATCTTTTGCTGTACGACACAAGACTGACAGTTACAGACAAAGTGGGTAATCACCCTCGAAACTCCTTACAGACAGTCGAGTACGACAGTGATCACTGCGGACTGGCTGCTGTAATGGAGATTCCGAACGAACGCGTGGAGTTGGAGGAATACGTTGCAACGCATTCTTACAATTACAGTAAGATGCGCTGGCCTCGTTTCACCAACGCCCTAGCGAGAGAACTTCGTTCGAGTGACATAGCCCCACCAAACAACAGAAACCTGACAAATACAGAAATTGACCAACATTTACAACAGATGGACGAAACAATAAAACGAACGATGGAAAGGACAATACCAAAGTACAAAGAACGGGACCAAATGGACGCTTACAGAAACGCGACTATTGACGCACTGCGTAAGCACAAGAGTGGCTTACTGACAAGACTCAAAAACTTGTACAGACGACTTACAGACCCACACGACTTGGAGGTTATCAATTAACAAGTACTGGGACCGTAAGATCCGGTCAGTTAATTCCAGTGACCCTAGTATGTTCCCTAAAATCAACAAGATATTCAGGAAAAAGAACGACAATGACCTTCCGTGTCTGAAACTCCAAAGAACTGAAGAGAACAGAGACGTACTCATGACTGCGCAAATAGATCCAGAAGAAGCCATCTTTGACGATGACTTCTATATAATTGAAGATCCGAAGGAAAAAGTGGAGGCGGTGGGAGCTGCTTTCCAGCAAGTGTACAAGGTGAATGTTAGCATTTGCCCCAACCACGACCTGGAAAACAGAGCCCTACTTAATCACTTTTACCTTCGAAATGATATAACACAATGGCGATCTGAGAACCGCGGTTTCATGCGGTTCAATGACGATTCCTTGGCAAATGCCATAATCGCCGAGCAAACGGGACCAAGTCCCTTGTTAGTAACGAAGGTTGAGCTTCAGCTCATCTTCAACTCAATAAAAAACAAAAAGTCAGCAGGTGTCGATGGTATATCCAACGTTGTACTTAGACATTTACCGATGGAGGCAATTGACATTTACACCACACTCTTCAATAATGCACTGAATAATGCATATTATCCAGTGCATTGGAAGACCGCTGTGGTTCATCCTCTCCCGAAAAAGGGAAAGGACAACTCCAACCCGTCAAATCTTCGGTCGATAAGTCTTCTTCCGAGCATCAGCAAAGTTTTCGAAAAGATCATCAATAGGGCTTTGACTAAGTGGGCTGCGGACAACAAAATAATTCCGGATAAACAGTTCGGGTTCAAGGCGGGTCATGACACAATTCATGCTGCGTCTAAACTCGTTTCTGATATCCAATGGAATAAATCAAAACAACAATGCACAGGTGCTGTTCTCGTTGATTTGGAAAAGGCCTTTGATACCGTATGGTTAGAGGGTCTTTACCTAAAACTGAGCAGGCTTGGCATAAGCAAGCCATTGTTGTATATACTTTATGATATGCTTAACGGTAGAAAGTTTGTTGTCAAAAGTGGCAATGTAACTTCTACCACAACATTCTTAATTAAAAATGGTCTTCAACAGGGAGCGGTGAATTCGCCGATTCTCTTCAGCATTTACACCAGCGATATGATAGGTAGTCTTACAAAGGCAATTGCGTACGCCGACGATCTAATTGCGTACAGAACGGCCCGAAAGGTTGAGGTTATTAGAATTCTCTTGCAGCGTGATTTCGACAAGATTCAGCGATATTGCGACAACTGGAAACTGAAAATAAATGTCCAGAAGTCGGAGACAATTCTGTTCCGGACTCCGTTGGCTAGGGCCACGAGGGATACTTGCAAGAATTGGCGCAAGATGGTTATCGTTGATCTTCACGGGCAGCCATTAGCGAGCAAAAGTGTAGTGAAGTACCTCGGTATCTGGTTAGATCAGTATTTATATTTCGACAGACATATAAATGCTGCTCTGACCAGGGCCAGAGGAGCCTTCGCTCTGACGAAACGGCTGTTTTTTAGCAGTCGGCTTGACCCCAGAGTGAAGGTAATTTGCTACATGGCCCTCATACGGCCGATGATCGTTTATGGTTGTCCTGTGTGGTTCAACGTTGCCCTTTCCAAGATGGAGAAGTTTCGGGTGTTCGAGCGGCAGTGTTTACGACGCTGTACCGGCTTATACAGAACAGCCGAATCTTCTTACGTGCATTACTATTCCAACGAGGTCCTATACAACGGGGCTCGAATCAACAGAATTGACAATTTCGTGATAAAACTCGTTCGAGGTTACATTGCAAGAGCTATGTCTTCGACCAACAATTTAATTTTCGGGGCGTTCTATCCGAACGACGAGTATTTTGAGAGTGCACGCTTGAGCGGCTTCATTCCACCAGAAGCATTCCTCTTCTTAGATAGATGCGGTCTGACACAGGATAGATTGGCAGTTCCGTTAATCTACCACGTCAGACGACGAACCGTGGATAGGCGACTCCTGTACAATCGGGACGTCATGGCACACGACGGAGCAGAGCTCCTTCGGTTCAGTAGGGCTGTGTCCGAACGGGACCGAACTGATAGGGTGAAGCAGGAGAGCCAGTTTTGGTGGCTTCAATCGGCACTTGATAGTGAGTAGTCGGGATGGGGTTTTACGCCTTGGCCGGCTTACATACTTGTTTTATAGTTTTAGGGTTTAGTTTTAATAAGAATAGGCATGGTGGCACCAAAAAAAAAATTAAAAAAATAATACAAAAAAAAAACCATTAAAAAAAAATCACATGAATTAAAGAAAAAAAAAAATGACAACAAAATATCAAAAACAAAAGATGTTAGATGGTTAGATTTGCTGCTGTGGTTGTTCTAGTTTTAAGTAGTTTATAGGTAGAATAGGTAGTTTAAGTTAGATTTTAATTTTTATTTAAGGACGTAATTTTAAGTAGTTTTTAAGTAAAAAAAAGAGGATATTGATATTAGTTTTTTTAAATTTTCTAATGAATACAAAAATAAATAAAATTAATTTTTTTTTTTTTTTTTACACTTCAGAATTTTCAGAAAGTAGTTAGCTTACAGCAAGCGTCACACTACGATCAGAGGCTCATCATAAGTGCATGTGTTAGTTGTTAGTAAGAAAATAATACAATTATAGCCTAACACACGCACAAAATACAAAACATAATAATTATTAACATTCAACATGAATTATTACATAACATCAAAAAAAAAAAATAAAATAAAGACGTTTACGATAGTGGAGCACTGGTTCTAAACAATGATTTTAATCCCACCTTATTTAAATTTAAATCAATCGATGAACAGTTTAATTTATATAAAATGCTCATTCGACTTAAAGCTTCATTCTTTCCATAGTTAGTTCTATGGAAGTCCAAATGTATAAAGTCAAAAGTGCGCAGGTGATGAGTTCCGCCTCGGTAATTTAAATGTATACAAGATAGCAAATAAGGTGCATCAATTTCACCATTAATGAGTTGATGAAAAAAAAATTAAATCATTATTAACACGCCTTTGGTGGAGAGTTTGCAATTGAAGAAGTTGAATACGATGTTCATAGGGAGGCAGATCATAAGGATCTTCCCACGGAAGACCCTTTAGGGCGAAGCGAATGAAATTATGTTGAATTGATTCAATACGTTTCTTATGAATTTCGTAATAGGGGTTCCATACCTGCGAAGCATATTCAAGATGAGGACGAACATGACAATTGTATAAAGAAAGAGTAACATAGGGATCATTGAACTCCTTTGCCCAGCGTTTTATAAAACCAAGCATAGAACTTGCTTTATTAACAATAAAATTAATGTGATGTGTAAATTCTAAGTTGAAACAGAAATGAAAACCTAAATCTTTAAATGTGGAGACGCGACCGAGTTTTTGCTTTGATATACAATAATCAAATACACTACCGACTCGTTTTTTAGTAAAAGTTATCGTCTGGCATTTAAAAGGGTTGAGGGTAAGGCTATTTTTGCCTTAACACCAAAATGTAAAACTATCAATGTCAGCTTGTAAAAGGATGCGATCTCGGGTGGACTTTATTATCTTAAAAATTTTCATGTCATCAGCAAAAATAAGAACATCACTTGAGCGTAGACATGACGATACGTCGTTTATAGATAGGATGAATAGAAAAGGGCCAAGATGACTTCCCTGGGGAACACCAGATTGAGCAACAAAAGGTTCAGAATGACAATTTCTAAATTTTACCTCATAGGATCTGTTTTCAAATTGAAGTTAAATAGATCTTAGGGCCGAAAGGCATTAGAATTAAGTATTATTGTTTAACTTAGAGTGTCCCTATGGGACCAGTAAGTTAGTTGTAAGTTATGGTTAATTAGGCTAGTTTTATGAATTTTTGTCTAGCTTTAAGATATGTTTAAGATTGAATTAATAAAAATGAATTTAAAACAAAAAAAAAAGCCGCCGCTCAATTCATAGGCTCCAAGCAGAGGTCCAGGGTTCGAGTCCCCACCAAAACCAAAAATCAATTTTTTTTTAATTCGTTTTTACTTAACGTAATTTCATTTTTTTTATTACCATAAATTCAATTTTTTTGTAAGCCTCTAAAGTGGTAATTCGAAGTGTAAAAAATTAACATTTAATTCGGAGTATCACCACGCGAACCGAACAATTAATTTAAATTAATTCGCGGAAGTGTTATATATATATGAGTAAATACCTATCTACAACAAAGCAAAAAGAAAGGAAAACAACAGCGGGTGCATATAAAGGTTGCACACAGAACAACCATTCCTTCTATTCAAAAGCAGTGGCCTCTTCGCGAGGAATACAAGGGTGAGTTTGTCTGTATCTTTTTTAATTCATTTGATGGTTATTTAACCTTCGTTTTGACATATATGTATATGTATCACCACGCGAACCGAACAATTAATTTAAATTAATTCGCGGAAGTGTTATATATATATGAGTAAATACCTATCTACAACAAAGCAAAAAGAAAGGAAAACAACAGCGGGTGCATATAAAGGTTGCACACAGAACAACCATTCCTTCTATTCAAAAGCAGTGGCCACTTCGCGAGGAATACAAGGGTGAGTTTGTCTGTATCTTTTTTAATTCATTTGATGGTTATTTAACCTTCGTTTTGACATATATGTATATGTATATACAAAATTTTTATACTTACGTGAATTAACGGGGGGGGGGGGGGGTTGTAAATAAGGGGATTATTGAAATAAGTGAAAGCTAAAAGGAAGCAAAAAAAGGAAGTTAAATCCAAAGTATTGCAATAAGCCGAAGACGCGGTTATACTTTTGATATTAAATATTAAGATTTTGGGCTTCGCGTTGCCAACAGAGTTTTAAATAATTTTTTTTACTATTTCGTTTAGTTAAAAATTTTAAAATTAATTTAATAGAATTTGTTTTTTCTTGCAATTTAAAGTCAAATTAAAGTACATAACATTAAAATATGAAATAGTTATACAAATTTAAAATTTCTAATTAAAATTAACGAAATGTCCGAAATACAAACATACCATGTTTTTTATTGATGAAATATATTTGATAGTCATGGAGTAATTGTTTTTTTTTGTATAAAGGATGAGAGGGTAATGATGAGAAGGGTAATGGCTTGAGAGAGGAAGAAGCCATTCAAAGGGGTTGCTCCAGCGAGGGAGCCAACCATGGATGGGAGGGTAGAGGCGATGTCTCGCGCATTATCAACATCTGAATGCATAGTCTGGCAATATTTTTTTTGTAGCGACATTGAAGGGTCCAAGAACCACACCACCGCTGAGCTGAGGGTTCAATAGATTGCCAGCCAGGACCAAGAAAAGGCAAACTGGTCGTTACAAAATGGCGCCCAGAACGTGGAGCCCACTATCGCAAGATGGTGAGGCTACAGATTTTAATTGAGCCAATTCATTTTTGTTTACACAATTTTAAATACTTTTTTTTCTCTTTCAATCAATTTTTTTTTTTAAATTCATATTCGACATCCATTGGTTGAATGGTTTGCACGTTCCGTGTGAGTCCCGGTGACTGAGTGTATAGCATTTGGTACCGCGTTGCCATACGGAAGATGCAATTTTACATTTAATCAATAGACGAAGTGGGTGCTAGATATTCCGAGTCTTTGGGTAATTGCGAAGCAGGTATCCAAATAGCAGGGCACAGTAGCACACACTTCAATTATAAAACATTGTATGAAAGAGACTCGTAGGTGCGAGATGCGCCTTCGGAAGTCCTTTCAACAAATTTTCATTTCATTTCTCCGAGGTTTTCAGATGTCTTCGTTGATGAAGGATTGTCAATCGATGTCCTGAAAACTGAGGAGAAAAACTTTTACATAGAAACAGACTGCAATAAGTTCAATAGCAAATTATATTAGAATACTTTAAATTTGTTTTGCTCATTTTTAGGCTCACAGAACTACGGCTTTTTCCTCAATGTCAGGAACTACCCTTCTCAAATCTTATCTTCTCATCCTTGTACATTACATGATATACATACATATATAAATCTAACATATTTGGAAAAGTTTTCATTATTTTTGGAAAAGTTTGAAAACATATATTTTTGTTCCTTTTAAAACAGCATTTTTTATAATTATTGTTATATTTTTGAATTTATTTATTTTTTATTTTCAATACATTTTTATAATTTTTTTACAATTGGTATTGGTGGTATTGGAACCAGGGATTCAAGAATTGAATTTGGAGTTTTGTTTTGAGTTCTTTGGGAAATCGGAGTTATTTTTTTTAGGGTCATTGATTTTTTTTAGGAAGAACTTTTGATATATATATTTTTTTTTTTTTTGAAGGTTTAAATTTTCAACGGATTTTTCTTTTGACATCTGAAGAAAACAAGATTGGCAGAAGTTTGTCTTTGAGAACGGCATCAGTAGAGGTCGTCGGGTTTCAATTCACGACGATTTGAATGTGATTTTGGCGCACTCTGAAGCTAGGTTTGAAGAATTCTACCGACGATTTCGAAACAGTATCGATCGTTTTGATTAAGATAATTCCTTTTCTTTTTCCGAAAATTTAAACTCAATCGTTTCAAACTCAACCTCAAACATGTCCAATAATACGTCCGTTGTCAGTGACGAAGTTCAAGACAATGAGGCGGGTAGTAATAGTTTAAATCCCGTAGTTGATCAAAGGGCAGATCCAACGGAAGAGTTAGCGAAGAGAATAGAGAAAGGTATGCTCGAAAATCAAGTCAGATTGTTTCAGCAGATGGATGTTTTTATGGTGAACGTAATAAAAAAACTGGAAACTTTGAACTTTCCCACTCAAGGACAAAACACTCCTGCTACAAGTAACTCCTTAGGAAAATCTAATGAGGGAGCAAATAGTAATCCGTTCCAACCTCCACCTGCATCCCGAAATTCCGCTAGTCCATCAAATTTTAGTGCAACGGAGTCTTGTAGGCTTGATCGGTGGAACATAAAGTATGATGGAACTGATAATGTTTCAGATTTTCTTTTTAAAGTCGAACTGTTGCATTCATCGTCACCGTATTCCGATGAACAGGTTACAGCAAATTTTCATATTTTGTTGAGCGGAAGAGCGAACAAGTGGTTTTGGGGATAATTGCGAAAAAACCCAACAGCAAAGTTATCCGATCTAAAGATGGCGATGACGAAAGAATTTGGGCGTTTAGAGGACGATGTAGAAATTTATATGAAATTGCTGATTCGCAAGCAGGGTTTGAAAGAGTCGTTCGATGATTTTTACAACTCTATTATAGGTCTTAACGACCGTTTAAAAGAGCCGTTAGACGAACGAAAACTTATGTATGTGATCCGAAACAATTTGAGAGACAAATTAGGGGAAATTCTGTTGTCGTCAAATGTAAAGAATATTGAGGAGCTCAGGAATAAAGCAAGAGAGGTTGAGAGGTTTCTAGCGAAGCGAAATTCTTCTCCAAAGAGCGTTCACGAAATCGCAGTCGATGTTGAAAATGAAGAAGTCGCTGAAGATGGTGAGGAAATAGCAGCTATCTCTTCAGCTCGAAAACGAACTTCGGTGGCTGATTATGTGTGCTGGAACTGCGATGAGAAAGATCACGCTTATCATTTCTGCCCTTCTCGGGTAAGGAATTTATTCTGTTTCTTATGTGGTGCAAAGGGTGTCTCCACTATTGAATGCGGTAAGCATACAGGAAACTTCGAGGGACGAAAAAAGGAAAGGGGAAATTCGTTCCTCGAAAAATCTCCCGAACACCTTCAGAAGTAAATACCCTTAATAATGTCATTGCCTGTTCGGAAGTTTCTCAAGAAAGTATTCCTGTTAAGATCTTGGAACGAACAGAACCTCTCATTCCTCAAGTCACTCAGTCTCATCCTTGTGAGACACTTAACCTGAAATCCCTTCATGAACGCAAGCTAAACTATTATAAAGTTCGTTCTCGAATTTTCGGGAAAAATAATAGTTTAGCCAGCGTTCACATTCAAAAGTTCCGGCGTCGGTTTCGCAATCGAAAGAAATTTCGAAAACCTATTGTAGAAACTATCATTTCCTCAAATGCAGACGGCAGGATGTATGCCAATGTCCCGCTAAACAATGAGTCAATTTTTGGCTTATTGGATAGTGGAGCATCCATATCGGTGCTAGGCAGGGAATGTTGGGAGTTGGTAAAAAGAATAGTCGTCGTGAAACCATATGCAAATATCGTACGAACTGCAGATGGTAAGTCGCATGAAATAATTGGTCACTGCGAAATTCAGACTACGTACAATGGTATCACGAAACCCCTTTCTTTTTACTTGATTCCCAACCTCACTCAAAAACTGTATTTGGGGATGAATTTTTGGCGAGATTTCAATTTGACGCCTCAAATAAGCGAAATTCAGGCCAACGTCGATGCTAGCGAAGGAGAAAGTAACTTCAAGGATGTCAAAATAATTAAACGATTATCGAAAGAAAAGTCGATTATAAAAAGAAAGGTTTATTATATACAAGTTCTTTACACTACAAGGATTGAGATAAAAGTGAAGATTACAAGATAAAAGGAAGTAAAAAGAAGAAAGTAAGAATTAACAGAAGCTTTACATTTGACAAACTTAATATTGTTTAAGCTGTTAACAAAATAGTATTGTTATTATATGATTCAGCAGATATATAAAATTCAATAACCAATATTTTAACAAAGGATGAGGCTGAGCTGATAGAACTTTCACCCGAACAAAACCTACAACTTGAAAATGTCAAGAGGCTTTTTCCTAACTTTGTCGTCCTAGGGTTAGGTAAGACAACTTTGGGTTGTCATGTCATCGATACCCGAGATGCAGTCCCTATCAAATTCCGGCATTATCCTTTGTCTCCGGTTCGTCAGGAAGAGGTTTATAAGGAGTTGGACCGTATGTTAGAACTTGGGGTTATCGAGGTTAGTAATTCACCCTGGAGTTGCCCAGTAGTGTTAGTAAGAAAGCCAGGCAAGGTTCGCCTGTGCCTCGATTTCCGAAAGGTTAATGCAGTCACCTTTAAGGATGCATACCCTTTGCCTCATATAGAGGGATTACTAAGCCGGATCAAGGACACACATTATATCACAGGAATCGACTTGAAGGATGCATATTGGCAAATACCCCTAGATGAGAGATCGAGAGAGAAAACTGCTTTTGCCGTGCCAGGTAGACCGCTTTACCAGTTCAAGGTAATGCCATTTGGCTTAAGCAATGCTGGCCAAACCATGAGCAGAGTCATCGACCAAGTCGTGCCAAGTTCGATTCGTGAGAATGTGTTTGTTTATCTGGATGACTTACTCATTTGTACGGCTGATTTTGAGTCGCACATTAGAATCCTTAACGAAGTGGCTGCTTGCCTTCGCAGGGCAAACCTTACGATTAACCTCGATAAAAGCAAATTCTGCATGCGGGAGATTAAGTATCTTGGGTACATTGTCGGCCAAGGTACTTTGAAAACCAACCCTGACAAAATGGAGGCAATGGTTAATTTTCCCGTTCTTACGACCATAAGACAAGTCATGAGATTCCTAGGATTGACTGGCTGGTATCGGCGGTTTATTCAAAACTATTCAGATCTAGCCGCGTCTCTTACCGATTGTCTTAAAAAGTCAAAAAAATTTGAGAACACCTGAAGCTTTGGATGGGTTTAATAGATTGAAGACTGCGCTTTCCTCGGCACCTGTATTGTCACAACCTGATTTCAACAAGGAGTTTACTATCCAATGTGATGCCTCTTCGTCAGGAGTAGGGGGTGTTCTTTTTCAATTGGATGAGAACAACAACGAGAGACCAATAGCGTATATGTCAAAGAAACTAAATAAATCTCAGAAAAACTACACGGTTACTGAGCAGGAATGTCTTGCCGCAGTCCTGAGTATACGAAAATTTAGGCCCTACGTTGATGGATTACCTTTCAAAGTAATAACTGATCATTCAAGCCTTAAATGGTTGATGTCGATGAAGGAGTTGAGCGGCAGAATCGCTCGCTGGAGTTTGGAACTCCAAGGTTTTGACTTTTCCATCGAGCATCGGAAGGGATCCCTCAATGTAGTGCCAGATACCCTATCTCGTATGGACATGGAAGAGATTTCTGCTGAAGTAATCGTGAGAGGAAATGGGCTTGATGAGGTTTCTTCTACTGTTATATGTGGTGAGATCGATCTTGACTCCGTTGAATTTGATTCGGAGCAATATACCCAATTGAGAAAGAACATCGATTCTAATCAATCTGCGCTTCCTGATCTAGTTGTATCGGGAAAATTTATTTACAAAAGGGTTAGATTCAGGAATGGTGATGTGAACGAAGAAGACTCGTTATGGCGTCTTTGGTTACCAGATGGACTCACTCGCAATTGTATCGAGCTATCTCATAATACTAAGCTAAGCTTTCATAGTGGCTTTGCAAAGACATATGCTCGTATAAAAGAGAAGTATTACTGGCCTAAAATGGTAAAACACATCACGGCATTTGTGAGTGATTGCGAAATCTGTAAAATGGTGAAGGCCCCTAACGCGATTCTTCGTCCACCTATCACCAAGCAGATTGTGACGGAAAGGCCTATTCAACGACTTTATGTCGACTTCTTGGGACCATATCCGCGTATGAAGCGAGGAAACGCGTATGTTTTCATTGTAGTAGACCACTTCACTAAATTCACATTTTTAAAGGCAATGCCTAAGGCTACTGCTTCTAGGGTAGTGCAGTTCTTAGAAGGAGAAATATTTCATACTTTCGGGACCCCGGAGTTTATTCATTCCGACAACGGACGTCAGTTCGTTTCCAATGAGTTTAAGAACTTATTGGCGGACTATGGCATAAAGCATGTGCGTACGGCGTTGTATTCTCCACAGGCCAACATTTCCGAAAGGGTCAACCGAAGCGTTTTAAGTAAACTAAGAGTGTTGATATCAAAAGAGCAAAATGATTGGGATGTCAATTTATCAAGCATCGCTTGTGCCATACGTTCCGATATACACGATTCGTTGGGTTGCCAACCGTATTTTGCACTTTTTGGTCAAAACATGATATCGCATGGTTCTGCTTATAGGATATTACGAAACTTGAACGCCTTACAAGATTCGGAAATGTTGGTTTCGCCTGCCGAGCTGAAAACCGTGCTTGCCAGACAGAAGTTGTCGGAAAATTTACAAAGGGCATACGCTAAGTCTAAAAATACATACAATTCTCGGTCAAAACGGTGGTATATCGTGAAGGCCAAGAAGTGTTTCATCGAAATTTTGCCCAAAGCAGTTTCGGCCAGGGAATTAATGCTAAACTGCTGCCGAAATTTGTTAAATCTCGCGTACGAAGAATAGTGGGCAATTGCATGTACGAATTAGAAACGCGCGCAGGGAAACCCATAGGCATTTTCCATGCCAAAGACATACGACAGTAATTATCCTGCAAAAATAAAACACAACAAACCACAAAGCAACGATTTCAAATTGCATACATTTTTGTTTAACTTATCTGATGTAACTGGTATGCCGCCCGGCTAGTTAAATGGGTTCGTGACCCACGTTTATTAAGACCAATGACCATTTGCCTTAAGTTATTTCATATTTCCACCGGAATTAATTTTACCTCGTTCTATATAATAGATTTTATTTATTTCATACTTCACTACCTAAAAGAATTTAAAAAAATATGAATACCGCACGATATACTTAATTACAAATCATTCCGAGCTACACGAATAGCACCAATGTTTTGCTGACGGCAAAACGACTCGTTTACCCGACGGTAAAATGCCTGTTTTTATTGGTAAACAAACTTTTTTGTTTACATATTTTTTTTAGCTTGCTGTAGTGCAGGGATATTTTTTTATATTTTATTTATATATATTTATATAAGAAAAGAAAAAAAAAAGAAAAAAAAAACAAAAAAACATGGCCTGGCACTTGATGCCTCGAACTATCGCACTGCTGGTTATTAGGTGCAGCTATATAACCGTCTCAGTCACTACCGACCGATACGAAAGCCCTTGGGTTCATTTGCCTATTCCAGATATCGTTATACCTGAAAAAGGCAAAGCCCTGTAACCGAAATATTTATTTGAATATTTTTGTATTATTTGTATAAACAAAAAAGGCGGCGCACGGCACTGACGACGACATGAGCATAAGACAAATGTTTATGTTTTGTATTTGAAGATGACTTTTAGGATGACTTTATTAGGTACTTCATTATGTTTATAAACATTAGTAAGAATGAGTGAGAGTTGTATGAACGGATTGAGACAGAAAATATATAAGAATTAAAAACTTAGTACGGTAGTAAATTTTTCATTTCTAAGCCTAAGAGTGCGTTCCGAGCAGCAACTCAAAGAGAGGGTATTGAGTAGAATTCTTGACTGGTCGAATTCGAATTAAGTAGGAACTCGAGTGAATTTTGAAAAGCTTAAACTTATACTACAAAGCCAAAGAAAGAGAAATTAAGAACAAAGGCGTAGGTAGATAATTTATTAACTTTTAAGCAGTTAAAGCTATTAAACGTACGGCTAACGTAATCTGGTCAAATACACTATTTTGAATTTTACAAAACTTCCATATAAGCAGTTTTTAAATAAAATTCGTGGTAAGAATAAGTTGATATTTTTTTTTTTTTTTTTATGGTTAGTGATTTTCTTTTTTAAAATTGAATTTGAATTGGCAGTCGGAAATAACGGCTGCCCGATATATTCATCCCGGTTCCCGGAAAACTTAGTAATTAGTATACCAGAGGAACAAAGAAAAAGAAGGCAGCTGAAATAACAATTTGAGCAGTGCAGGAACTTCGCTCCATATCCAGTGCGGCATTTGTAGGGAGTGAGGAAGTCAAATAAGTGCTGAGTTTGTCTGCGCAAAATTATACAGCCACCGTAGTCCAGAGGGTTAAGCCGCCGCTCAGTCGTTCTTTGACTTCCAGAAAGAAAACAAGTGTGTACAAGTGATTGCTAGTTTATTTTAAATAAAAAGTGCATTTGTAGGGTTTTTAAATTAAGAAGGCAGTAAGCCACAGTTTTGAATAACTATTCGGTAGCCTAGTGGAGGTGGCGTCCGAACATCAGTCGTTCTTTGACTTTCAAAGTGAAAAGAAGTGTATAATAGTTAATTTTTAATCTAATTTAAAAAAGTGCATTTGTAGTGCTTGACAGTTAAGTACGCAGTGTGCCACTGTTTAATACAACTAATTGGTAGCCCAGTGGAGGTGGCTTCTGAAGAACGTAGAACCATGAAGACTGGGGAAATCAACATAGTAATCCCAGAGGTAACCATCTTTTTAATTTGATGAATCTTTACAGCGTTGAATATGGCGTCGACCTGCTGGCTACTGAAAAGCCATCGTATCCAAGAAGCGGCTCCTTTCTGGATCTTTTGCTGTACGACACAACACTGACAGTTACAGACAAAGTGGGTAGTCACCCTCGAAACTGCTTACAGACAGTCGAGTACGACAGTGATCACTGCGGACTGGCTGCTGTAATGCAGATTCCGAACGAACGCGTGGAGTTGGAGGAATACGTTGCAACGCATTCTTACAATTACAGTACAGGACAGCGCAAATAGATCCAGAAGAAGCCATCTTTGACGATGACTTTTACATAATTGAAGATCCGAAGGAAAAAGTGGAGGCGGTGGGAGCTGCTTTCCAGGAAGTGTACAAGGTGAATGTTAGCATTTGCCCCAACCACGACCTGGAAAACAGAGCCCTACTTAATCACTTTTACCTTCGAAATGATATGACACATTGGCGATCTGAGAACCGCGGTTTTATGCGGTTCGATGACGATTCCTTGGCAAATGCCATAATCGTCGAGCAAACGGGACCAAGTCCCCTGTTAGTGACGAAGATTGAGCTTCAGCTCATCTTCAACTCAATAAAAAATAAAAAGTCAGCAGGAGTCGATGGTATATCCAACATTGTACTAAGACATTTACCGATGGAGGCAATTGACATTTACACCACACTCTTCAATAATGCACTGAATAATGCATATTATCCAGTGCATTGGAAGACCGCTGTGGTTCATCCTCTCCCGAAAAAGGGAAAGGACAACTCCAACCCGTCAAATCTTCGGTCGATAAGTCTTCTTCCGAGCATCAGCAAAGTTTTCGAAAAAATCATTAATAGGGCTCTGACTAAGTGGGCTGCGGACAACAAAATAATTCCGGATAAACAGTTCGGGTTCAAGGCGGGTCATGACACAATTCATGCTGCGTCTAAACTCGTTTCTGATATCCAATGGAATAAAGCAAAACAACAAGGTACAGGTGCTGTTCTGGTTGATTTGGAAAAGGCCTTTGACACCGTATGGTTAGAGGGTCTTTACCTAAAACTGAGCAGGCTTGGCATAAGCAAGCCATTGTTGTATATACTTTATGATATGCTTAACGGTAGAAAGTTTGTTGTCAAAAGTGGCAATGTAACGTCTACCACAACATTCTTTATTAAAAATGGTCTTCAACAGGGAGCGGTGAATTCGCCGATTCTCTTCAGCATTTACACCAGCGATCTGATAGGTAGTCTTACAAAGGCAATTGCGTACGCCGACGATCTAATTGCGTACAGAACGGCCCGAAAGGTTGAGGTTATTAGAATTCTCTTGCAGCGTGATTTCGACAAGATTCAGCGATATTGCGACGACTGGAAACTGAAAATAAATGTCCAGAAGTCGGAGACAATTCTGTTCCGGACTCCGTTGGCTAGGGCCACGAGGGATACGTGCAAGAATTGGCGCAAGATGGTTATCGTTGATCTTCACGGGCAGCCATTAGCGAGCAAAAGTGTAGTGAAGTACCTTGGTATCTGGTTAGATCAGTATTTATATTTCGACAGACATATAAATGCTGCTCTGACCAGGGCCAGAGGAGCCTTCGCTCTGACGAAACGGCTGTTTTTTAGCAGTCGGCTTGACCCCAGAGTGAAGGTAATTTGCTACATGGCCCTCATACGGCCGATGATCGTTTATGGTTGTCCTGTGTGGTTCAACGTGGCCCCTTCCCAAATGGAGAGGTTTCGGGTGTTCGAGCGGCAGTGTTTACGACGCTGTACCGGCTTATATCGAACAGCCGAATCTTCTTTCGTGCATTACTATTCCAACGAGGTCCTATAGAACGGGGCTCGAATCAACAGAATTGACAATTTCGTGATAAAACTCGTTCGAGGTCACATTGCAAGAGCTATGTCTTCGACCAACAATTTAATTTTCGGGGCGTTCTATCCGAACGACGAGTATTTTGAGAGTGCACGCTTGAGCGGCTTCATTCCACCAGAAGCATTCCTCTTCTTAGATAGATGCGGTCTGATACAGGATAGATTGGCAGTTCCGTTAATCTACCACGTCAGACGACGAAACGTGGATAGGCGACTCCTGTACAATCGGGACGTCATGGCACACGACGGAGCAGAGCTCCTTCGGTTCAGTAGGGCTGTGTCCGAACGGGACCGAACTGATAGGGTGAAGCAGGAGAGCCAGTTTTGGTGGCTTCAATCGGCACTTGATAGTGAGTAGTCGGGATGGGGTTTTTAAGCCTTGGCCGGCTTACATACTTGTTTTATAGTTTTAGGGTTTAGTTTTAAGTAGAATAGGCATGGTGGCACCAACAAAAAAAAATTTTAAACAAAAAAAAATAATAAAAAAAATTATATTAATAATAAAAAATAAAAAAAAAAAAAAAAACAAAAACAAAAACAAATAAAAAAAAAAATAAAACATGAAATAAAGAAAAAAATGAAAAAACACAAAATGTTAGATAGTTAGATTTGCTGCTGTGGCTGTTCTAGTTTTAAGTAGTTTATAGGTAGAATAGGTAGTTTTAATTAGCTTTAAGTTTTATATTAAGGACCTTATTTTAAGTAGTTTTAAAAAAAATAAAAAAAGGATATTAATATTAGTTTTTTTTTCAAATTTTCTAATAAATACAAAAATAAATAAAATTGAATTGAAGTTAAATAGATCTTAGGGCCGAAAGGCATTAGAATTAAGTATTATTGTTTAACTTAGAGTGTCCGTATGGGACCAGTAAGTTAGTTGTAAGTTATGGATAATTAGCCTAGTTTTATGAATTTTTGTCTAGCTTTAAGATAGTCTTAAGAATGAATTAATAAAAATGAATTTGGAAAAAAAAAAAAAAGTGGCTTCTGAAGACAGATCCAAGGGTCGTGGGTTCGACTCCCAGCCGGAGTCAACGAAAAATTTAGAAGCTTTTTTTCACAACAGAGAAATCGTTGATTTTATCTGTTGGGAAGAAAAAGTAATGGAGAAGGAGAAAAGATCAGGGGTATCAAAAGATACCTCTGCCAACACATCAGGCGATGTTACGGTGGTGCCAGTAACAGTACCACAAACAACAGCAACAACATCTGGTCAGACATCAGACCAGTGGATAGAAGCAGCAACAACAACTATCAAAAAGAGGAAACTGAAGAAGCACAGTCCAAATAAAGTTGAGAGAACCAACTCCGCTAAGCGGCGGGATATGCGGAAGGAAATGGAGAGTGGTAAAGGAGGAATTACCACCGAGAGTGAGTTCTCAGACTACGCCGAGTCTGAGAAAACTGAATATGTGTCCGAAGGTGGAGAGGGGCTCTTCAGGCCTCCGAATATGGCTTTAATCCTATCGGAGTCAGAGCCAGTCCCGCCGACAAGGAAGGCTTTGGAGGTAGAGGCGGACCTCCAAGAAGAAACAAAACTGGTGGAGGCCCTGCAAGCCAAACAAGCAATCATCAGCCAGTTTGAGCAAGACCTCAAAAAGCTCAAGGAGGAAATGGAGCCCCTCCTTAGTCAGTTAAAGCTGAAGCAAGAGGCGCGCCGCCAACAAGAGGCGGCTCAACGGCAACAGCAACAAAAAAGCAGGAAAACAAAAACAAAAAAAAGCAACAACAACCAAAGCAGCAACAACCACAGTCCAAGCCCGCTACCAAAATCACGGGAGCGGAGGAAAATGTGAAGGCTCCATTACTGGTGACAGGTCCAATTGCTGAGGGCCCATCCACTTCGGTTAAGGCAAAGCAGCAGCAACAACAACAGCTGCAACAAAGGCCGCAGCAACAGCAGAAACAGCAACAACAGCAACAGAAGCAGCAACAACAGCAGCAGCAGCAAAAACAGCAACAGAAGCAACAGCAACAGCAGCAGAAACAGCAGCAGCAACAACAGCAGCAGCAACACCAGAAACAACCACAGGACAAGAAAGAAAAAATACCACCAATAAGGACCCATAGAGTTGACCTGGACGACATAAAACAGATATGTAAGTCGGCCACTAAGGGCAATTTTTTCATTAAAATCCTTAACGAAAAAGAAAAGAATTATTCGGTCCAGTGCTTCTCACTGGCTGAATACAACTTAGTAAAAGGGTTACTAAAAGAGGCCACAGCTGAGTTCTTCAGCTTCACGCCTAAAAGCGAAAAATTAAAGACGGTCCTACTGAAGGGCATAAGTTCCTGCACGGAACCGGAGGCGCTCTTAGCTGAGCGCCGCCAAAAAGCCATCGACGATCTCGATTTCATCGGGGTCAAGCCTTTCACTACGGTGAAGTCCAGGCGAGGGGGTTACAGGCTGCCAATGTTCCTCGTAACATTATCGCCCCAAAGTAGGCTTGAGAGTCTGAGGGAAATCAAATGCCTCGACTATTAAGCCATACACTGGGAGACATTAAAAAGGCACGACGACATTTTACAATGTACGAAGTGCCAGAGGTTCGGCCATGCCGGAGCCAACTGCAATATGCAGTTGCGCTGCGTCAGGGGCTCCGAAACCCACATCAAGGGAGAGTGCAAGCTGGGGAATGAGCGGGTTGAGGATTTGACCCAGCTCAAGTGTGTCCTTTGTGGAAACCAAGGGCACCCGGCTAGCTATAGGGGTTGCCCTAAGGTCCAACAAATCAAACAAAAACAGGCCAGTCAAAAAGCCGAAGAAAGTCGAACAGTTCGACAGGCTCCTACACAAAAATTCGTAGATCCCAAATTTTCCTACGCCCAAATGGTGTCAGGGAATGTGAACACGAGACAGGCTCCACCAACGGTTGCCCCAAAGGCCCCTGTGCCTAAGGCACCAGAGGTGCAGCCTGACATTGTAGCCTTGTTGTTGAACATTCAAGGTCAACTTACAGGACTGCAAAGTCAGATAAAGGAGCAAGGCAAAAGGGTAGACCATCTCTACTCTTTGTTGCCTGGCCTGGCGCAATTTAGACCATAATGGGCGCGCTGCCGGAGACGCGCCTAAAAGTCCTAGCTGTGAATGTAAATTCACTGATTAGGATTGAACGAAAAGTTTATGGCTAGCGAAACCAAGCTAAACCACAAACACAAATTGACTCATAAAAATTACAATATCGTAAGAAGAGACCGGCCCGACTCCACTCAAGAGAGCGGTGTCGCTCTCTTTATACGAAAAGGCATTAATTATAAGGTCATATACAACAATGAATTGCGAAAGCTCAAGACGCTAGAAGTTTGCGTTGAATGCATCTCTCTCACTCAAGGGAAGCGGATTCATATGATTGCGGCTTATGGGGCTGGAGCTCCGCAGGTTACTTACTTTGCTTCAGAACTCGAGATTCTTTTTAGGGAACTGAAACTGAGCTTGGAAGAAAACTATTTCATCTTGGCCGGTGATTTGAACGCAAACCATGAAGATTGGGGAAATCAACATAGTAATCCCAGAGGTAACCATCTTTTTAATTTGATGAATCTTTACAGCGTTGAATATGGCGTCGACCTGCTGGCTACTGAAAAGCCATCGTATCCAAGAAGCGGCTCCTTTCTGGATCTTTTGCTGTACGACACAAGACTGACAGTTACAGACAAAGTGGGTAATCACCCTCGAAACTGCTTACAGAGAGTCGAGTACGACAGTGATCACTGCGGACTGGCTGCTGTAATGCAGATTCCGAACGAACGCGTGGAGTTGGAGGAATACGTTGCAACGCATTCTTACAATTACAGTAAGATGCGCTGGCCTCGCTTCACCAACGCCCTAGCGAGAGAACTTCGTTCGAGTGACATAGCCCCACCAAACAACAGAAACCTGACAAATACAGAAATTGACCAACATTTACAACAGATGGACGAAATAATAAAACGAACGATGGAACGGACAATACCAAAGTACAAAGAACGGGACCAAATGGACGCTTACAGAAACGCGACTATTGACGCACTACGTAGGCACAAGAGTGGCTTACTGACAAGACTCAAAAACTTGTACAGACGACTCACAGACCCACACGACTTGGAGGTTAGGACACTGAAGTCGTCAATAAAAAATGCCAATCTGTTGATTAAGGAGAACTACAGGTTATCAATTAACAAGTACTGGGACCGTAAGATCCGATCAGTTAATTCCAGTGACCCTAGTATGTTCCCTAAAATCAACAAGATATTCAGGAAAAAGAACGACAATGACCTTCCGTGTCTGAAACTCCAAAGAACTGAAGAGAACAGAGACGTACTCATGACAGCGCAAATAGATCCAGAAGAAGCCATCTTTGACGATGACTTCTATATAATTGAAGATCCGAAGGAAAAAGTGGAGGCGGTGGGAGCTTGCTTTCCAGCAAGTGTACAAGGTGAATGTTAGCATTTGCCCCAACCACGACCTGGAAAACAGAGCCCTACTTAATCACTTTTACCTTCGAAATGATATAACACAATGGCGATCTGAGAACCGCGGTTTCATGCGGTTCAATGACGATTCCTTGGCAAATGCCATAATCGCCGAGCAAACGGGACCAAGTCCCTTGTTAGTAACGAAGGTTGAGCTTCAGCTCATCTTCAACTCATTAAAAAACAAAAAGTCAGCAGGTGTCGATGGTATATCCAACGTTGTACTTAGACATTTACCGATGGAGGCAATTGACATTTACACCACACTCTTCAATAATGCACTGAATAATGCATATTATCCAGTGCATTGGAAGACCGCTGTGGTTCATCCTCTCCCGAAAAAGGGAAAGGACAACTCCAACCCGTCAAATCTTCGGTCGATAAGTCTTCTTCCGAGCATCAGCAAAGTTTTCGAAAAAATCATTAATAGGGCTCTGACTAAGTGGGCTGCGGACAACAAAATAATTCCGGATAAACAGTTCGGGTTCAAGGCGGGTCATGACACAATTCATGCTGCGTCTAAACTCGTTTCTGATATCCAATGGAACAAATCAAAACAACAATGCACAGGTGCAGTTCTGGTTGATTTGGAAAAGGCCTTTGACACCGTGTGGTTAGAGGGTCTTTACCTAAAACTGAGCAGGCTTGGCATAAGCAAGCCATTGTTGTATATACTTTATGATATGCTTAACGGTAGAAAGTTTGTTGTCAAAAGTGGCAATGTAACTTCTACCACAACATTCTTAATTAAAAATGGTCTTCAACAGGGAGCGGTGAATTCGCCGATTCTCTTCAGCATTTACACCAGCGATCTGATAGGTAGTCTTACAAAGGCAATTGCGTACGCCGACGATCTAATTGCGTACAGAACGGCCCGAAAGGTTGAGGTTATTAGAATTCTCTTGCAGCGTGATTTCGACAAGATTCAGCGATATTGCGACGACTGGAAACTGAAAATAAATGTCCAGAAGTCGGAGACAATTCTGTTCCGGACTCCGTTGGCTAGGGCCACGAGGGATACGTGCAAGAATTGGCGCAAGATGGTCATCGTTGATCTTCACGGGCAGCCATTAGCGAGCAAAAGTGTAGTGAAGTACCTCGGTATCTGGTTAGATCAGTATTTATATTTCGACAGACATATAAATGCTGCTCTGACCAGGGCCAGAGGAGCCTTCGCTCTGACGAAACGGCTGTTTTTTAGCAGTCGGCTTGACCCCAGAGTGAAGGTAATTTGCTACATGGCCCTCATACGGCCGATGATCGTTTATGGTTGTCCTGTGTGGTTCAACGTTGCCCCTTCCCAGATGGAGAAGTTTCGGGTGTTCGAGCGGCAGTGTTTACGACGCTGTACCGGCTTATATCGAACAGCCGAATCTTCTTACGTGCACTACTATTCCAACGAGGTCCTATACAACGGGGCTCGAATCAACAGAATTGACAATTTCGTGATAAAACTCGTCCGAGGTCACATTGCAAGAGCTATGTCTTCGACCAACAATTTAATTCTCGGGGCGTTCTATCCGAACGACGAGTATTTTGAGAGTGCACGCTTGAGCGGCTTCATTCCACCAGAGGCATTCCTCTTTTTAGATAGATGCGGTCTGATACAGGATAGATTGGCAGTTCCGTTAATCTACCACGTTAGACGACGAACCGTGGATAGGCGACTCCTGTACAATCGGGACGTCATGGCACACGACGGAACAGAGCTCCTTCGGTTCAGTAGGGCTGTGTCCGAACGGGACCGAACTGATAGGGTGAAGCAGGAGAGCCAGTTTTGGTGGCTTCAATCGGCACTTGATAGTGAGTAGTCGGGATGGGGTTTTAAGCCTTGACCGACTTACATACTTGTTTTATAGTTTTAGGGTTTAGTTTTAAGTAGAATAGGCATGTTGGCACAAAAAAAAAACATACAAAAACAAATACAAAAAATACAAAAAAGAAAAATACAAAAAAAATACAAAAAAAAAAGAAAAAATTAAAAAAAAAATCATGGAATAATCAAAAAAATAAAAATAAAAAAAAGACAAAATATGAAAAACAAAAAACGTTAGATAGTTAGATTTGCTGCTGTGGTTGTTCTAGTTTTAAGTAGTTTATAGGTAGAATAGGTAGTTTTAGTTAGCTTTAAGTTTTATATTAAGGACCTTATTTTAAGTAGTTTTTTAAGTAAAAATAAAAAAGGATATTGACATTAGTTTTTGCTAAATTTTCTAATGAATACACAAATAAATAAAATGAATTGAAGTTAAATAGATCTTAGGGCCGAAAGGCATTAGCATTCAGTATTATTGTTTAACTTAGAGTGTCCGTATGGGACCAGTAAGTTAGTTGTAAGTTATGGATAATTAGGCTAGTTTTATGAATTTTTGTCTAGCTTTAAGATAGTCTTAAGAATGAAATAATAAAAATGAATTTAAAAAAAAAAAAGTGGCGTCCGAACACAGCTCCAAGAGTCGTGGGTTCGAATCCCGTGTGGAGTGCACCAAAAATCTTGAAGCTTTTTTTCACAATCGTGAAATTGTAAATTTTATAGATTGGGAAAAAAGCAAATGGAGAAGGAGAGGAAAGCAGGGGTATCGAAAGATACCTCTGCCAATACATCAGGTGATGTTACTGTGGTGCCAGCAGCGGTACAAAAATTCACCGAAACAACATCGGACCATGCAACGGACCAGGAAGCAAAAACAAAGAGGAAGAGGCAATCTCCCAATTTGGTGAAGCGAACCAATCCAGCTAAACGGAACGCAAATAAGAAAAAATGGAAGAAAAAACGAAAGGTGTGACGTCAGAACACGAAACATCAGAGAGTGACGACTCTGGGAGCCCAGATTACGTCTCAGAGGGGGGAGAAGGGCAGTTCAGGTCTCCGAAATATAGGAACAAGATCCTATCGGAGCCAGAACCGTCAACAAATAAATCGTTGGAGGGGGAGGTGGACCAAATCCTCCAAGAAGAGATTCAACTGATGGAGGCACTGCAAACTAAACAGGCCGCCATCAGTAAATATGAAGACAGCTTGAAAAAACTAAAGGAGGAAATGAAGCCACTTCTCAGCCAACTTAAACTAAAGCAGGAAGCGCGCCGACAGCAAGAGGCAGCACAACGGCAACTGCAACAAAAACAACAGCAGCAAAAACAACAGCAGCAAAAACAACAGCAACAACAACCACAGCAGCAAAAACAACCACAACCCAAGCCCGCTACCAAAAACACAGGAGCGGAGCAAAAGAAAAAACCGCCATCAGCAGTGACAGGCCCAAATGTTGAGGGCCCATCGACCTCAACTAAAGCAATGCAGCAGCAACAACAGCAGCAGAAACAACAGCAGCAGAAACAGCAGCAGCAGAAACAGCAGCAGCAACAACAGCAGCAACAGCAACACCAGAAACAACCACAGCCCAAGAAGGAGAAGGTGCCACCAATTAGGACCTACCGGGTTGACCTGCAGGACTTGAAACAGGTATGTAAGTCGGCCACTAAGGGCAAATTTTTGATAAACATTTTAAATGAAAAAGAAAAGCGATATTCGGTGCAGTGCTTCTCACTGGCCGAACACAAGCTACTGAAAGAAGTGCTTAAGGAGGCCACCGCTGATTTCTTCAGCTACACGCCTAAAAGCGAAAAATTTCAGACGGTCCTTCTGAAGGGCATAAGTTCCTGCACGGAACCTGAGGCGCTCTTAGCTGAGCTCCGTGAAAAAGCCACTGACGATCTCGATTTGATCGGGGTCAAGCCTTTCACTACGGTGAAGTCCAGGCGAGGGGGTTATAGGCTGCCAATGTTCCTCGTAAAATTATCGCCTCAAAGCAGTTTTGATAGTGTGAAGAAAATCAAATCCCTCGACTATCAAACTGTACACTGGGACACATTAAAAAGGCACGACGACATTCTAAAATGTACGAAGTGCCAGAGGTTCGGCCATGCCAACGCCAACTGCAATATGCAGTTGCGCTGCGTAAGGTGCTCAGAAACCCACAACGAGGGAGAATGTAAGCTGGGGAATGAGCGGGTTGAGGATTTGACCCAGCTCAAGTGTGTCCTTTGTGGAAACCAAGGGCACCCGGCTAACTATAGGGGTTGCCCTAAGGTCCAACAAATGAAACAAAAACAGGCCAGTCAAAAAGCCGGAGGAAGTCGAACAGTTCGACAGGCTCCAATACAAAAAATCGTGGATCCCAAATTTTTCTACGCCCAAATGGTGTCAGGGAATGGGAATACGAGACAGGCTCCACCAACGGTTGCCCCAAAGGCCCCTGCGCCTAAGGCACCAGAGGTGCAGCCTGACATTGTAGCCTTGTTGTTGAGCATTCAAGGTCAACTAACAGAGCTGCAAAGTCAGATAAAGGAGCAAGGCAAAAGGGTAGATCATCTCTACTCTTTGTTGCCTGGCCTGGCGCAATTTAGACCATAATGGGCGCGCTGCCGGAGACGCGCCTAAAAGTCCTAGCTGTGAATGTAAATTCACTGATTAGGATTGAACGAAAAGCCAACATGTTCCAATTGTTAAAAGACTACAGTCCCGATGTGTTTATGGCTAGCGAAACCAAGCTAAACCACAAACACAAATTGACTCATAAAAATTACAATATCGTAAGAAGAGACCGGCCCGACTCCACTCAAGAGGGCGGTGTCGCTCTCTTTATACGAAAAGGCATTAATTATAAGGTCATTGTAACCGACTATTTTGCCATGGGTTCAGGTTGCCGGAAAATGCCCCTTCGGCTAGCTCTGCCATGGGTCCTGGAACCTAAATCGATTACAAAAAAATAAGAAATTCCGGCTTGAGCGTATATGGTCTTATTCGACGCGCGAGAATGTCGCCTCAACCCACCCTGCCTTGGTTGTCTCCCTCGCCAGGACAACCCCATAACTAGGCTTCTTCATACCGTCATCCCTTTTTTTACCCTCTTCGCGTCATCCTTCTCATCCTCTTTTTATAAAAAAAATTAGTTCACCATATTTATTTTATATTTATTTCAAAAATCATCTATATATACATTAAAGTTATAAATCTTCATTTATCGTATTCAAAATGTCAAATTTTGATTTAAATTAAATTTAAGATTAAAATAAAAAAAATTATTAATTCTCTGATGGCAACTTTACGGCTTTTATCAAAAATTTTAACAAAGGAAATCGTAATAACGTCTTCGATTTATTAACAAACTTGGGATATCCGATCCTCTTTTGTCACAATAAAAAAAACTTTAATTCATTGATCCCCCTCGCAACCGCCCTCGCGAAAGTAATTTTAAGTAAGTATAACGATATATTTGCACGTATGTATATATATCAAAAAAAGGTATAGTATAAAAGTAACAAAAACTCACCCCTATCCTTCCGTTCGAAGTGGCCACTGCTGCTGGAGAATAAGGTGGAGAACTTTTTCCTTTGGGTGTGCACTCAATGTATAAATATATATATATATATGACTTTATCACTTTCGCGAATTAACATATAGCTACTACACGGTTCGCGTAATTAAAATTTTTTTGTTTTTAAATTTTTGAAGTCAAACGACACAAGCACCACTTCGAGTTACAATTTTTTTTTAAATTAAATTAATTATTAAAAAAAATGATAAAAAGGAAATAAAAAAAATTGATTTAAATGAAAAATGAAAATAAAAAAAATTGATTTTAAAAGATTTGAACTTGGTGCCTTTAACGGCCCCTTTACACTTAGCGGAGCCTCGACACCCACGGCTACCGGTTTGTTCGATTTCCGCTGCTCTGCAACCGTTTTGCTTCCTATTGTTCTGTTGCTTCTTGCTTTGTCTATTGGAACAAAGAACTAAAAATCGTCCTCTTGGGTTTTTAGCCTTTGTTCAATTTCCTCCTCTGAATTTGTCTTCCGCACCCTTTTTCTTTTCCAGGCTTTGTTCTTAATTAGTTTATTAATTCTTGTTTAACCAAAAACTTATTTCCGGGTAGGTAGTTTATTAAACTTTAAAAATTTAATTTGAATTGTGTCGGTTTCAATTCTCTCAAATTGTTAGCCTCGATGTCCTTAACAAAAGAAGAGATTTGCTCTAAGGCGGGTAGGTTTCGAAAAAGACAAAAGATTTGAAATTTTCTTTTCCTTTTGGCTAACACTTTACCATCAACATTTTGTGCTGAATTAGCAACCAAATTCAGCCTAACAACTAAATTAGATGCTCTCTGTATACATTTAGAACAATTATTATCTATTCTCCCGACAGAAATACTTATCTCTCAGTTATCTCATTGTATTCATGTCCCCATTCCTACTCCTATCCTTAGTTCTAGTATCGACGATCTACGTTACCGACTCACAATATCGTAACTTTGATCTCGTTTAATGTCATTTTGACAAGTCTAGAATTAAAAGGAAATCATTTTTCTTGTTTGTTATCATCGGTCGTCGCCGTCGTCGTTTCCTCTAATATTTATCTCGTCAATTTTATTGTGCGTTTATTAAATAAATCAGGTCGAAATGTAACAGGGCTTTGCTTTTTTCTGGTAAGAATATTACCAGAAATATGCAAATGAACCCACGTACTAGTCCGTCGTGATTTGGCTAAGTCGTTCAGTCGGCAGCGGCGGCTGCTGCGCGCGGTGCGTCGTTGTACAATATAATTACGAACCATCGGATAGATTCTCTACATATATTAAATTGGATTGTGTGTCGTTCGTCACTTTATACGAGTTGAAGTCGGGGTTTATGTGTGAAAATTTATCTTCAAAATTAGTTTATTGATTTGCAATAATTGCAACAAAAATGTGACAAAAAAAAAAAACAAATCAAAATGTAAACAAACCTAATATAAAACATCAAGACGGGATAACGGAAGTGTGAAGGAGACAATCCTATGGTTGCTCCGTTAATTTAACATACATAATTGACATACAACAGGAATATAGAATAAAAAAATCCGTTCGTTCTTCTGTTTACAAAAATACGAAACTTATATAGGTCAATAACATTGGAATCAAAGAAAATGAAAATTGCGTTTTGCCGTCGTGATATTGTCATTGCGAGTTAAGTGTTGTTGTTATAAAAAAAATGGTTTTGTGTAAGATTGCTTATTTCCCGGTTTATTATTGCACGAATTAAGAATGAAACGTCAGGATAAATTGAATAAATAAAAATAAAAAGTAAATTAAAGTCATTAATGTATTGCACGGAAAAAAAATTACGAAAGTCAAAAAAAAATTATTGCAATAATCAAATTGAAAGTCATTAAAAGTAAAAACAATAACTTTCGATTAAGTCGATCGTCAATTAAAATAAATAAATAAATATATAGTCATTTGCTTGTCATAATGGTGTTGTGTCCGTATAAAATCATCAAATGTTAAAAAAAAATAAATAGTAAATAAGTCAAATATAGTGTTCTAGTGTATTATCGTCAAGTGATAAAATAAATAAATATTAAATAAGTCAAATCTAGTCTTTGTAAATAGTCAGGTGTGTGCTTTGTGAAAAATGTATAATTTTCGAAAATCTACATAGTCAAATAAAAATCGGATATTTATCTTCGTCGTTATTGAACCAACGTGGGACGCGAACCCACTTAAGGAATATCTAGCCGGGCATAAAAACATGCAAACTAGTCAGATAAGTATTTCTTTAAACAAAATCTATAACACGACAAGATACTTTGTGGTACGTTTTTATTTTAATTCCAGGATATTACTGGCGTATGTCTTTCGCGTGGAAGATGCCGATGGCTTTGCCGGTTCTACTTTTCAACTCGTACATGCAGTTGCCAATAACCTTTCGGACTCGGCATTTCACAAACTTGGGAAGAAGTTTAGCGTTGATTCCCGAAGAAAACTTACTCTGAGCAAAATTCCTGTGAAAAACTTCTTGTCCTTCGCGGTAAGTTACATGCTTTGCTCTAGCGTTATAAGTATTTTTGGACTTAACGTGTGCCCTGAAAAGATTCTCTGACATCGTCTGTCTGGCAAGCGCGGTTTTCAGTGCATTCGGCAGGACTAACATCTCCGGGTCTCCTAAAGCTTTCAGTTCGCTTAAAATTTTGTAGGATGAGCCGTGATTCACCATATTCTGGCCAAAAAGGGCGAAGTATGGTTGGCAACCTATAGAATCATGAACATCGGATCTGAGAGCACACGCTATACTGGATAGGTGTGTATCCCAGTCGTTTTGCTCTTTCGATATTAGGACCCGGAGTTTCTTAGGACGCTGCGGTTGACCCGCTCGGAAATGTTAGCCTGTGGAGAATACAAAGCCGTTCGCACATGCTGTATGCCGTAGTTCGCTAAGAATTTTTTGAATTCTTTGGATACGAACTGACGTCCGTTGTCAGAGTGGATCTTTTCAGGGGTGCCGAAAGTGTGAAATATATCAACTTCTAGAAACTGGATGATTCTAGAAGATGTTGCTTTTGACATCGCCTTTAGAAAAGTAAATTTCGTGAAATGATCTACAACAATAAAAACATAAACGTTACCTCGTTTCGTACGAGGATATGGACCTAAAAAATCTATATATAAACGTTGCATAGGTCTTTCAGTAACTGTTTGGGTAGTGATTGGTGGACGAAGAGTTTTGCTTGGGGCTTTCACCATTTTACAAATATCGCACTCTTTCACATAAGTTTTCACATCTTTCAGCATTTTAGGCCAATAGAATTTGGCTTTGATGCGAGCATAGGTTTTCGCAAAACCGCTATGACAGCTCAACTTGGTGTCATGTGCCAGTTCGATGCATTGTTGCGTTAGTGCTTCAGGTACCCAAAGTCCTCCTCGTCTACTTCGCCTGTCCTAAACCTAACCCTTTTATAAATAAATTTTCCCGATACCACAAGATCAGGAAGTTCAGACTGATTAGAGTTGATGTTCTCTCTCAGTAGGGAATATTGCGTCGAATCAAACTCAACCGAATTAAGGTCGATTTCACCACACATCATCGCTTCATCTTCTACGGTTACTTTTGCAGCAATCTCTTCCATATCCATCCTGGACAGCGAGTCAGGCACTATATTGAGGGATCCCTTTCGATGTTCAATTTTAAAATTGTAACCTTGAAGTTCCAAGCTCCATCTAGCTAATCTGCCGCTGAGTTCTTTCATTGACATTAGCCATTTTAGACTAGAATGGTCCGTTATTACGGTGAAAGGTAATCCGTTAACATAGGGCCTAAATTTGCGTATACTCAGGACGGCTGCAAGACATTCCTGCTCGGTAACCGTATAATTATTCTGCGATTTGTTTAGCTTCTTCGACATGTAGGCTATCGGTTTTTCGTTGTCGTTCTCATCCAACTGAAAGAGAACACCACCCACACCCTCTGAAGAAGCATCACACTGGATCGTGAATGGTTTTTTGAAATCTGGTTGTGCTAACACTGGTGCAGATGAAAGTGCTGTTTTCAACTTGTGAAATGCGTCTAAGGCTTCAGGCGTCAATTCAAATTTCGCTTTCTTTTTTAAGCAGGCTGTAAGCGGTGCTGCCAGGTCGGCATAATTTCTTATGAACCGCCTGTACCATCCGGTCATTCCCAAAAATCTTCGAACTTGTCGGACACTAGTAGGTACTGGGAAATTGACCATAGCCTCGATTTTGTCAGGATTAGTTTGCAATGTACCCTGACCAACTATGAAACCTAAAAATTTAATTTCTCGCATGCAGAACTTGCTCTTATCGAGGTTAATAGTGAGATTCGCTCGACGTAGACAAGCAGCTACTTTGCTAAGGATGCGCATGTGGGACTCAAAATCGGAAGTGCAGATCAAAAGATCGTCTAGATAGACGAAAACATTTTCGCGGAGAGAACCGGGTATGACTTGATCGATCACACGACACATCGTTTGGCCCGCATTGCTCAACCCAAAAGGCATCACCTTGAAGTGATAAAGAGGCCTACTCGGAACTGTGAATGCGGTCTTCTCGCGAGATTTCTCATCGAGAGGAATTTGCCAATAAGCATCTTTCAAATCTATACCGGTTATAAATCTCGTGTCTTTGATCCGACTGAGTAACCCCTCCACATGTGGTAACGGATACGCATTCTTAACGGTAACTGCGTTGACTTTACGAAAATCCAAGCATAAACGAACCTTGCCTGGTTTCCTCACTAATACCACCGGACTACTCCATGGTGAATTACTAACCTCGATAACATCAAGCTCTAGCATGCGGTCTAATTCTTTATAAACTTCCTCTTGGCGAACTGGAGACAAAGGGTAGTGTCGAGACTTTATAGGAGCGGCATTCTCAGTGTCAACTACATGACACCCAAGATTTGTTTTTCCTAATCCTAACACTACGAAGTTAGGAAATAAGTTTTTGACTCTTCCAGTTCCAGATTTTGTTCTGGAGAAAGATCTATCAGCTCAGCCTCGTCTTTTATATTCACTTCATCTTCGTCAAATGTGAGGTCAGCTTGGATATCAGATATTTGTGGCATAAGGTGGAATTCTCTCCAAAAATTCATCCCTAAATAAAGCTTCTGGGTTAAGTTGGGAATTAGGTAGAAAGACAGTTGTTTGGTAAGACCATTGTACGAAATTTCGATTTCGCAGTGGCCAACTATATTGTGCGATTTACCGTCAGCGGTTCGCACGACGTTTTTATATGGCCTTACTTCCGAACCAATCTTTCTAACCAACTCCCAACAGTCGTTACCTAATACCGATATTGAAGCTCCACTATCCAACAACCCAAAAACAGATTCACCGTTTAATTGAACGCAAGCGTACATTCTTCCATCTGTATTTGAAGAAATGATGGATTCTAAAATTTGTTTTCGAAATTTTCTTCGTTTTCGAAAACGACTTCGACACTTCTGAATATGCAAACTAGCTATATTACTCGTATGGCTAGTTCCGAAAATTCGTTGACGAGTTTTGTAATATTGAACTTTCCGTTCGTGAAGCGATTTAAGAGTATGGGTTTCAATAGGATGAGCCTCAACGTCTACCGGACTCACATTTGATGTTCGTTCCAAAATCTTGGTTGGAACATCCGCTTCAGTAATTTTGGTGGAGATTTTGGAATCTTCACTTACTTTTGGGAGTGGTTCAGAGCATCCCTGGCGGAACGAATTTCGCCACTCTTCCGTTCGTTCCCTGGTTGGTTTCCCGAGTGCTTGCCACAGTCAACAGTGTTAACCCCTTTTTCCCCGCAAAGGAAACAAAATAATGTCCGTATATTGGACGGACAAAAATGGTAAGCATGACCTTTTTGGCCACAATTCCAGCAGACATAATTAGCCGTGGAAGTCGGCTTGCGATTGTAGGCTATTGCGGAGACCTCTTCTCCATCCGGGAAAATCGCACTTTGATCTTCACCGGCTGCGATCTCATAGACAGTTTTTGGAGCAGAAGTGCGCTTCGCCAAAAATCGTTCCGCTTCTCGAGCCTTATTTCGAGCTTGTTCGAGGCTCTTTAAGTCGGCCGCTAACAAAATCTCACCTATTTTATCTTTGGCGTTATTTCGAATAATGTCGATCATCTTCCGATCATCAAAAGGCTCTTTCAACCTATCGTTCATGCTCGCGATAGCATTGTAATAGTCGTCGAACGACTCCTTAACACCCTGCTTTCTAGTGAGTACCCTCATGTAAATTTCCACATCGCTTTCTAACCTACCAAATTCTTTTTTTCATCGCGGTTTTAAGGTCCGAAAGCGAAACATTAGGATTCTTACGTAGAAAGGCCCAATACCATTTGCACGGCCTATCCTTCAACAAAACGTGAAAATTGTCGACAATTTGCTCATCCGTATAAGGCGAAGAAGCTCTCTTCCGATCAACCTTGAAGAGAAAATCGCTTACATTTTCGTTCCCATTGTATGAAATGTCCCAGGGATCTAATCGGCAGACGGTAGTACCGCTGGAAGCTAAAGAAGGAGCTGTAGAAAGCCTAACATCCGGTGTTGACTGACGGACTTCACCCTGCCGTTGATGCGCACCGTTATTGAACGGATTGCTATTCGATCCGCCAGGTTGGGATTGTTGTTGTATCCCTAGCGACTCCAGCTTCTGGATTACATTCCCCATGAAGACGTCGAAAGTTTCGAACAACTTTATTTGGTTCGTCATCATGGTTCTTTCAATCCGCGCAGCTAATTCAGCAGTTTGGTCGATTGGTAAAGTATTAGCTCCGGTAGGTGGTTGAACATCTACATTTTCATTTTCGACCTCATTGGTCGACCTATCCAATTCATTCGGCTTGCTGTCGGTCAATTCGGAAACAATTGAATTTAAGTTTTCAGAATAACTGAAAGAATTATTGAGATCAAATCGATCAATTCTGTTTCTGAACCTTTGAAAGAAGGCTTCAAATCGTGCCTCTGAACGAGCGTAAATCGTGCCTAAACTATCGTGTAAGGAAATCCGTCTATTAGTGCTCATGCCTCAGCAAACGCACTTACAAAAAAAATTATTTAAAAAGAGTTATTTCAACTATAAATCCACTCAAGAACTCAGAGAAATTCAAAAAAAATTAAAGATTGGAATTCAAATTCAGAAAAGATCAATAAAAAAAAGCAAAAAAAAATCGAAAAAAAAATAAAGTTTTTGAATATTAAATTCAATTTTTCAAAAACCAAAAAAAACTTCAAAAATGTTGTAAGGGTAAAAAAAAACAAAATTCATAAATGAAATTTAAAATTCAGGTATTAAAATTAAAGTTTACTAAAATTTTAAAAATAATTAAAAAAAAACTAAAATATTAAAATTTTTTTAAATTGAAAAGAAAACGATAGAAAAAAAATGAAAATATCAAACTCGAATAATTTAAGAAACTTAAAAGTTTGTACTATAATTTTTGAAATTCAAATTTTCAAAAATTAAATGAGCTTCACAGGTATCCAACAATTGCAGATGCAGGTATCGAAGAATCCAGATGCTGTTTGAGTCAAAATTTTAAATTGTAAAAAAAAATATAATCATAAAAAAAATAATAAAAGTATATAGATATTAAAAGATTTTATTTTGAATCTGTATTCCTTTAATAATTTCATAAAAAAAAAATCTATTGAAAGATAAAAACTGGATTTTGAAAAAAAAAGATTTATTTTCTCAAAAAGAATATTTAAAATGTATTCATAAAATTTAAAAAGAGGATGAGAATTCTGACACAGGAAGAATGATAACTAAGGATGACGAAAATGATGAAGAAGCCGAAGTTCTGCGAGCCAAAAAAAAAAAATTGAAATAAACTATAAACTGTAAAGGACTTTAAGAAAAAAAATGTTATTCTCCTCAGGTTTCAGGACTTCCAAGGACGAATCCTTCATCCTTGAAGACATCTGGAACCCTCGGAGAATTTTTAGTGACTTGCTGAAAGGACCTCCGAAGACGCCTTTACATCAACGGGTCTCTTTCAGCATTATTTTACATTGTGTAAGATTGCCTGGACTCCTGGATACCTTTAGTAAAGATACCCAAAGACTCAGACAATCTTTCACAAAAGAAATTATTTTTGCGTTATGTGGCTGCATCTTTCTTGCGGCAACGCGATACCGAGGAATTAACTTCCCAGTCATCGGGACTGACAAGAAAAAATGCCACCACTACTCAAAATCTTTAAAAATGAAAAAATGGAAAAAAAAAAATATAAAAATGTTGAAAATTAAATAGACAAAATAAAATTGAAATTAATGTAGAAAAAAAAATCTGTTAATAAAAAAAATGAATTGGCTCAAAAAAAAAATCAAATAGCCACTCTATCTAAAAAGATAGAGGGCTCCACGTTGCGGGCGCCATTTTGTAACCGACTATTTTGCCATTGGTTCAGGTTGCCGGAAAATGCCCCTTCGGCTAGCTCTGCCATGGGTCCTTGAACCTAAATCGATTACAAAAAAATAAGAAATTGCGGCTTGAGCGTCTATGGTCTTATTCGACGCGCGAGAATGTCGCCTCGACCCACCCTGCCTTGGTTGTCTCCCTCGCCAGGACAACCCCATAACTAGGCTTCTTCATACCGTCATCCCTTTTTTTACCCTCTTCGCGTCATCCTTCTCATCCTCTTTTTATAAAAAAAATTAGTTCACCATATTGATTTTATATTTATTTCAAAAATCATCTATATATACATTAAAGTTATAAATCTTCATTTATCGTATTCAAAATGTCAAATTTTGATTTAAATTAAATTTAAGATTAAAATAAAAAAAATTAAAAAAATTATTAATTCTCTGATGGCAACTTTACGGCTTTTATCAAAAATTTTAACAAAGGAAATCGTAATAACGTCTTCGATTTATTAACAAACTTGGGATATCCGATCCTCTTTTGTCACAATAAAAAAAACTTTAATTCATTGATCCCCCTCGCAACCGCCCTCGCGAAAGTAATTTTAAGTAAGTATAACGATATATTTGCACGTATGTATATATATCAAAAAAAGGTATAGTATAAAAGTAACAAAAACTCACCCCTATCCTTCCGTTCGAAGTGGCCACTGCTGCTGGAGAATAAGGTGGAGAACTTTAACCTTTGGGTGTGCACTCAATGTATAAATATATATATATATATATGACTATCACTTTCGCGAATTAACATATAGCTACTACACGGTTCGCGTAATTAAAATTTTTTTGTTTTTAAATTTTTGAAGTCAAACGACACAAGCACCACTTCGAGTTACAATTTTTTTTTAAATTAAATTAATTATTAAAAAAAAATGATAAAAAGGAAATAAAAAAAATTGATTTAAATGAAAAATGAAAATAAAAAAAATTGTTTTTAAAAGATTTGAACTTGGTGCCTTTAACGGCCCCTTTACACTTAGCGGAGCCTCGACACCCACGGCTACCGGTTTGTTCGATTTCCGCTGCTCTGCAACCGTTTTGCTTCCTATTGTTCTGTTGCTTCTTGCTTTGTCTATTGGAACAAAGAACTAAAAATCGTCCTCTTGGGTTTTTAGCCTTTGTTCAATTTCCTCCTCTGAATTTGTCTTCCGCACCCTTTTTCTTTTCCAGGCTTTGTTCTTAATTAGTTTATTTAATTCTTGTTTAACCAAAAACTTATTTCCGGGTAGGTAGTTTATTAAACTTTAAAAATTTAATTTGAATTGTGTCGGTTTCAATTCTCTCAAATTGTTAGCCTCGATGTCCTTAACAAAAGAAGAGATTTGCTCTAAGGCGGGTAGGTTTCGAAAAAGACAAAAGATTTGAAATTTTCTTTTCCTTTTGGCTAACACTTTACCATCAACATTTTGTGCTGAATTAGCAACCAAATTCAGCCTAACAACTAAATTAGATGCTCTCTGTATACATTTAGAACAATTATTATCTATTCTCCCGACAGAAATACTTTACTCTCAGTTATCTCATTGTATTCATGTCCCCATTCCTACTCTTCGAACCTATCCTTAGCTCTAGTATCGACGATCTACGTTACCGACTCACAATATCGTAACTTTGATCTCGTTTAATGTCATTTTGACAAGTCTAGAATTAAAAGGAAATCATTTTTCTTGTTTGTTATCATCGGTCGTCGCCGTCGTCGTTTCCTCTAATATTTATCTCGTCAATTTTATTGTGCGTTTATTAAATAAATCAGGTCGAAATGTAACATCATATACAACAATGAATTGCGAAAGCTCAAGACGCTAGAAGTTTGCGTTGTATGCATCTCTCTCACCCAAGGGAAGCGGATGTATATGATTGCGGCTTATGCGGCTGGAGCTCCGCAGGTTACTTACTTTGCTTCAGAACTCGAGATTCTTTTTAGGGAACTTAAACTGAGCTTGGAAGAAAACTATTTCATCTTGGCCGGTGATTTGAACGCAAAACATGAAGATTGGGGAAATCAACATAGTAATCCCAGAGGTAACCATCTTTTTAATTTGATGAATCTTTACAGCGTTGAATATGGCGTCGACCTGCTGGCTACTGAAAAGCCATCGTATCCAAGAAGCGGTTCCTTTCTGGATCTTTTGCTGTACGACACAAGACTGACAGTTACAGACAAAGTGGGTAATCACCCTCGAAACTGGCTGCTGTAATGCAGATTCCGAACGAACACGTGGAGTTGGAGGAATACGTTGCAACGCATTCTTACAATTACAGTAAGATGCGCTGGCCTCGTTTCACCAACGCCCTAGCGAGAGAACTTCGTTCGAGTGACATAGCCCCACCAAACAACAGAAACCTGACAAATACAGAAATTGACCAACATTTACAACAGATGGACGAAATAATAAAACGAACGATGGAACGGACAATACCAAAGTACAAAGAACGGGACCAAATGGACGCTTACAGAAACGCGACTATTGACGCACTACGTAGGCACAAGAGTGGCTTACTGACAAGACTCAAAAACTTGTACAGACGACTCACAGACCCACACGACTTGGAGGTTAGGACACTGAAGTCGTCAATAAAAAATGCCAATCTGTTGATTAAGGAGAACTACAGGTTATCAATTAACAAGTACTGGGACCGTAAGATCCGATCAGTTAATTCCAGTGACCCTAGTATGTTCCCTAAAATCAACAAGATATTCAGGAAAAAGAACGACAATGACCTTCCGTGTCTGAAACTCCAAAGAACTGAAGAGAACAGAGACGTACTCATGACAGCGCAAATAGATCCAGAAGAAGCCATCTTTGACGATGACTTCTATATAATTGAAGATCCGAAGGAAAAAGTGGAGGCGGTGGGAGCTTGCTTTCCAGCAAGTGTACAAGGTGAATGTTAGCATTCGCCCCAACCACGACCTGGAAAACTGAGCCCTACTTAATCACTTTTACCTTCGAAATGATATAACACAATGGCGATCTGAGAACCGCGGTTTCATGCGGTTCGATGACGATTCCTTGGCAAATGCCATAATCGCCGAGCAAACGGGACCAAGTCCCTTGTTAGTAACGAAGGTTGAGCTTCAGCTCATCTTCAACTCATTAAAAAACAAAAAGTCAGCAGGTGTCGATGGTATATCCAACGTTGTACTTAGACATTTACCGATGGAGGCAATTGACATTTACACCACACTCTTCAATAATGCACTGAATAATGCATATTATCCAGTGCATTGGAAGACCGCTGTGGTTCATCCTCTCCCGAAAAAGGGAAAGGACAACTCCAACCCGTCAAATCTTCGGTCGATAAGTCTTCTTCCGAGCATCAGCAAAGTTTTCGAAAAAATCATTAATAGGGCTCTGACTAAGTGGGCTGCGGACAACAAAATAATTCCGGATAAACAGTTCGGGTTCAAGGCGGGTCATGACACAATTCATGCTGCGTCTAAACTCGTTTCTGATATCCAATGGAACAAATCAAAACAACAATGCACAGGTGCAGTTCTGGTTGATTTGGAAAAGGCCTTTGACACCGTGTGGTTAGAGGGTCTTTACCTAAAACTGAGCAGGCTTGGCATAAGCAAGCCATTGTTGTATATACTTTATGATATGCTTAACGGTAGAAAGTTTGTTGTCAAAAGTGGCAATGTAACTTCTACCACAACATTCTTAATTAAAAATGGTCTTCAACAGGGAGCGGTGAATTCGCCGATTCTCTTCAGCATTTACACCAGCGATCTGATAGGTAGTCTTACAAAGGCAATTGCGTACGCCGACGATCTAATTGCGTACAGAACGGCACGAAAGGTTGAGGTTATTAGAATTCTCTTGCAGCGTGGTTTCGACAAGATTCAGCGATATTGCGATATTGAAAATAAATGTCCAGAAGTCGGAGACAATTCTGTTCCGGACTCCGTTGGTTGGGGCCACGAGGGATACGTGCAAGAATTGGCGCAAGATGGTTATCGTTGATCTTCACGGGCAGCCATTAGCGAGCAAAAGTGTAGTGAAGTACCTTGGTATCTGGTTAGATCAGTATTTATATTTCGATAGACATATAAATGCTGCTCTGACCAGGGCCAGAGGAGCCTTCGCTCTGACGAAACGGCTGTTTTTTAGCAGTCGGCTTGACCCCAGAGTGAAGGTAATTTGCTACATGGCCCTCATACGGCCGATGATCGTTTATGGTTGTCCTGTGTGGTTCAACGTGGCCCCTTCCCAAATGGAGAGGTTTCGGGTGTTCGAGCGGCAGTGTTTACGACGCTGTACCGGCTTATATCGAACAGCCGAATCTTCTTTCGTGCATTACTATTCCAACGAGGTCCTATACAACGGGGCTCGAATCAACAGAATTGACAATTTCGTGATAAAACTCGTTCGAGGTCACATTGCAAGAGCTATGTCTTCGACCAACAATTTAATTTTCGGGGCGTTCTATCCGAACGACGAGTATTTTGAGAGTGCACGCTTGAGCGGCTTCATTCTACCAGAGGCATTCCTCTTTTTAGATAGATGCGGTCTGATACAGGATGGATTGGCAGTTCCGCTAATCTACCACGTCAGACGACGAACCATGGATAGGCGACTCCTGTACAATCGGGACGTCATGGCACAAGGCGGAGCAGAGCTCCTTCGGTTCAGTAGGGCTGTGTCCGAAAGGGACCGAACTGATAGGGTGAAGCAGGAGAACCAGTTTTGGTGGCTTCAATCGGCACTTGATAGTAGGTTGTCGGGATGAGGTTTTAAGCCTTGGCCGGCTTAGATACTTGTTTTATAGTTTTAGGGTTTAGTTTTAAATAGAATAGGCATGGTGGCACAAAAAAAAAAATACAAAAAAAATACAAAAAAAAAAACAAAAAAGAAAATACAAAAAATACAAAAAAAAAATTAAAAAAAAAACATGGAATAAAAAAAATAAAAAAAAAGACAACAAAGTATGAAAAACAAAAAACGTTTGATAATTGGATTTGCTGCTGTGGTTGTTCTAGTTTTAAGTAGTTTATAGGTAGAATAGGTAGTTTTAGTTAGCTTTAAGTTTTATATTAAGGACCTTATTTTAAGTAGTTTTAAGTAAAAATAAAAAAGGATATTGATATTAGTTTTTTCGAAATTTTCTAATGAATAATAAAATAAATAAAATGGAATTGAAGTTAAATAGATCTTAGGGCCGAAAGGCATTAGCATTAAGTATTATTGTTTAACTTAGAGTGTCCGTATGGGACCAGTAAGTTAGTTGTAAGTTATGGTTAATTAGGCTAGTTTTATGAATTTTTGTCTAGCTTTAAGATAGATTTAAGATTGAATTAATAAAAATGAATTTGAAAAAAAAAAAAAATAAGCCGCCGCTCAATTCATAGGCTCCAAGCAGAGGTCCAGGGTTCGAGTCCCACCAAAACCAAAAATCAAATTTATTTTTTTTTATTCGTTTTTACTTAACGTAATTTCATTTTTTTTATTACCATAAATTCAATTTTTTTGTAAGCCTCTAAACTGGTAATTCGAAGTGTAAAAAATTAACATTTAATTCGGAGTATCGCCACGCGAACCGAACAATTAATTTAAATTAATTCGCGGAAGTGTTATATATATATGAGTAAATACCTATCTACAACAAAGCAAAAAGATAGGAAAACAACAGCGGGTGCATATAAAGGTTGCACAAAGAACAACCATTCCTTCTCAAGGACGCATGGTACTGCTCACACCATCAGCTAAAATCATCACTAAAAACTTATAAACTTTTTATGTTAGCCTTAGACAGAATATTTAAAAATATACTTTAAAATGTAACTAATTACCAAAGCAGAGCCCCTTCTGTGCTCGCAAATTATTATAAATGTCATAGCTCGTTTCTCAAAAATTGTATAAAATAACCTTAATTATCTTTGAGCTTTTAATAAATAACGCGGAACCATTCCTTCTATTCAAAAGCAGTGGCCACTTCGTGAGAAATACAAGGGTATATATATATACAAAATTTGTATACTTACGCGAATTAACGGGGGGGTTGTAAATAAGGGGATTATTGAGATAAATGAAAGCTAAAAGGAAGCAAAAAAAGGAAGTAAAATCCAAAGTATTGCAATAAGCCGAAGACGCGGTTATATTTTGATATTAAATATTAAGATTTTGGGCTTCGCGTTGCCAACAGAGTTTTAAATATTTTTTTTACTATTTCGTTTAGTTAAAATTTTTAAAATTAATTTAATAGAATTTGTTTTTTCTTGCAATTTAAAGTCAAATTAAAGTACATAACATTAAAATATGAAATAGTTATACAAATTTAAAATTTCTAATTAAAATTAACGAAATGTCCGAAATACAAAACATACCATGTTTTTTATTGATGAAATATATTTGATAGTCATGGAGTAATTTTTTTTTGTATAAAGGATGAGAGGGTAATGATGAGAAGGGTGATGGCTTGAGAGAGGAAGAAGCCATTCAAAGGGGTTGCTCTAGCGAGGGAGCCAACCATGGGAGGGTAGAGGCGATGTCTCGCGCATTATCAACATCTGAATGCATAGTCTGGCAATATTTTTTTTTGTAGCGACATTGAAGGGTCCAAGAACCACACCCACCGCTGAGCTGAGGCTTCAATAGATTGCCAGCCAGTACCAAGAAAAGGCAAACTGGTCGTTATAAATAACTTGGAAATTAACGGAAAAACTTTAAAAAATGATCTTGAAATAGCAAATAGTTTGAATACCGTCTTTATTGAAAGTGTTTTAGAAATAAACAGTAATATCCTAATTGTTCCGTATACTGATAATTTTCCATTTTATGAGGATGAGTTTAAGTTTCAGCAAATTGATTCTCAAATACTTGAAACGACAGTAAAATCGATGAACACAAAAAATGACAGCTTCGGTTTAAATTGTAAGATAATCCTTGATTGTAAAGACATAAATTTTCCTTCACTACTTAAAATAATTAATTTATCGCTACATGAAGGATCTTTTCCCGAGAGTTGGAAGGTTGCAGATATTGTGCCAGTAGAAAAGGTAAAAAACGCTAAAAATCCAGAGGATTGGAGACCAATAAATATGTTACCTACATATGAGAAGATACTGGAAGTCATAGTCTGTAAACAGCTAACCACTTTTATTGAAGAAAAGGGAATACTATGTGCGGAACAGTCTGGTTTTCGAAGGGCGCATTCATGTGAAACCTCTATTAGTTTCGTTATAGATGAATGGAAAAAGGAAATGGAAAAGGGAAATACTATCTTGGCAGTTTTCTTAGACCTCAAAAGAGCGTTTGAAACCATAGACAGAGAAATATTAATAAAAAAGCTTTACAAATATGGAATCCGTGAAAAGGAGCTTTGTTGGTTTAAGAGTTACCTATTAGACAGGATGCAAAGAGTAAGAGTGAATGATGTCTATTCCAGCACCAAACAAATTCCTATTGGTGTTCCTCAAGGATCAGTGCTGGGTGTTTTGTTATTTCTCCTTTATATCAATGATATTGGGAATACCTTAACAAGTTCTAAAGTATGTTTATTTGCTGATGATACTTTAATTTATATTAGTGGTAGTTGTATTAGTGCTTGTGAAATTATACTTCAGCAAGAGCTTGATGCAATGTATAACTGGCTATGTATGAACAAACTTATGGTTAACACTCGAAAGACTAAATATATGTGCATAAACGGGGACAGTTTGAGTTTGAACATCCAAATAAACAACGAAGTACTAGAATGTGTAAACGAAATAAAGTATCTGGGTGTATACATCGATAACAAACTAAAATTTGATTTTCATGTATCAAAATTATGTTCAAAAATCTCACTAAAGATAGGCTTCCTTTCGAGGATAAGACAATATATTACAAAAAACTGTGCTTTAACAATATATAACACTACAATATTTCCGCATTTCAATTATTGTTCATCTATAATGTATATGTACACAATTCAAAATCAAAATAAACTTCAAATCCTTCAAAATCGAGCGATGAGGGTTATTTTAAAGTGTGGCAGATTAACTGCAATTGGAGATATGCTACAGTCTTTGAGATGGTTGAATGTTACTCAACGTCTTAAATTTAATGTTTTAATAATGATTTTTAAACTAAAATTAAAACTTTATGCTGCTTATTTACAGAATAATGTTCAATATATTACCAGTGACAGATACGCACTTCGGAATCTTGGTGACTTTCGACTACCACTTTATAGGAGGAGTAATACTCAAAACAACGTATTTTCCAAAGGCCTGCAACTATTTAATCTACTTCCTAGTGAAATCAAAAATTTGACAAATTTAAATATTGTAAAATCACGTCTAAAATTAATACTGTATAATAGTTTATTATAATAAAATTTGTAAATTGTATTAAGAGTTTCTTTAAAACTAATAAATTCAAATAATAAAAAAAAAGTAAGACCATAATGGGCGCGCTGCGGGAGACGCGCCTAAAGGTGAAATGAAAATTCATTTATAAGGATTAACCGAAGACCAAACATGTTCCAATTGTTGAAAGACATCAGTCCCGATGTGTTTATGGCTAGCGAAAACAAGTTAAAACACAAATCGGCTCATAAAAATAACAATACCGTAAAAAAAGCCCGGCCGGCGGTGTCGCTCTCTTTATACGAAAAGGCATTAATTATAAAGTTATATACAGCAATGAATTGCGAAAGCTCAGAAGTTTGCGTTGTATGCATCTCTCTTACTCAAGGGAAGCGGATGTACATATATGCTTGCGGCTGGAGCTCCGCAAGTTACTTTGCTTCAAAACTCCAGATTCTTTTTAGGGAACTAAAACTGAGCTTGCAAGAAAACCATTTCATCTTGGCCGGTGATTTGAACGTAGAACCATGAAGACTGGGGAAATCAATATAGTAATCCCAGAGGTAACTATCTTTTAAATTTGTTAAATCTTTACACCGTTGGAAATGGCGTGACCTGCTGGCTACTGAAAAGCCGTCGTATCCAATAAGCGGCTTCTTTCTGGATCTTTTGCTGTACGACGCCAGACTGACAGTTGCAGACAAAGTGGGAAATCACCATCGAAAGAAAAACTTACAGACAGTCGAGTAAGATAGTGATCACTGCGGACTGGCTGCTGTAATTCGGTTTCCGGACGAATGCGTGGAGTTGGAGGAATACGTTGCAAACACATTCTTTCAATTAAAGTCCGATGCGCTGGCTTCGTTTCACCAACGCCTTAGCAAGAGAACTTCTTTCGAGTGACATTTTCACGACCAAGTTCCTCCCAGTCGATAACTCGTAAAATGCCTCAGAAAGTTGCATTATGAAGCGTTGTGAACGTCAGCTGCGGCTCCGAGGGTGGGTTGAGCAGTGGTAGCCGCCCACGCACGTAATAAAAAAAATTATTTTCAATCATTTATTCCCGATTAAAAAATTGATCAAATTAAAGTTAAACTAATATTGTGAAGAAATAAAATTGTCAGCTATCTATAAAGTGGTGGATTATACGTCAGCTGGTCACATAAATATGAAAAATATATGTATATATGTGTTCAGTGATTTCCTCGCAAAAGAAAATTTATCAGATGATAGTTTATGTATTGTTTTTAATAAATAAATAAGTCAGCTGGCTATATGTAGGTGGAATGTTTGTCAGCTGATGCCCTAAAGGTGTAACGTAGGAGCTAGTCGGAAACATTTATAGCCTAAGTAAATGTATCAGCTGACGAGTTTTCCCCCAACTTACTGCCAGCTGATTTGTTTTATTACTTACAGGATCATGTCAATAATAAGCACATAATTTTTTTTTCGAGACGAAATGACGTACTTAAAGTTATTCAACATTACATTTAATGTGCAAACTGAAATGTATAATTTATGGCAATTTTTCGATTAAATTCTTTTTTTTATGTGAACTTTTTAAGAATATTTATCTTAACAATAGAAATAAATAATGGATATACTTGAAAAATATGAGCAGTTCAAAATGCAAACATTACAGGGCGAACATGGTAAGACAGCGCAATATTACATGCTGTATGTAAAACTTATTGATTATTACTTATTACTCAATACCAGTATCCGTACCAGTAATTTCGAAATGTATAAAATAGCCTTATCGAAAATCATTAATTTGTATTTCGCTTTCAATCAACCTAATTATGCGCGTTATACAGTAAAATACCTTGATAATTTAATGAAAGTTAATGAGACACATCCAGGATTACACCCGAACTTTGAGAAGGGATCATTTGGCATTAAGCGGACAAGAAAACCGTTTTCAAAACAACCGATTGATCTCACTCTTGAGCAGACAATTAATGCTGATGCAGCGAATAAGCTGACTGGAATTTCACACATAACTAATTCGATCTCAGCTAGACAGCGATGGTGTCGCAGCCATACCATTCGATCAACTATCATTAGCCATACAATGAAAGAAGCGGGGCTGAATAAAGTGCAAGATGTGACAGCGGATCTTACAAATAGCCGAATAAAAAAAAGTACCGCCCACCTTCACAGATTTATTGATGGCATTAAGCGTAATATCAATCCATTTGATGAAAATTTAGATAAAAAATGTTTGTACAACATTTCAACTGGTGAAGCTGCATCCGAAAATATTGAAAATTTCTTTCTCAACGTTGAAGAGGAGAGTAATAAAAAACGAGAAGATTTTATTCAAAATTGCGTAAACGACCCGAACAAGTTTGAGCAGAGTATTTCTAAGTTGAAGGGTCATACTTTCACAGACATGATTAAAAAAAAGAAAACTACAGTTGCGCGAGGAGAAATGGAACTGCGAATGCAGCGTGACTTATTCGGACAACTGCTTCAAATATCTCTAAAAAAAGAACTTGATTTGGATAAAGTTCTTACTTATCCATTAACACCAGTGCCACTGTCTCTGTGTCACCTTGACGGCACCATTTGCAAAACACAAAAGTCGGCTTTGATGACTTTATTAGAAAAATATAATCAATCTGAACCTGCTCAATGTACAGACGTTATTATATACGATGGATATTTCATGTTACATCAGATGAAAGATGTACCGCTTAGCTTTGGAAACATTTCAAAAAAAGTATTGCAAATGATTTGTGCAAACAGAGCACAAGTCATTATCATTGCCTTTGATAGATACATTTTCCCATCGATTAAAGACACTGAGCATAAGCTTCGAGGTATGGAACAAGTAAACTTCCGTATCGATGGTCCAGATCAAGTGCGAAAAAAAGATTTTTCAATTGAGTTAAAAAATACCAACTTTAAAGAAGCTCTTGTACAGTTTTTTATTGAAAATTGGGAAGAAAATTATATGGCGCCATATATTAATAATAAAACAATTTATGTCAATGCTGACGATTGTTTTAAGTACATAGTTAAAGATTCTAAAGTGGTAAAAACGGTAGAAAAAACACTTTCGTGTCCAGCTCACGAAGAAGCCGACACAAAAATAATTTTCCACGTTTGCCAGTTAGATTTTAATGCAAATGTAACGATTCGTTGTTCTGATACTGACGTATTAATAATTATGTTAGCCAATATGGGTAAAATTGCTGAAGATATCCAAATTTGTATGGAAGTCGGTGTCGGAAAGAACCAAAGATTTATCAACGTAACACAATTACATAAAGCACTAGGAGTAAATTTAAGTGCTGCGCTTCCTGCATTTCACGCATTCACAGGGTGCGATTACAACCCGGCATTTTTTAAGAAGGGCAAAAAACGCCCATTTTCAATAATGGAAAAATCTAAAGAATTCACTGAATGTTTCATCCAATTGTCACAACCATCTGAGAAGAGACTTGACTTCTTCGATAAAATACAAGAGTTTCTGTGTAATGTATATGGTTTGAAACGATTGAAATGTATAAATGAGGCAAGAGTAGCATTGTTTCAAAAAACATACAAATTTCTGGACAATGACAATTCGTTTCGATTACCTAAGAAAGGTATTGATGGCTCATCTCTTCCGCCGTGCAAAACGGAATTATATAATCATTTTCTGAGGACATGCTATATTTCTGAAATTTGGGCTCACGCATACCTGAGAGTACCAACTGTCAATGATCCTTCTGATTATGGCTGGGTAGAAATAGATAGCAGATATGAATTCATGTGGTTTTCTGGTACTCAGTTACCAACATCCATTGATGAAATAACTCAATCAGAAGAAGGTAAGAATTTTTTAAAAATTTTATTCGTGTAACGTCAAACGTGTATACTAAATTATTTTTTGTATTTTTAAACAGATAACGATAATGAAGACATGGTGGAAAACAGCTCTGACAGCGACTCTGACAGTGAATCAGAAAGAAGAAAGTGAGATGAGCAGAAGCGAAAATGAAAATGATTAATTTAACAAACATAATTAAAGAACTTTTTGTATTAAATCTTAAACATTATTAATTTAAATATTGAAAAATTATAAATTAATTGATTTGCTTAGAGAAATATTTATTTATTTCTATTGTTAAGATAAATATTCTTAAAAAGTTCACATAAAAAAAAGAATTTAATCGAAAAATTGCCATAAATTATACATTTCAGTTTGCACATTAAATGTAATGTTGAATAACTTTAAGTACGTCATTTCCTCTCGAAAAAAAATGTGTGCTTATTATTGACATGATCCTGTAAGTAATAAAACAAATCAGCTGCCAGTAAGTTGGGGGAAAACTCGTCAGCTGATACATTTACTTAGGCTATAAATGTTTCCGACTAGCTCCTACGTTACACCTTTAGGGCATCAGCTGACAAACATTCCACCTACATATAGCCAGCTGACTTATTTATTTATTAAAAACAATACATAAACTATCATCTGATAAATTTTCTTTTGCGAGGAAATCACTGAACACATATATATATTTTTCATATTTATGTGACCAGCTGACGTATAATCCACCACTTTATAGATAGCTGATAATTTTATTTCTTCACAATATTAGTTTAACTTTAATTTGATCAATTTTTTAATCGGGAATAAATGATTGAAAATAATTTTTTTTATTACGTGCGTGGGCGGCTACCACTGCTCAACCCACCCTCGGAGCCGCAGCTGACGTTCACAACGCTTCATAATGCAACTTTCTGAGGCATTTTACGAGTTATCGACTGAGAAGAAATAATTGACGAAAATTAGCGCCTGGCTTACGGACTATTACATTCGAAATTAAATGACACAATGGCGAACTGAGAACAGCGGTATCATGCCGTTGCATGACGGTTTCTTGTCAAATGCCATAACCGCCGAGCAAACGGGACGCAAGTCCCATATTAATAACGAAGATTGAGCTCCAAATCATCTTCAACTCTAACCAAGTCAATTGTGTACGCCAAAGATCTGATTGCGTACAGAACGCCCCGAAAGGTTGAGGTTGTTAGAATTCTCTTGCAGCATGACTTCGACTAGACTCAACGGTATGGCGACGACTGGCAACGATTAACGAGCAAAAGTGTAGTTAAGTACCTCGGTATCTGGTTGGATCAGTATTTATATTTCGAAAGACATATAAATGCTGCTCTGAGAAGACTTAGGTCTGACGAAGCGGCTGTTTTACATCAGTCAGCTCGACCCCAGAGTAAAGGTAATTTGGTAAATGGCCCTCATACGGTCGATGATCGTTTATGGTTATCTTGTGTGGTTCAACGTTGCCCCCTCCCAGACGGAGAAGCTTTGAATGTTCGAGCGACGCTGTACCGACTTATCATTCGAATCTTTTAATGTTCATTACTATTCCATCCTTTACAACCGAATAACCAGTATTGACAGTTTCTTAATAAAACTCTTTTGAGGTCACATTGCAAGAGCTATGTCTTCGACCAACAATTTAATTTTCGGGGTATTTTATACAAACGAGTACTTTGAAAGTGCACGCTTGAGCGGCTTCATTCCACCAGAGGCATTCCTCTTTTTAGATGGATGCGATCTGATACAGGATAGGTTGGCAGTTCCACTAACCTACCACGTCAGACAAAGAACCGTAGATAGGTGACTAATTTACAAACGGGACGCCATGGCAAAAGGCGAAGCAGAGCTCCTTCTGCTCAGTAGTGCTGTGTCCAAACGGGACCGAATTGATAGGGTAAAAATGAATAGAAATAGTTGAATTTGCTGCTGTGATTGTTCTAGTTTTAAGTAGATTATAGGTAGAATAGTTAGTTTTAGTTAGTTTAAGTTTTATTTTAAGGAACTAATTTAAAGTATTAGTTTAGTATTTTACAAAAAAAAAAATAGATATTGAAATTATTTTTTTTTTAATTTTCGTATAAAATTGAAATAAAGTTAAATAGATCTTAAGACCGAAAGGCATTAGTATTAAGTATTATAGTTTAACTTGGAGTGTCCGTATGAGGATTGTAAGTTAGTTGTAAGTTATAGTTAATTAGGCTAGTTTTATGAATTTGTATCTAGCTTTAAAATAGTTTTAAGTATGAATTAATACAAATTAATTTAAAAAAGTGCGTAGGTCTGTCATGCCAGAGGTCTTGGGTTCAAACCCTGCCTGTGTCATACATTTTTTTTTTTTCACGGGTACTGCCTCTTGCAAGGAATTGGAAAATCCTCCAAGAGTAATTCTTGTCATGGAAAGCGCTTTCTCAAATTTGCCGTTCGGATTCTTCATTAAAACTGTAGGTCCGTTCCATTTATGACTCAGATATGGTTGAGAGTTGTAAGTCACTAGTCCCTAGTTGGAACTGTTGCGTAACCTATTTTTTTTTTAAATAGATACGTTGCTTTGGTTGTTCTAGCTTTAAATAGTTTTTATGTAGAATATGTAGTTTTCATTCATTCAATTCAATTCAATTTGTTTGTTTGCAATGTACAAGTAAGACCTAGTCTTTTATAGTACTAACAATAAGTGAATACTTAATTTAAGATACAAAAATCTTAAATACTAAGAAGGTGAGTGAAATAAAAATAAAGAAATTAAAAGCAGAAAGAAAAGAAAAGAAAGGAAAGCAAAAGAAGAATAAAATAGGAAAAAGTAGATAAGTAAACACCAATTAGAAAAAGTTTTGAGGTGAGGAGAATAGAAAAATCATGAAAGATACAAAAATAATTTATTAGTCAATTAATGCTGTTAATGCAATGTCACTTTTCCACAAGCGCTTTGAACCAAGTCTTGGATTAGGCTCTGAGGAATAATAGTCCATCTTATCTCTTTTTGTTACCCATGTTGCAAAGTTAAGACCCTGACAATATATTTCCCAATTAACGTAAATGAGAAGGACATCGATCAATGCTTTGTTAAAAAAAGTTAAAAAAGGAAAACCTTTGCTAATGGTAAATCAATATCCACGAACATTCTGCACGTTAAATTTGTCTCTCACCGTTTGAAAGAGAAAATTAAGCAAAGCAAAAGAGAAAAGAAAGAACAACTAACAACAACATTTTTTGAAGTACGAGGTAAACAGGAGAATGTATACATCAACGATTGTCTGACAAATTAGAAGCGTCAACTACTTAATGCTGCGATGTCAATGAAAACTGCAAAAGGAGTCAAGTACGTTTGGACTAGGAATGGGAATATATTTATGAGGAAGAGTGAGGGTGACAATTTAGTAAGAATTAATTGTAGTTTAGATTTTGATAAATTATGAATATTGTTAATCCTATTCTTTCTTCAGTCCCAAACATATCTGAAAATCCAGTTTTTAGTAGTTTTCCCGATAATTGTTTTTGTATTCAGCAAAACAACCGTAGTTTGAGAAAGAACTTTTCCATTTTTTTTAGCTCACATTGAGTCACTTAAAAAATTGCCAGTTATAATTGAGATTTGGGTTTTTGAAAGTGAAATAAGCCTTTATAATATACCGAGTTACGCGCTTTTTAGTTGTTGCAACGAATTTTATTCGCCTGGAGTTGTTGCAATTTGTATTACTGAGAGTTTTACTCACCAATGTTCAAAAATGGAAATTTGTAGTGCTAATGTGGTGAAGTTGCCATTTTGCTATCAAAATGAAAACTATACAATGTTGTGCATTTATAGATTGCACGCGTTTAGTAAAAGTGTCTTTTTGGATGAACTCAGTCAAACTCTTAATCTTAATTGGTGATATTAATATTGATATTTTGAACACATCTGATAAAGATGTTCAAAATTACTTATTTCTTATGGCTTCAAATGGCCTCAAAGGTTATATTAAAGTGGCAACTATCGTTACACCAACTTCTAGTACTTGCATTGCCCACATTTTCTCGCGTTTAAGTAGGAATGATAACTTTCATTTTTGTGGAAGTGTTCTAGATTGTAAAATCAGTGATCACAAAATGATCGTTTTAAAAACCAATGATATGGAAAATATTTCAAATTCCATTAAAGATAAAGAGCATCTTATAATAGATTATACATTATTACTTAGCATTTTGGAACATGAATTTTGGGATCAAGTTTACTCTGAAAAGCATCCATCTTCTTCGTTTAATGTTTTTAACTCAGTCTTTCAAAAGCATATCAATACATTGTAACGAGTTTGTTCTTTGTTGAGGTCATCGCTGGCACACCAATATCCCTCGCTAGCTCTGGAGTGGATTCGTAGACCTCCTCGTTAACAAAAAAAGTATGCCAGTCTTCATCATCTAGATGGTATCGATGCGCGAGATCTTTTTCTTACCCCCCCTACCTGGTTGTTTTCTCGCCGAACAACCCCTTGAAACAACGTTCCTTCTCCTCCGGCCTTCTACCCCGTTTTCCTCATCTCCTCATCTCCCCCTTTTTAAATCACAAATCTAGAGATTCATTTTCTTTAAATCAAATTCACAATTTTTATTCTCCATTTATCATAATGATCTGTAGTTCACAAATATCACATTTTAAATTTACTTTATATTGTTAATTAAGATTTGTTTTTTGTTTATTTCGATTTTTAAAAATTGAAATTCTTTGGAATTATAAAATAAATAAGTGAAATTTAAAAGGTTTAATTCAAAAAGTAATGGCATATATATGTAGTGTAGCACAATTATATTTCTTTAAAGAAATATTGGCCAATATTTATTGTATTATATGTCTCAAAACGACACGCTAAAAAAAGAAAAATCACTCACCCCAAAAATCCGATGCAGTGGCCACCCCTTCGATTATTCTTGGCTTGAGGAGGCGATCCTTAGTACGCCTTATAGTTTTATTTAATTGAAGCAATAAACTTTACCACTTCCACTTCACAGAAAAAAATATAGTTTGCACTAACCTAGTAGATGTATATATATATATATATATATATATACGAATGTGTATATATATATATATACACATATATAAGGCACGAAAATATACCACTTTTCTTTTCTTTGATTTTAAACTTTACTTTAAAATATTACTAAATCAAATAAAGATTTTAAAATTGAACAATAAAAAAAATTGGATTTTGCTTTAATTTTGAATTTAAAGATGAGAAAAAAAAGCACTTTTATAGTTGTATGTACATATATCTATGTGTATAATTGTTTGATTTGCTTGGTTTTCCGTATGCGTAGCGGTTGGTGGGACGGTTTAGGAATTTCGGGATTTCCTTTCCCGTTAATGTCCTTTTATTTTGTGTCCTTTAAAAAAAATTGAGGCCGCCAAAAAGAATGTTTTGAACGGCCTAAATGCACCAAAAAAAATGCGTTTTAATTATTTAATATTTCTCTAAATATTCTTAATTGAAGCTTACCTTCAGTAAATTATCAGATAAATATATGTAGATATATATATATATATATATATATGTATATAGGTATAAACTTTTGATCGTGGACGATCTTTCGTTTGGGTTTCCCTATGCGTCGAAACCAGCGCTGATAGATTTTATCTACAAAACTATATAATACAAAAAAAACTAAACTTTCCCATTTTTTTGAATAAACCGAAACCTACCTACGATTTGAATTTCTCAACTTAGGTTCCTTGGGTGGTCGGTCAGTGGTACCTTCTTCAACTTCTTTGTGACTTCCTTCTTCAAAGGTGGATAATTTGGAAAAGAAGGTACTTGCCGACGGCTTTTGCTCATGAACCCTAACTATACCTATTACACTAACACTACCCTATCAGGATTTTCCAGCCTTTGTTTTATTTCACACCCACTAACTTACGCATTATTACATTCGCTTTATAAAAAGCCATAAACTTATTTATGTGCGTGTACGCATTAGTGGGTGTGATTTACGCACTTGTTGCAAACGTCTTCGGATGCAAATCGGATTCATACATGTCATGACACCGATCGCATCCAAATTGTTTTATGCAACATAGGTGAGTTTCTCAACCTTCGCAACATTCTCAAATTATGGCAGACATGACAATCACTCAATCTGTAATTTGAGTGACCGCCATAGCTCTTGCTGACTAAAAAGAGAACGTATCAACTCAGCTGTTAGTTGCCATAACTTGCCAAAAAAAATAAGTGAGTGCAGTGGCAGTTGAGTGTGAGTTGTCGTCGTCGGTCGTGTCGTAGTTGGTGGTGTTTTTGTTTAGTTTGTTTTCCTTTTTATTTTTCGCATTTCACCCTTTTTATATAAAATTAGTTTCCTTTTATTATAGTAATATATAATACCGCCCATTCGGTTACAGGGCTTCGCGTTTTCCAGATGAATCTTATCAGGAATATGCGAACTGAACCCACGTTTCCTTTTCGCGCGGCCGGGTAGTGCATGGTGACAAGTGATGAAAGGTAAAATTTAAAATTGCCGGAATAAGTTCGCCTAGGCGAAGGTGTTTATTTTGGGTGTTTTTTTTTGTGATAAAAAATCTTTGGCAAGAAAAAAAATCCATCATAAAGTAATTAGTGCGAACAAAATAAAAACAAAAAAAAAGTGTTGACAGCAAAAAGAAACGGGAGTTTGGAAAGTGCGTGTCGGTTGTTTTTAATATTGTGCGACAAAGACAAACATACTAATCGCGAGTGAGATGCCCGACAAAAATCCGCTACATTAAATGAAACGTAAACAAATTGCTTCAACCCAAAAAACAGAGGTCGTTCACCTCAACCATATGTCGGTATTCGTGATGAAAAAAAAATGTTATTATTTGTGATGCGTGTCGTTTTGCCGACGGCGGCGTTTTGAAATTTGATTTTTCTTCGTGATTCTTGATAAAAAAAAATGTGTTAGTTTTTTGTAATAAAAAAAATAAATTTTCAAGTCAGTTCGGGTTAGTTTTTAAAAATGTTCGAGCTTTGTTCTGTGCCAGCTGCTGTGTTAGACGTGGGGCGCGAACCCACTTACCGGAACAACAGAGTGACGTCAGATAAGTTAAACAAAATTATTTATTTCTTGAATCGATACTTTGTGTTCTTTTTGTTTTGTTTGTTTCAGTCGTCCGTTCATTGACGAATGTCTTTTGCGTGGAAAATACCAAGAGGTTTGCCAGATCTGGATTCCAGTTCGTACATGCAGTTTCCAACTACTTTTCTCACTCGGGATTTTAGGAATTTTGGGAGCAACTTAGCATTAATTCCTTGAGCGAAATTACTCTGTGCAAAGTTCCTATGGAATACCTCTTGACCTTCACGGTAAGTGACATTTTTGGTTCTTTTATTATAAATGTTTTTCGACTTAACGTATGCCCTGTCCAAATTCTCCGACAACGTCTGTCTCGCGAGTGTCAAATTAAGTGCGCGCGGTTTGACCAACATTTCGGGATCGTGCAATGCGTTTAGTTTTCTTAGTAATGCATAAGTTGAACCGTGGTTTATCATGTTTTGTCCAAACATGGCGAAATATGGTTGACAATTTATCGAGTCATGCATGTCGGATCGCAACGCACATGCTATACGGGATAGGTGAAGGTCCCAGTCATTTTGCTGCTTCGAAATTAAAACTCTCAACTTGCTAAGAAAACTGCGATTAACCCGCTCCGAAATGTTGGCTTGAGGCGAATACACGGCCGTTCGCACATGCTTAACGCCGTAGTTATCCAAAAAGATTTTGAAATCTTTGGATACAAATTGACGGCTGTTGTCGGAGTGGATTTGTTCAGGGGTCCCGAAAGTATGGAAAATCTCAGATTCAAGATATTGAATCACACGGTTTGACGTAGCTTTCGGTAAGGCTTTGAAAAACATGAACTTTGTAAAATGGTCAACCACAATAAAAACGTACATGTTTCCTCGCTTAGTACGCGGGTATGGGCCAAGAAAATCAACGTAAAGTCGTTGCATGGGCCTTTCCGTTTTGGTTTGGTTGACTATTGGTGGGCGAAGAATTTCGTTTGGCGCCTTAACCATTTTACAAATTTCACAGTTTTTCACGTAAGTCTTAATATCTTTAACCATTTTTGGCCAATAATACTTGGATCGTATTCGAATATAGGTCTTGTCAAAGCCGCTATGGCAACTCAGTCTGGTATTATGACACATTTCGATACACTTTTGAGTAAGATTATCGGGAAGCCATAAGCGCCAAAGAGAATTTTCTTCATCTACATCTCCGGTTCTGAATCTAACTCTTCGGTAAATATATTTGTCGGAAACGACAAGGTCTGGGAGATTTGCTTGATTTTGGGCAATGTTCTCTCTCAAGTGGGTATATTGTTGCGAGTCAAATTCAGCCGAATCTAAATCGATATCATCGCATGTCGATATTGAAGAACCTCCACAAATCGCGTTATCTACAACAATATCACTAGTCGCGATTTCCTCCATGTTCATCCTCGATAGACAATCGGGCACCACGTTTAAGGATCCTTTTCGATGTTCAATGGAGAAATCGTACCCTTGGAGTTCTAAGCTCCATCTGGCTAGTCTACCTGATAGTTCCTTCATTGACATGAGCCATTTAAGGCTCGAATGGTCGGTAATGATTGTAAATGGCAATCCGTCGACATAGGGCCGAAATTTTCGCACGCTTAACACGGCTGCGAGGCATTCTTGTTCCGTGACGGTATAATTTTTCTGCGATTTGTTGAGTTTCTTCGACATGAATGCAATGGGCTTCTCATTACCGTTCTCATCCACTTGAAAGAGAACACCGCCTACTCCTTCAGACGAAGCATCGCATTGGATGACAAAAGGTTTTGAAAAGTTAGGTTCAGCTAATACTGGAGCTGAAGAAAGGGCTGATTTAAAGCTCTCGAAAGCTTCGAGTGCTTCGGGGGTGAATTCGAATTTAGCCTTCTTTTGAAGGCAATTGGTTAAAGGAGCAGCTACGTCAGCATAATTACGAATAAACCTCCTGTACCAACCCGTCATGCCTAGAAACCTTCTTACTTGCCTAACGGTAGTTGGAACAGGAAAATCAACCATTGCTTCAATTTTATCTGGGTTGGTTTTCAGGTTTCCCTGACCTACGATAAAACCTAGAAATTTTATTTGTTTCATACAAAATTTGCTTTTCTCGAGGTTGATTGTTAAATTTGCTCGACGAAGGCAAGCTGCCACTTCTTTAAGGATGCGTAGATGTGAATCGAAATCCGAAGTGCAAATCAGTAAGTCATCTAAATAGACAAACACATTATCTCGGAGATGACTAGGAATAACTTGATCCATCACTCTACACAGCGTTTGTCCAGCATTACTCAAACCGAATGGCATTACCTTAAACTGGTAGAGTGGTCTACCAGGTACGGTGAAGGCTGTTTTCTCTCTTGATTTTTCGTGCAAGGGAATTTGCCAATACGCGTCCTTTAGGTCTATCCCCGAGATAAAGTGCGTGTCCTTTATCCGACTTAACAGACCTTCAACATGAGGCAACGGATACGCATCCTTAACCGTGACAGCGTTGACTTTTCGGAAGTCTAAACAAAGACGGACTTTACCAGGTTTTCTCACCAACACTACCGGACAACTCCAAGGAGAGTTACTGACTTCTATCACGCCTAAATCCAACATGCGATCTAACTCTTTGTAAACCTCGCCTTGACGAACCGGCGATAACGGGTAATGCCTAGATTTTATCGGGGCGGCGTTTCCTGTATCGACGATGTGACAACCGAGGTCAGTTTTTCCTAATCCAAGGACAACAAAATTTGGAAACTGTCTTTTAACACTTTCTAATTGAAAAGCCTCTTCAGGTGAAAGTTTCAATAATTCAGTGTCCTCTTTGAAATCTTCTTCCTTGTCAAAGTCTACTTTTAACTCACTTATTTGAGGTAGCAATTGGAAGCTACGCCAAAAATTCATGCCAAGATATACTTTTTGTGTCAAGTTTGGTATGATATAAAATGTTATTTTTTTTGAAATGCCGTTATATTTTGTTTCTATCTCGCAATATCCAACTATATCATGAGATTTACCATCTGCCGTACGTACTATATTTTTATAGGGTAGTATTTCAACGCCTAATTTTTGGATTAATTCCCAGCACCCATCACCTAAGACTGAAATAGATGCTCCACTATCAAGCAGCCCAAATACCGATTCATTGTTCAAACATTGGCATACATACGACCATCCGTATCTGAAGATATTATCGTTTCTACTATCTGTTTTCGAAACTTTTTTCGATTGCGAAAACGACAACGAGCTTTTTGAATTTTTAAATTAATTGGTTTATTGTTGTTTCCGAAAATTCGAGATCTAACCTTTTCGTAATTAATTTTTCGCTCGTGAAGAGACTTAAGGTTGTGTGTTTTTATCGGATGAAACTGATCAACGTCAACGTTGGACTTTTCCCTTTTTAAAATTCGTATCGGGATTGGACTGTTATCAGCTTCATCGAAGGAATTCGTTGGGTTGTTAGTATTTAATTTTGGGAGTGGTTCGTCAGATTCCTTGAGGAACGAACCTCCCCACTCCTCGTTTCGTCCCTCGGAAAGTTTCCCGCTTGATGCTTACCACATTGCACTGTGGTGACACCCTTAGCTCCACAAAGGAAACAAAACAAATTCCTAATTGCCGATGGGCAAAAGTGATAAGCGTGTCCTTTCTGATCACAATTCCAGCATATATAATTTGCAGTTGAAACTGGCTTTCGGGTAGAGTACATGGCTGCCACTTCATGTTTTTCCAATTCTGTATCGGAAGAATCGTTTTCGACCGCTATCTCACTCACGTTTCGATGACCGACGGCTCTTTTATTCAAAAACCGTTCAGCCTCGCGAGCTTTTTGTCGAAGCTGCTCTAAATTCTTCACCTCAGCCGACAACAAAATCTCTCCTAGCTTCTCCTTAGAATTACCCCTAATGATTTCAATTAACTTTTTATCATCAAATGGATCTTTTAAGCGGTCGTTCAAGCTTGAAACCGAAACATAAAAATCGTCAAAAGTTTCTTTCGGTCCCTGCTTTCGACACATGAGTCTCATATAAATATCGATTTCTGACTCCAATTTGCCAAATTCCTTTTTCATTGCTTCCTTTATTGACGATAAGTCAGCGTTTGGATTCTTCTTCACAAAACGCCAAAACCACTTATTTGCCCTACCGTCAAGCAAAATATGGAAATTTGCTGCGATTTGTTCCTCGCTATAAGGTGAACTCGACTGCATTCTTCCTATCTTCAAAAGAAAGTCGGATACATTTTCGGAACCATCATATTTGATGTTCCAACGATCCAATCTACATGGACCCGAAGAACTGAACGTAGTGGAAGCCCCTGAGCTTCCTGGTGGAACAGCTTGAGTCATTGAATAGCTATGTCTTTCGACTTGAGGAGGGTTGATTGTTTGTTGCGAAGGTAAACGCAAATTCTCTAATTTTCGCAGCACATTTCCCATAAAAATGTCCATCTGCTGGAAAATCCTAACTTGGTTCTGAACCATGCTTCTCTCTATTCTAGTAAGTAACTCTTCATTTCGACCAACATCATTTTCAGCGCGGTCTGTTGGTTCTCTGTCACCGCCCTCAACTATATAGCTTGGGTCATTTTCCACACCTTGAGGATCTTCTTGATCCGCCATGTTGGATGTCGAATTGGAAATGACCGAGTCTAACTCTTCAGAAAAACTAAACGAATGGTTTAAGTTAAACCTATCTACCGTGTTACCAAACCTTTGGAAAAATTCTTCAAATGTTGCTTCGTTGTGAGCGTTTATTACATCTATGTCGTCATAAATTGAAACTCGGCGACTCCTGCTCATACTTGGCTCGAGTGAACCAACCTCTGATTTCTATCACCTATCAGTAAAGCTTCAAAAAAGAAAAATTTCGATAGGAAAACACCCGAAACTATTTGTCAAAAGACGATTGATTTTGAAAAATACTTTTGCAATTTGCAATTTATTTTCTGCAACACTAAAAAGGAACGTTGGGATTAGCCAATTTGAGTATCGACCAAAACCACTGATTGAAGAATAAAACCAAAAGAAACCAAATCAAATAATATATACAATTTTTAAAACTGTAATTCAAAATTAAGTTAAAATAACTATAATAAAAAGGAATGTTTTACTAAAACATAAAAAATGTTTATAAAACCAAAATGTTAAAAAAAATATAATTCAATAAAAAAAATTATTATTAAAAAAAACTAAAAAGCGTATAATTATTTAATAGAAACTGTATTTCATAAAATCGTGCTTTTTTCAAAAAAAAAATTATCGGAATATTAAATTTTTAGTATCTCAAAGAAAATTTTGTTTGAGTTGTAAATTATCATAAAAATTAAAAAGGGAAGACGAGGTATGAATCCGAAAACGAGATACAACTGCCGAGGATTGAGAAGGAACGTTATTTGAGTCGACAAAAATATGTGTAAGTATATAAAAAGAAAGTAAACTAGTGTTTGCTATTGTTTTTTTTTTTTTGTATGAAGATTAAGCTATCGTTTTCTAAGTTTACAGGACACTACATGACGAGCGACGAGCATCATCAATGAGGACTCTGGAGATTCTCAAAAAAAACTAAAAATTGAAAATTTTAAGTGTTTAAAGGACCATCCAAGACACCACTAGCATCAAGGGATCTCTTTAAATTGTAGTTGTATATATAAAAGGTGTACCATATCCACCTGCAATTTGGGCATCTTTTCTTCAGATGCCTAAAGACTAAGCTTATATGGTTCCTTTGTTCAATATATATACTTAACTATCAAATTCAACCTCCTTGCGGCAACGCGGTACCGGGTAACCGACCTTAGTAACCGGGACTCACAAAGATGTTGAAATCAAATCGGTTAAGTAAAAATAAAAAAAATTAAAAAAAAAAATGAAAAATGTTTTGACCAAAAAATTAGTTTTCGACTCGTAAATCAAAACGAAACATTGTTAGTCTCACCATCTTCCGATAGTGAAACCGACACGTTGGGCGCCATTTTTGTAACGAGTTTGTTCTTTGTTGAGGTCATCGCTGGCACACCAATATCCCTCGCTAGCTCTGGAGTGGATTCGTAGACATCCTCGTTAACAAAAAAAGTATGCCAGTCTTCATCATCTAGATGGTATCGATGCGCGAGATCTTTTTCTTACCCCCCTACCTGGTTGTTTTCTCGCCGAACAACCCCTTGAAACAACGTTCCTTCTCCTCCGCCCTTCTACCCCGTTTTCCTCATCTCCTCATCTCCCCCTTTTTAAATCACAAATCTAGAGATTCATTTTCTTTAAATCAAATTCACAATTTTTATTCTCCATTTATCATAATGATCTGTAGTTCACAAATATCACATTTTAAATTTACTTTATATTGTTAATTAAGATTTGTTTTTTGTTTATTTCGATTTTTAAAAATTGAAATTCTTTGGAATTATAAAATAAATAAGTGAAATTTAAAAGGTTTAATTCAAAAAGTAATGGCATATATATGTAGTGTAGCACAATTATATTTCTTTAAAGAAATATTGGGCAATATTTATTGTATTATATGTCGACACGTTAAAAAAAGAAAAATCACTCACCCCAAAAATCCGATGCAGTGGCCACCCCTTCGATTATTCTTGGCTTGAGGAGGCGATCCTTAGTACGCTTTATAGTTTTATTTAATTGAAGCAATAAACTTTACCACTTCCACTTCACAGAAAAAAATATAGTTTGCACTAACCTAGTAGATGTATATATATATATATATATATATACGAATGTGTATATATATATATATACACACAGCGCCGGCCCCAGCCAAACTTGCGCCCTGTGCAAGATTTGTAGAAAGCGCCCCTTTTTTATATTTTTTTTACACATAAACTGATACACAAGCATAAGCCTTTCCCAGATTACCCAGGAGGTAGACTTTAAATGCGTTTTTTTTATTGAGGTATCCCCAGGAGGCCTAAACCATTAAACTAAAACGCAGCGAAGAAATGAGCAGAGGGGAAACTTTTAAACTTGGAAACTTACTTTTCTGGCCTTACATTTTGCAAATTCACAAATGAGATCATCAAAGTCTAAAGAATTTAATAATTTCTTTTCAATGGACATTATAGATAAACCTACCAATCTCTCTTGAGTCATGGTTGTCCTAAGATAATTTTTAATAATTTTAAGTTTAGAAAAACTACGTTCTCCTGAAGCTACCGTGACTCGTGACCGGGATTGTATTAAGAATTTGGAGAGCAATTACTAAATTCGGGGCAAAATCTTCAAGGTTTGAACTAAAAATAAAAATTAACATGAGCTGTGTCGTGTAACAAGCTGGGATATTACGGTAAACTCTTGAAACAATTCTTCTCCAACTAAATCTTTAAAACTACTTTATGTTAAAACATTCTGCAAATTAAGGCATGAAGCACGTACATTTTTATTTTTTAAACATTCGCTTATGTTACTTAAAAATGAAAAATTGATACTATACGTATCAAACCTTTCAAGTATTTAAAAAAAAAATAAACTTTAAATCTTTGTTTCGGGTCTAATATAGTTTCAGGACATTCATCAGCATAAAGTATTTTTCTCCGTTGAGATCGCAATGATGAAGCTACAGGAAACATATTTGGTATTTCTAGGGAACTAGCAATACGCTCGGTTAATTTAACATACTTACTCATTAAATTTTTCATCGGAACGCATTAAAATCAAACTGTTTTTTGTATTTTCTAAAACTGTTATGCCAGTTGACAGATTAACGGACGGACTTTGCAAATATTTACTAGTTTAATTTATATTTTCTAAAGTATCAAACCAAATTAGCAGGCAGCAAATAAATGTAAAATCAAAAGTTTTATTTCCTAACGATTCTGCAATGTTTTTTGCCTCTAGATTTTTTAATCCTATAAGGGCTTCATATATTTCTTCTTAATTTGTTTTTAAAGGCCTTAATGCGTCTAACCTGCTCGCTCATCTAGTCTCAGAAGGGGGTTTCAAAGTAAGACTTGGAATTTTCTTCTTATAAATATCCCACCTCGTTGTGGAACTTGAAAAAAAGTTATACAAACATTGAATTGTATCGAAAAAATTAACTGCATAAAATAAGCACCGAGCAGCATCATTAACCACTAAATTTAAGGAATGCGGGCAACATGAAACTAAAAATGCTCTTGGTTCCAGGGTTCGAATTCGATTCTGAACACTCGCTTCTTTTCCTTTTATATTCGAACCATTATGTATGTATGTATGGATGTACTTTATTGAGATTTTTTTTTTTACACTTAGGTATGATTCTTAATTCTATGTACCTATACTATACATAGTTATTTCAAAAGCTTGTTATTAATTTGGCGACTTAGAATTGGTCAGGCTACACAGCTTTTATTTTATATTAATTTAGTTTATTTTTGTAAAGCACATTAGTTATTTCTTAGACACAGTCTCTTAGTTTTATAAAATTACGTCCACTCAACAAGACGAAGCCTATTCGAACCATTATCATAACTTTGGCTTTGACAGTTAGATACTTATTAAAATTTCATGTAATTCAAGCTTGTCTAAAATCAACTGAGTCAGTCACATTACGGTCTTGTCACAAAATACGTCACTTCTATTAAAAACTGATAGCTATGTATTTAATATTAAGAAACAACAAAGCGAAAAAACAATTGCAACAATCTGCATTCTGCACCAGACTAGATATACCTTAAAAGTAGCCGTTACAACAGTCATTAACTTTCACAAAAAAAAAACAAACTGCCTGTGCAAGAACAATTCGACTCCACATAGAATCATCCCTCTTTAATTTTTAAGCTCTATGCTCCTTTTCCATTCTATTAAAAATTTCATCTGTAATCAGGCACTTAACTCTTACACAGTGTGCAATAAGAAAACCTGCACGCTCTGACCCATATGATTCCGTATAAATAAGTTTTTTTTTTAAATATCTCCCATGTTAGTTTCGATAATCAGTGTGCAAAAAAGAAAACTTGCACATCAATTGACCATTTGTAGCAAAGACACCTACCTACCTCATTTCCAAATATTTCACCCTGTTCGTACAAGAGAAAAAAGAAAAAATCTCAACACAAAAAAGTTTCATGCAAGAGAAAAAAAGAAAAAATCTCAATACAAAAAAGTTCCATGCCATCTCATATTTGCAAGATATATTTTATGCACACCGAGTCCCAAAATTAACATAGAGTATGACAAAGTAAAATACTTATTCAATATTAATATTGAATCGTATGGGCTAGTACGTGCAGGTTTTGTATCACGCACGTTCTTGAATGTGAGTTCTCATCTACAAAGAAAACAACAAAAAAATGTCTCCGAAAGAAGGTTGCTGTGCTACTTTCTACTACAAATACTAATCAAAGACACCCCATATATTTTTGTTGTTGTTTTTTTTTTTGTAGATGAGAACTCACATTCAGGTACGTGCGTGATACAAAACCTGCACGTACTAGCCCCATACGATTCAATATGAATAAGTATTTTGCTTTGTCATACTCTCTATGTTAATTTTGGGACTCGGTGTGCATAAAATATATCTTGCACATATGAGGTGGCATGGACATTTTTTGTGTTGAGATTTTTCCTTTTTTTCTCTTGCATGGAACTTTTTTGTGTTGAGATTTTTTCTTTTTTTCTCTTGTACGAACAGGGTGAAATATTTGGAAGTGAGGTAGGTAGGATTTTTAGTTCTGCGATATTTTGAGTTAAATTTTCATTGAATGCAACAATGAAAGTGATGTTAGTTAGTGCGCAAGAGATAACTTAGGACAGTTGTGATGGATGTTTTTTTGAGATTATTTTAAGAATGTTTGTGGTTAAAGAATGGCAAATAGTAGCACATATTTGTTTGCAAGATCAGATTACATTTTCTTGCTCCTGGTAATGCGCCCCCAGAATTCTGCGCCCTGTGCATCTGCACATCTTGCACATATGCTTTGTCCGGCCCTGTATACACATATATAAGGCACGAAAATATACCACTTTTCTTTTCTTTGATTTTAAACTTTACTTTAAAATATTACTAAATCGAATAAAGATTTTAAAATTGAACAATAAAAAAAACTGGATTTTGCTTTAATTTTGAATTTAAAGATGAGAAAAAAAAGCACTTTTATAGTTGTATGTACATATATCTATGTGTATAATTGTTTGATTTGCTTGGTTTTCCGTATGCGTAGCGGTTGGTGGGACGGTTTAGGAATTTCGGGATTTCCTTTCCCGTTAATGTCCTTTTATTTTGTGTCCTTTAAAAAAAAATTGAGGCCGCCAAAAAGAATGTTTTGAACGGCCTAAATGCACCAAAAAAAATGCGTTTTAATTATTTAATATTTCTCTAAATATTCTTAATTGAAGCTTACCTTCAGTAAATTATCAGATAAATATATGTAGATATATATATATATATGTAGATATATATATATATATATATATATGTATATAGGTATAAACTTTTGATCGTGGACGATCTTTCGTTTGGGTTTCCCTATGCGTCGAAACCAGCGCTGATAGATTTTATCTACAAAACTATATAATACAAAAAAAACTAAACTTTCCCATTTTTTTGAATAAACCGAAACCTACCTACGATTTGAATTTCTCAACTTAGGTTCCTTGGGTGGTCGGTCAGTGGTATCTTCTTCAACTTCTTTGTGACTTCCTTCTTCAAAGGTGGATAATTTGGAAAAGAAGGTACTTGCCGACGGCTTTTGCTCATGAACCCTAACTATACCTATTACACTAACACTACCCTATCAGGATTTTCCAGCCTTTGTTTTATTTCACACCCACTAACTTACGCATTATTACATTCGCTTTATAAAAAGCCATAAACTTATTTATGTGCGTGTACGCATTAGTGGGTGTGATTTACGCACTTGTTGCAAACGTCTTCGGATGCAAATCGGATTCATACATGTCATGACACCGATCGCATCCAAATTGTTTTATGCAACATAGGTGAGTTTCTCAACCTTCGCAACATTCTCAAATTATGGCAGACATGACAATCACTCAATCTGTAATTTGAGTGACCGCCATAGCTCTTGCTGACTAAAAAGAGAACGTATCAACTCAGCTGTTAGTTGCCATAACTTGCCAAAAAAAATAAGTGAGTGCAGTGGCAGTTGAGTGTGTCGTAGTTGGTGGTGTTTTTGTTTAGTTTGTTTTCCTTTTTATTTTTCGCATTTCACCCTTTTTATATAAAATTAGTTTCCTTTTATTATAGTAATATATAATACCGCCCATTCGGTTACAACATGTTCTTTTTTTTCCATTAAGAATAATAAATAGAATTTTTTAAAGCCTTGGAAGAGCCATTGCCTTCTTAAGTAGATACAAAATATAAACAAAGTTGGTACTAAGCTGAAAAAACATCCAAATAATACAAAACTACACAAATATTATGATTCGTTATGTAAAGCTGTTAAAACTGACATTGAAGCAGCTCGTGAAAATTACTATTCTAATTTGTTCAAAAGCTCGAAAGGCAATTTAAAAAAGGAATGGAAAATTACGCAATAGGAACTATTGTTGCGGACGATATTTCACTATGCGATTCAAAGTGTATTTTGAACAAATTCAATGAACATTTTACGTTGTGTTGAACAAGGTTCTTATCCTCAACATTTTAAATGTGCAGAGGTGATCCCTCTTTATAAAAAAGAAGATAGAACAAATATGTCAAACTACAAACCTATTTCTCTTTTCCCACCTTCTCAAAAATTCTTTTTTTTTCAGGATTTAATTGCTCTTATAATTCTGTAATAAACCAGTTGCTTTTCATCACGCACTCTCACAGTGCGTGAAAACATTGATATAAAACCAACAATTGTGTTTGAACAAGAGCCAATGCAGTAACATTAATTAAACTGCAATACAAGAGAAATTAATATTGTTTGTACAGAATAGTAAATCAATGTTATCAAGGGATAATAATTGATCATTAAGTAAAACATAAGAACTATCAGGAACTATTAAAGGATCGAGCAAACTTAGTGTAGAGTTAGGCGCATATCGGGTAGGATAAGAATTTTTTACATGAAGACCAGAAAGAGAAAGTTTAACAATTGTTCCGACCTACCTTTTTGTTTTAAAAGTCAGTATTGAAATCTCCAAAAAAGATAATATAATATATTCAGAAATATCCGAAGAAATGGCTCGAGAGACTTTCTTTTTTTTTGGATTATAAGCGCAGGACACAATACATTTCGATGCTCCTTCTGAGAGTTCCAAAATAAGATACTCAATCCTTCCTAATTCTGATTTCTTAATAACTTTACAATCAATACTAGCTCTAAAATAAATAGAAATAAGTTTTCTTATCGTATTAGTGATACGATCATTACGAAATATCTTGTAACCATTTATATTATAACAATCATTCAGAATATCTACCTGAAACAATGACTTAGCTGAACAAATAATATCAACAATAGAATAATCCGTAACATATCGAAGAAAATCTAATTTAGATTTATTAAGACTGCGCGCATTTATGAAACATATTTTAAATCCTTCACTTTGATAGAATTCGTATTGCGGCATGAATTGACAAATTTATTGAACCACTGGAAGAATTATCTGCCCAAATCATGATCTTCATTAAATTACATGCAATGAAACAACACTTCACAATACAAATCGGCCGGAGAAGAAAAAAAAGATTATTATTTAAAAAGTAAGTATATGTAAAGATATATGTTTTTATTTACACATCGTAAAGAGAAATTAAATTTTAATGAAAAATGTATTAATTAACAAATTTATTGAACCACTGGAAGAATTATCTGCCCAAATCATGATCTTCATTAAATTACATGCAATGAAACAACACTTCACAATACAAATCGGCCGGAGAAGAAAAAAAAGATTATTATTTAAAAAGTAAGTATATGTAAAGATATATGTTTTTATTTACACATCGTAAAGAGAAATTAAATTTTAATGAAAAATGTATTAATTAATTAATTTATTCCTGTAGTACCCGTGACGTGATGGTTCATTCAAAGGACTGTCATGCCTTGGGATCAATCCCTGCCTATGCCATCTAAAGTTTTTTTTCATGGGTACTGCCTTTTGCGAGGAATTGAGAAATCCTCCATAAGTAATTCTTGTCATGAAAAGTGTTTTCTCAAATTAGCCGTTGGGATTCGACTTAAAACTGTAGGTCCACTCCATTCCTGAAAACATTACACGCACACGAGAATGGTTAAGAGTTGTAGGTCACTAGGCCCTAGTTCTCAACGGAATGTTGCGCCACTTAATTTATTTATTTTATTAATTATTTTCAAAAAGAAGGCTAAAGCAAGAATAAGAAAGGAAAGAAAGAATTAATTAAAATGAGAATGTTCTAATTATGTAGTTGTGGATGTCAGCTTTCATATTTAGATTTCGGTCTACTGGTGTATAGAGCTTTCATACATGTTTGGTGCATGATGCAAGCGAGAGCTATCATCATCTCCATCATCTGTAGAGATATGGATGCTTCAACGTAGTTGTAATTCATGTGCTCCAGTAATCGGTGAGACAACTTCAGAGTGAGTACTCAAAATTTTATCAAGGCATTGACGAGTAACAACTCGCTGAGTATCAGATTGTTGTTGCAGTCTGACATACAAATTCCACGATATGAATACGTTGAAACAATTTTTTCTTTCTTCTTAATTTCAAGGTGTATTTCATTTTTGAGAGATTCATGTACAAATATATATGTAAATTATATACCCATCACATTCTAAACCTCAATCACGTAGGCTGTGACTGTTTCTTTTTACAATAAAGTGCAAGGGAGCTTTGATGTTTATTGTTACGCAAAGATTGTGAAACCTGAATTTGAGGCAGAAGAGAAGAGTATGGAACTTGATGCATTATTGCATCGTCAGCAACGATGCATGCTATTTGAGTTTTAAGATCATTATTGTCAATAAATGTCGATTCAATCTTACTTACTATTTCATCAATTTTTGCAATGTCATATTTCAATGATGTTATTTCGAGGTCAATGTTTTCGATTCTTTTTAACATTTTTTCTTCAGATTCAGCTATTTTAGACAACAACAGACTAACAATATACTCACTTTGTTTCTTTTGGGCGTTCCATATTTGGAGCTCTTGTAGGCGGTGGTGTGTGCGGTTACATGACGTAGATTTCTTGATTTAAGAGAATTTGAGCGTTTGATATTCACCCTTATTGTAGTAGGCGTTTTATTTGAATGACAATTGTCACACAAACAAATTGGTACTGCGAAAGGCGTTATAGTAGTGTTACGCTACTTGACATTTGGCGGTTAGTGGAATCCAAATTTTTGATCGACAAATGTCACTCTCATCGCTATTGTAGCAGTCGTTTTAGTTTCCTTTTATGACGAGTAAAACGCCACTTTCTGTCGATGGAAAATTTTCAAACGCCTTGTGAAAAAAGAAATAAAAATGCAAGTTTTTCTAATGTTTAATGTTTGTTTTAGTGTTATTAATTTTATTTTTACTAAAGGGTGAAAATTACCAAACCAGGTGAAATGAAAAGGCTCACAGAATTAATGGAATTAAATCCTTCATTAACAACCAATTTTAGGAGAGGCGCCCCCAAACAGAACAAAAAGAAACAATTGGGAATTCGTTGCAAATACCCTCAATTCCTTGGGGCCAACGGTTAGAACGGTAAAGGAGTGGCAAAAGGTATGGTTTGATGCCAAGTTTAAAGTAAAGCTTCATTGACTGTTTCCTTCTTGGGCGGATCTGAATGGTGTTATTAGAAAGGGTTCCAGGGGATAGCCTTTGTTCAAGCTATTCCTGTTGTAGTAACGATGTTGTTAATCTTTTTTTGGTGTTTGAATTTTTATGTGGCTACGTCCAATTGTTCCCGGAAAGCCAGCCTTTTCATAAAAAAAGCTTAAGCTTGTTTTGTTTCTTCGTCCAAATAGTGAGAATTTATTTAACGAGGGAAAATGTGTACTTCCATAATTTCCAGCATTTCTTTGAAATTGAGGCTCATCGTTGGTTGTGCAATTCCCTAATTTGAAGTCATTACATACACCCTTTTGGTAGCTGCTTTCAGCAAAAAACCTCAAAGTAGCTGCAAGCTTTAAAACTAGTGGCACCGATAACATGCTTTGTCTTTTCGGTATACCTTTTCTTCAATTTCATTTAATTGGTAAATAAAGGATTCCCTATTCCACCTTAAGTACATTACATGTCTTGAAATATAACAAAATAGAGTGATTTGTCCAATGAATTATCCTTGGATGTATGTATGTACTTGTCCGTACTTACTTCGAATCTGGTAAATGTAAAGAATTTGATGTCGATCTTATTCTTCTTTGTTTCAATAAGTTAAGTTTTTTATTCTCTTCAATGCTCACGTTATTTAACAAAATAAACAGTCCAATGCTGTATATTTGTGCCTTTTTTATAATTTCACTAAAAAAGTTTTATTTTTATTTTAAAATTGAATTTATTCTTTCGAATATCAATCTCTCATAATCAGCTGTTTATGTGGAATGTGTGTGGATTGCAAATAATAGCGTTTAAGCAACGCAATGTGTGACATTTTAGTATTCGAGTTTATCTTTATAGAGAATTTTAGGAAACCACTTTAATTTATATTTCATAAAATACTTTTAATTCATTTACTTTTTGAATATTGATTACTTTTCTCAAAGTTCAAGATGTGTACTCAGGTCAAATTGAAAATATATGAAACACGTCTACTCAATTGCGTTTATGAGAATCATAGTTTTAAGTTTTATTTTAAGGACCCTATTTAAAGTCATCTGGAAGTAAATTTGAGAGAAGATAAGAATATTAGTTATTGAAATTTTCAAATAAAAAAATACAAAAATTAAAACAAAAAAATAACAGACGATGCATTAAGCACAAGTAATATTTTATATAGTTTTTTGAATTTTTTGCTAGCTTTAAGATTTAAGATGAGTTTTAATTAATAAAAATAAATTTGAAAAAAGTAAACAAACCCAGATTGGACAGCAAACGCTAGAGACAGAAAGTCAACAACTGTCTATGCCTATATCTCAAAGAGAATCCATGTCATAGTGTTGTTAGTGTAGAGGCATCTCTTCTTGCGAAGCTGAATATGTTGCAATATCAGCAACCTTACATAAAACTATATGGTAAAATGGAATAATAAGTCAACTCTGTTGCAAACACCATAAGCCACTACTAATCAACTGCGATAATCAAAGTGCCATTTCTATCACATCAAATTTTATCCGAAAAATAAGCATAAAGTGATCTGTCATTACTTTATACAAGACACTTGCGCTTGAAATCAAATTAAATTATATTAGCAAGGAAAGCCGATGGATTCACGAAGCCGCTGGAAAGAACGAAGCTTGAAACTTTTCGATGTAAGGTGTGCTTTCATTTACAAATTTCAGCTTAAGATGGGGTGTAAAACACACCTCGTGTATGTGGTCTGTAATCTGAAAATTCGTGAATACGAGCAGGCGTTTTTTTGTATTTGTTTTATGTATCTTTTGTTGTATAATAAAACCTTTTTGCTGTTTATACTACTTCAGATGCGTTTTAATTCGCTCTGCTATAGTCTCCATTACAACGCCGAAAGTAATGTTTTTGCATAGTGTCCTTCAGATTTAAATTACATTTGCTACCAGCTTGCTTAAGTCGATACAGGGATTTTCAAGCCGGCATACTCGATCATGGCATCGCGAATCAACGAATCTATCCGGCTGATACATGACCACTGAATCATTTAAATTCCTCTGCAAGTAGGCTGTTGTGACATCAACAAGGTGTAAATAAAGATTACACTGTGCATCAATAGCCAGTATTATCCGATTTGTAGAGTAGCGAATTTCAGGGGTAAATGCCTCATAGTTGTTGACAAGGCGGTCGACAGAACGGTCCGCTTTTCGTTTTATATATGTATTCAATCACTTGCCAACAACTGATTGGGTCAACCAATTCCCAACTATCCTTCGATGTGATAGCATCATATCAGCTTTTATAGCCTCACTCCTCGCTTATTTTCTGCTTAAATAAAAGAACAAGGAATTGACGTGCTTTCTTGGACAGTCTTGATGCCTTTTGGTTGTATTGCTTGAATGGACGCCGAAATTAATATGTTGTGTTGAGTTTTTTGAATATATTGTTGTTGCTCAACATGTAACTATGTGCCTTTTGGTAAAAAAAGGCCAAAGCGTAGCTTTCAATGCCCATAATTATAGACTGATAGTGGTCTGGATGGCCGGCAAGGAATACAGTTCCTATCCACTCCTCGCTTAACTGAATATCTATGTACTCTGTTCATTATGTGCTTAGTAGTATGTTATGTAATGTATGTAATGTATAATTTTATTCGCACTCTTCTAAACTCGTTATTATGAGAATTTTCAAACGACCAACACTCGGGTTAACCATGAGTCTTGAAAAGCCTTTTGAAGGCTATCCTAAACTTCCTTGTGTGTCTTTGCTTCCTTCATGTGGACATAGTAAAGTGCTTCCATTAACAAAATAATTTTTCTTGTTGTTTTAGTCACAAATTTGGGATCTTTGTTCTTCTCCGTCACGCAATCTCATAGATTTTCGTGTTGAAGTAAATTTTCCACTGCCAACTGAAAAATATCGTAGTTTTATCGTCCACAAAATTTCTCTATGGACAAGATAGAGGACGATGATGAGGCCATAGTGTGTCTTGATTAAAAAAATAAAGACAAAAAATCCCGAAATATCTGGCGCAACCTTTGCCATTAATTTAATGAAAAGCTCGAATTTTCCTAACTTTCTTGTGTTTATTTAATACCGTACACCTGGTCCCATAACCTAATATTTTAGAAAGATTTAGCGAAGCACAAAAAATAAAGAACAGGACTTGTTTTGATGAAAGTTAAAAAGGAAAAGAAAGACGTTTATGTGTCTGACAAGTTAATAATGTAGGAAATATGGACATGAGTTACAATAAATGCTAAGAGTTGCCAGTAAATCAGTTTTTATTTTACTCTTTTACAATAAAAGTTCCCGGGTTCTTGAACCTAGACAAATTACAAACAAATCCAGCCATGATACGTTCTATGGTTTTAAAAAGATGACACAAATTTTATTATGGATTTCCGCTTTTAACAGCTGGTCAAAGCTTGGTAGCCGTTGATATATGTTGATTTACTTTTTCCTACGATATTTGCAAAGATCGTATTCTATAGCAGAACCAAATTAACTGAAAGTGTCATTCATTAAACTATGATAAACAACTTCAAAAGTTATTCTTCTATTTAAACTTATGTGTTAACTTCTCCACCGTTAAAAATTGGGCGTCCTCGTTCGAGGTATTCTTCATCTCGTCAGAGAATATAACGCTATTCCAGAAAGACAAATCGGTCTGTAAATGAATTCTTGTAAATTTCATCCGCCTTTGGCGATTCACCTTGCTAATGAACGGCTTTCTCCTAATAGCGCAACTCGACCTTGTGAAGGATGCGGCGTACGTTTTGGGTACAATATGACTTTCCTGTCTCTTCTTCTACCTCAGCCTGAAGTTTTGGTTCTCATGTTCAGAGATGTTCAGAGAACGTTCGCGGGCGACCACTTCGAGCCATGTTCGTAAATGTTCCACATTGCTTATGTTTTTCCCAAATTTTTTGGATGGTTGCTCGGCAACAAATAAAGCCAAAAAGTTTTTTCTTTTATAAAATGTATCTTTTTTTACAGGTTTTAGCACAATTGTATTGCATGTTTCTGTTGTAGACAAGGTAAGCAAATAAATTATAATAAAATGATTGTTCGCAATTTTAACATCACCTTATTCTAATGCTTCTTCAAGATTTATATAAGTCATATTTTCTTTTTCTTAAATTTCTTTTGTTAAATTAATGTTTGTATTTGTTAAAATATAGGATTCCTCGACACCAGCTTATCAATTGAATATGGCCTTTGTAAGCAATTTTCCCAGAGTCTGTAACGATTGTAGTGTTCCTGTTTTCTTTTACAATACAAAGTAAACAAATTTTCCAGACAGATACTGTTTAGTTTCGTGTCTTGTTATTTTAGGTAAACTTATGGTTTATGCAAAAGTTTTTGTAAATTATTCTTGTCTAATGTCTGACGTCGTCTATAGACTTACTTTTATTAGTTTTTGTGCATATTTTATGAACTTATCTAACGCAGTCATAAAAGGCCCTATTGTGGGTTTCAATTATCAAGTTTTCTTGATCATATTCATTGTTGATATTTTGAACCTCTTTTTGTGTTAATCATATTTTATAATTATTAAAATGTAAAAGAAATTTCTTAAATAAGCCCCAAATTCTTTTTCCTTTTATGATGTTTGATGTATTAACCGGGTAAATGTGTTTTTTTTTTAGAATTGCCGTAAGGTATTCTTTATTGAATTCGTATTCGTTTATAATATGTTGGTGGTATGCTGGAAAAACTATCTTAAGTTGTCGGATAGATGGATAAATATTTGATTTTTAAATACATTGATTGGGGTTGCTATTATTGGTATCTAATTTTGCAACGAGCATTCGTCACTATGTTTAGTAGGAGTTATGTAATGAAAAGATGTGCACGTTCGGTGGGTGTAATAAGGAGTCCGTAACTACTTTTGAACTATGTAGTTTAGTTCATAATTGTATTCCTCATTTAAATTTTTGTAACTGAGCGCGTGCATCCGTGGCTGATCTGTGCTAATTTTAACCTTTATTGATCCGTTAAAGAACATTCTAAGAGAAGTGAGTGCCCAAATAATTGCAAGCATCTCTTTCTTGTCGTGATATTTCGTGATAAAAATAAAATGGGCTTATCATAGCTTGGTATAGAACTGCTCCCAAAGTGAAGTTGGGAGGAGGAAGCTAACGTCTGGCTCTCGGCTATGTAATGTTTTCGCTGTTGACACTCGGATGGTTGGTTGGGATTCGGATAAAACAATAGGACAGTGGATAACAATGTATATAACAAGACTGCGAGGATATTCGTCGACCTGTCGGTAGAAGACACGGCTACCAGCACTGGCATAGCCTCCGGTCTGATTGCCGGGATCAGAAATTGCAAGTGACAAGCCACTTTTATGTTTTGAAACTCGTTCTCAATAATACATTTTTCTTTCCTTTTTTTTTCTTTTATTTTCTTTTCTTTTATTTTCTTTTCTTTATTTTCAGGTCTATTATTGAAAAACGAGTTTTACAAAATAATGAACACCAAAAAGGGAACTGACAAGAATGTCAACCTGTTCTTTGTTTACTTCTTTATCCTCGATATGGAGGATGGAGTTAGCATCGGGGCAATTGTGGTTGACAGTGTCAGCGACAGTTGCTCCGTTACTATCTTCAACCTCCTGAGTTTATCACCCTCTTTCAGGCGGAATAAGATATCCTTCTGCAAGATGGCGATAAGGAGACGAAATAATAGAACTATAATGCAAACGACTACATGACGCTCGGTTACATTATCAGAACACCCTCACATAACTTTGTAAAATTATTAAACACCCTATAATAATGAAGAAAGATACAAAGTATCTTTATATAAACAAAATGTAATGCTCACACATTGATTCATAATTTCATCTCATAGCGGATGATGATATCCGATATTATAAATATCATATCAGCACTTTTTGCCTTCAGTAACTTGTGTGCCCAAAGCATCTTAAATAATTCTAAAAGAATTCTTGTGTTAGCAATTTTAAAAGACAAAGGAAAGCAAACGATCTTCAGTCGAAGATAGATTTGCTTAGTAAACATTTTATAAGTATAAAAAGGGTTTCATCGATCAATTCAAGTTCAGTTCACAGTTTGTCATTCTACGTATAGCCTAAGATTTCCCCCCACCAGTGGTAAGGGATCTGAAGCTTTGATTTAATAAATAATATTAAGTTTAAAATACATGAATGCGTTTTATTTAATTGTTGATTGTGATCTTCTGCGATCACAAAAATATATCTTTTTATTCAAATAAAGAATCGGAAACGAAATTGGCGCAGTCGGTAGGATCTCGAAAGATCAAAATATATTGAATCTTACTTTATTAAAAGTTTAATTCGGGATCGTCCTAAAACTAAATAAAATAGTTAGTACCGGTAAAGGAAAATTACTAAATGGTGCTATAGGACAGTGAAAAATAAAAATATATATTTTGTTCAGTGAAAAGCACCGTAAATCAAGATCCGAAAGGACAATTTTACAAAGTCTCGAAGAGAGAATGCTTGACTAATAAAACAATTAAATAAAACATTAAATGCAACCAGAAGGAAATCTTCAAAAGGAAGCATACAGAAAGTGAACTCAGTGTTAAATTAAAATTAACAAAAAGTGCTACTTAATGCAACCAGAAAAAAAAAATCTTCAAAAGGGAGCAGAGGCCCCGCAAGTAAAGGAACCACATATAGAAGTAAACTCACAAAGTTGGATAGACGATAAAGCAACAGCTGATTTCCAGGAACATATTAGATCAATTCAGCAAAAGTTGAGAAGAAAACAACTTCAACAAAATAAAATTAAAGACAAATAAAAAGTTAAAAGTGCTACTAAAAAAAAAAAAATATATATATATATATGACATTACTTTAAAAAGTGTAAATTAATAAAAAGAAGGAAGAACAACTGTACGTGGCAAAATTACCCAAGTCGAAAGCCCCAACGTGTTCGATAAATGAAGAAATATACACCATACAACAAACCAGCTGCGTTAACATATAATACCGAGGAAGAAAAAACTTCAAAATCAACAGATCCTGCAGCAATCCAGCAATCAAAAGAAATTGAGCAAGCAGAAGAAAAAATTGAAAATAAGGTAAAAATGGCTACAATAAATATCGACCCCTTAAAATTAGTAAAGAATTTACCAAATTTTAATGGTAAATCATGTAATATTATTATATTTATAAAAAGGTAGATTTCATAATGAGTGTTGTAAATTTATATAATGAAGCAGCAAAGGAATTTATAGTAAATGAAATTAAATCCAAAATCACAGATAGTGCATTAGAAGTAGTATTACGGGGTGGCGACCCAAATAACTGGCAAGAAATTAAAAACTTATTAGTTAGAAATTTTGGTGAAAAAGAGTCCTTTTTGAAATTAAAGGAACTAGCTGACAAAGTTTATACTAAAAATATAACTCAGCTATATAATTCATATGCAGACATTCTCTGCAGATTAAACAATAAATTTTATCTATTGGAAGATAAACCGATAGAATATAATTGTAGCAATAATGAAGCGTCATTATTAGCTAAATTTTGTGAAAAGATTCCACCAAATGCTAGTTCGATTATTATTAATCATGAAATAAAAACTTTAAGTGAAGCTTTTTATAAATTAGAATCTTGTCATTGGACAAAAGAAGAAAATAATTATAATGATAGAAATACTCGAAACTATAGAACTGGAAATAACAATAATAATTTTAACGACAAAAACTATAAAAAATATAATAATTACAATACAAATCAAAGACTTGATAGAAATTATAAAAACGAATCAGGAAATTCAAATAACTATAGGAATTTCAATAATAAAGGTCAAAACTTTTATAGAAACAATAATCAAAATTATAGAAACCAAAATGAACGAAATTATAGGCAACCAAATAGAAGTGGAAGTTATTCTAATAATAATCGTAATCCATTTGCTACACAAAATAAAAAAAATGATCTAGAACCAATGGAAATAGATCACCTTACTCAAAATACAGCAAATTTTCAAACACCTGCCTCAACAGGCCATTACCCTGCATAGATGTTCATATTCTTAATAAAAAACTTAGATTTTTAGTAGACACAGGAGCAGCTACATCTATTTTAAAAGAAAATATATTTCCAAGACATTATGAAAGTAAATTAGACAAACCAGTTATAATTAAAGCATTATATAATGAAAATCAAATAAATTCAAAAATAATTTTACCATTACCAATCGAATTTAATAAAAAAGAATCAACCATGGAATTTTTAATTACACCAATTACAAACAGTTCGTTTGACGGAATTTTAGGAAATAATATCCTTATACCATTAGAAGCTGATATATCATATTATACACATACCTTGAAAATTAAAAATACTATTATCCCATTAATGACAAAACCAAAGGAATACCCTTTAGATAGATACATTCAGGAATTATCAAATACACAAATAGATTTATGTGGTATTGATGTAGCTTTACAAGATTTAACTGATAAATTAACTGAACATTATATGAACAAAGAAGAAAAGAAAGCTCTGAATCAAATATTAAAAAATAATAAACAATTATTCTATAGCGAAGGAGATATCTTAACTAACGTAAAAGAAGTAACATAACATTGAAACTAAAAGTGATAAACCAATATATTCACGACTATATAGATATCCAGAAGTACATACAAAAGAAGTCGATAAACAAATAATCGAAATGTTAGATCAAGGCATAATAAAAGAAAGCAACAGTCCATATAATGCTCCTATCTGGGTTGTACCCAAAAAGATAGACAATTCAGGACTTAAGAAATGGCGAATTGTTATAGATTATAGAAAACTTAACGAAGTAACCGTGGAAGACAAGTTTCCTATTCCAAACACTGAAGACATTTTTAGTAAATTGGGAAGATCCCAATATTTTACCACATTAGATTTAGCGAAAGGTTTCCATCAGATATTGGTGAATCCTAAAGATAGGTATAAAACAGCTTTCTCAACAGCAAACGGTCATTACGAATTTAATCGGATGCCATTTGGACTAAAAAACGCCCCGCAACTTTTCAGCGAATGATTAATCACGTATTAGAAGGACTTGTAGGAAAAATATGTGTGGTCTATTTAGATGACATTCTCATATTTAGTACATCATTAGAGGAACATATTTGCTCAATTAACAAAGTATTTAAAAAACTTAACAATCACAATTTAAAAATACAAATAGATAAATGTAAATTTTTTAGCAAGGAAACCGAATATTTAGGGCACGTTATTACTACAAACGGAATTAAGCCAAATCCAGAAAAAATAAGAACAATTGAAAAAATACCTATTCCTGGTACAACAAAACAAATAAAATCTTTTCTAGGTCTAACAGGTTATTACAGGAAATTTATTAAAGGTTATTCAAAGGTAGCAGTACCTATGACCAAATATCTCAAGAAAGGAGCAAAGATAAATATTAACGACCCAGAATATATAACAGCTTTTGAAGAACTTAAATTGCTCATTTCTAATGACCCCGTTTTAAAATATCCTGATTATACAAAGGAATTCGTGTTAACAACCGATGCATCAAATTATGCGATCGGATCAGTCCTTTCACAATCAAATCACCCATTATGCTATGCATCTCGCACCCTCAATGAACATGAACGCAGATATAGCACTATTGAAAAAGAATTATTAAGTATTGTTTGGTCAACAAAATATTTTAGACCATACCTTTACGGTCGCAAATTTAAAATGCAAACTGATCATAGACCTTTAATTTGGTTAAGTAACCTTAAAGAACCAAACTCAAAACTCCAAAGATGGAAAATAAGTTTAAATGAATATGATTTTGATATCGAATATTTAAAAGGAAAAGAAAATCGCGTAGCAGATTATCTTAGTAGACTCGAAGTAAACGCAGTCAATAGAAATGAAGATTCAACATTAGCCACAATTCATAGTGGAATAGAGGAAAGAAATGATCACATAGGAATTTCAGAATTACCTACAAATATGTTTAAGCATCAAATAGAAATTATAGAGTCAGAAGATGAAGGTAAAGATATAAAATATATATACAAAGGTATAAGAAGACTCACTATTAAATCAAAAGATATAGGTGAATATTTTACTGAAGCATTAAGGGAATTTTCACCTGATCACGGAAATGTGGCAGTATATTGTCCAAGTGATACTTTATTTTGTAAAATTCAGGAAAAATATGTTGAGCTTTACAGCAATCAAAGTAAGCTAAAATTACTGAGATGCATTACTCTTTTAAAAGATTTAAGTAATACAAACGATGCGTTGAATCTCATTCAAAGGATTCATGAACAATTTAATCACAGAGGAATACAAGAAACATATCTTGAAATTAAAAATGAATATTATTTTCCAAAATTAAGAGAAATAATAAGAAGATACATTAACAATTGTACTGTATGTCAAACAGCAAAACATGATAGAAGTCCAGAAAAAATAAAATTTGAAATGAGCAAAACTGCACTTAAGCCAAACGAGCTAATACACATGGACATTTATATTTCAAGTAAAGATATTTACTTTTTAACAATTATAGACAAATTTACTAAGCATTTGACAGCCTTTCCCATAGCTAGTAGAAACACTCATAAAATTATTGAGCAACTTAAACTTAGAAATTCTATATTAGGCAAACCCCAAGAAATAGTTTGCGACAATGAGTTTAATAGCCTAGCATTTAAAGAATATTGCAATGAAGAAGGAATTAAAATAAAACTCATAACCCCAAATCATAAGACAGGAAATTCAGATGTAGAAAGAGTGCATGGTACACTTAATGAACATATAAGAATATATAATGCACAAGAAGAGAAAAAGAACATATTAAACCTAAGAGAAAAAGTAATAAAAGCAGTTAGTATATATAATTGTACAATCCATTCAACAATATTAAGAAAACCTATAGATTTTATTCAAAACAAAATAAAAGTAGAAGATTTAGAAGAGATAGGAAAAAGGATCCAAACAATTAAAGAAAATAATATTAATAAAAGAAATCAAAATAAAGCAGATTTTATTGAACCAGATTTAAAAAAAGACGTTTACGTAAAAGCTGACGTAGTAAGAACAGCAAAGAAGATAGCTGAAAAATATAAAAAGACCAAGGTAGAAAAAATTGATAATAAATATTATGCAAATAATAAAAAATTACATAAAACCCATTTCAAAAGAAAGTATAAATATCAAAGTAGTGATAATAATAATTTAATCTCTTTACAGCCAAAATGAAAACCATAATTATAATTGTATTATTCACTTTTATCATAGTGAAATCAGAATTTTTATTACAAGAAATTCATAATCAAGCAGGATATATAATTATAAAACAAGAACCCATTGAATTAATCGAAAAATATGATAAAATACTCCATATAATTAATTTAGAAACTTACAATGAAATTTAAACAAATTGAATTTTCTATAGAAACAGGCTATAACAATTTTCAAGACTTAAGATTAAAAAGATTAATGACAGAAGCTTTAGGAGATTCTAAATCCAAATTACATAGCATACTTCCTTATTCAAGACAAAGGAGAGGATTTATAAACATGGGAGGTAACGCACTCCATTTTCTTTTTGGAGTGATGGATAATGATGAAAGATTAGAGATTGAGAATCATTTAAAAATAATTGAAGAAAACAATATGAATGCTATGACAGAACTAAATAAACAAATAGGTATAAATACGCAATTCCAAACAGAGTTAGAAACAATGGCAGACCGTATAAACAAACACCAGTATATATTAAGAAACTTTATTAATTCCACAGAAATAAAACAAGAAAATCTAGCTAAAAGCATATTATCATTACAAATCAATACAGATATAATGCTGTTAAACAATGAAATAGAAAAATTACAAGACAATGTAGTCTTTTCAAGATTAGGAATTCTAGGGAGAAATATCTTAACTAAAGAAGAAAATAAACGATTCAATATAACCATTAATAAATTAGAATATATTGAGAGCAGTTTATTAACTAGAAATAACAAATTAGTTTTCGCTTTAAAAATACCAGTATTTACACATAAATGTGAAAACATAATAGGTCCGTTCGCGTACTTTCTGCACTAAAATTCGTAAAAAGAAATATTTTAAAGAGTGGGGGTAAAATTCTCTCACCAAAAAAAAAACTACAAAAAAGTAAGCGAACGGGAAAACAAAAAATTTTTCACACAACATTACTGTCTTGTTGCTGTTCTTTGAAAATTTGTTTTTAAATTTTATAACTGACAGCAAAAGCGAGCAATTTATTTAATTTATTTGAATTTCTATCAAATTTGAAATTTTCACAAATCAGCCCAAAGAAATTTCTTGGGCTAAAATTCGTAGGCTGGGGAAATATTTTACTCTCTCGTGAGCGCTCTCTTTTACGAAAAACTACGAAATTTTTGAGTACGCGAACAGGATTTGGTTAAATTTCGTATTTTTTAGTAAAATTGGACTGTTTTAGGAGGGTACGCGAACGGACCTAATGATTCTACCTATACCAAACGATCAAGGACTTGAAGTCGAAATATCAAAATACAACTATATAATTTGTAACAAAACATTATATGAAAGCAATGAAATTAAATATCTTAAACATTTAAAGAAAAGTCCAATATGTATTCAAAACCTATATAAAACAAAATATGAAAACTGTAAGATAAGATCAAATAAAGATCAAGAATTAATAGAATTAGAAGATGGACTTGTATTAACAAAAAACTTAGTAGAAACAAGTCTAAATGAATATTGTAACAATATTGAATATAAAATTATTAAGAATAACCTTGTACATTTTAAAGATTGTAACATTAAAATAAATGCAACTTTATATATAAATCGAAAAGAAACTTTTAAACAAAATATTATAATTCCATTATATAACACATTAAACATTACAAAAATTAATGTTACATTAGAAGATATACATATAAATAAAATTGAAAATTTGAAAGAATTGCAAGCAATAAGATACCAAAACAATATAAAACATGTTATATCATATACTAGTATAACAATCATAATTATTATAATTGCAATTTTATTATTATATTTTAAACGTCGATAAACCCATAAATTTAAAATTGAAAATAGAATTATAGATACTCAGGAGAGCATCAAACTTAAGGGGGGAGGGGTTACATTATCAGAACACCCTCACATAACTTTGTAAAATTATTAAACACCCTATAATAATGAAGAAAGATACAAAGTATCTTTATATAAACAAAATGTAATGCTCACACATTGATTCATAATTTCATCTCATAGCGGATGATGATATCCGATATTATAAATATCATATCAGCACTTTTTGCCTTCAGTAACTTGTGTGCCCAAAGCATCTTAAATAATTCTAAAAGAATTCTTGTGTTAGCAATTTTAAAAGACAAAGGAAAGCAAACGATCTTCAGTCGAAGATAGATTTGCTTAGTAAACATTTTATAAGTATAAAAAGGGTTTCATCGATCAATTCAAGTTCAGTTCACAGTTTGTCATTCTACGTATAGCCTAAGATTTCCCCCCACCAGTGGTAAGGGATCTGAAGCTTTGATTTAATAAATAATATTAAGTTTAAAATACATGAATGCGTTTTATTTAATTGTTGATTGTGATCTTCTGCGATCACAAAAATATATCTTTTTATTCAAATAAAGAATCGGAAACGAAATTGCTCGCTCCTTTCTTAAAAGAGCGTGCTCTGGAAAGGATTGGCCTCCTGTTAGTCCGGAAGGAAAACAAGACAGAACTGGAACGTAGACGAACGTACTGCGTTAATGCCCTTCTTGATATAGAGTGCTCAGGAAATGATTGACCACCTGTCGGGCATGAAAGGAAACATCTCCACAAGGAAGACTCTAGCGTAAAGACATTGATAGGGCTGCCATCCTCTACAATTAATATTCAGGTAAAAAGGGATGTCAACCCATCCGTCTCCGATAAACTTACTGACAATGTGAATGAACAGAACTTCGAACCCATTTTCTTGGCCAAGGACCAAGGTGGATGTCTATTGCTCAAACTTGCATGGAAAGACTGAATAAGGAGATAGGGGATTGCACGGACGAACAGACGCAGGGAACATCCAACTTGCCAAATGAGCCAATTACTGGGTCTCTTAGCCCAGTTTGTCCAGCTGGAAAGAAAGACTCCCAACCAAGTGAGTGTACAGCAGACAAGACAATTGACAGCATCGCGACTTTAGTTGAGAATAAGGCTAAGCAACGCAAGGCTAAAGTTGTCAACGACAGGACAATAAAACGCGGTCAAAAACGCAACGCTGCAAGGATTGTTCGGCGCTTTGCTGGCAGTAATCCAGAATCTTTAACGGAAAAAGAAAAGCTAGCCCCGATCAGATCCGATGAGAGATTAAAGAAAGACGAAAAATAAACACAGACGAAAGACAAAACTAACGTAATAGTCGACGAGGGTGAGGAACTCCCGACAAACCAAAGACCTTCTACGAGCTCAAGGCATGCCAACCTCAGGGATGTCACCAAATAGCCATAGCCAACTTCAGCAAGTCTACATTAGGTTTAGGGTATTTTCGTAGCAAATAGAGGCGATGTTCAAATGGTAGACATGTGTATTCAAGAGGACACAAGTTTCAACAGGTTTTTCTCAATACCCACCTCTGACTATCAACTCCTACTCTCATCTCCCGCAGTGAACATCAAGTACCTATTACTACACCCTAGTGGAAAGTTGTTGGGGTAGCAAAAAAGAAAAGAGGGCAGAAGCATCTCTCCTTATCCAGACGGCAGCGAAGGAATTTCCAAGATGCAAGCAACGGTGGCCTTTACAGTTCCAGTTTGGTTAAACTGCTTAGTAAATAACTTATAGGGCTTCTACGACATATTCAGAGCCCAGTCCTGTAAGGAGCGTTTTTGATTTGATAATTTGAGTAGGGTTCCATTTATAATTGTATTGTTTAACTGGTACTTTCCTTTTATTTGTAAAGAGTACTAGGTCTGTTTAAGGGGGTTAATCGAATCATCAAGCAACAGGTCCATCTACAAGTTCTGGATAAGGCTTGGTTCAGTTGTTAACTTAAAATGGTTAGGAATTTTCCTGTCTCCAGTAGAGCTACGTCATCGGAGTAGGCTAAGTGATGCCCAACTGTCGTTGCTGTCCGAAACGCAATGGGCCAAGAGTCTGAATATCGAGTTGTAACAGCTATCCTTCTCATTTTCTACCATACACGTACACACAACATTTTATGCATTTAATTGAGTTTAAGTTGAACTGAATTACTAACATATCTAAATTATTTAAATTTAAAAGGTATAATCAGCTAATTTTTGATATTAAATTATAATTTAACAATAATTATTAAATTAAATGTTTGATATTAAAAGCAATTTGAAAAGTGGTTATTATATATATATGTGCTACTAAAATTTAGCAACAAAAATTAAATTGTCGCAGTCTATTTAATAAAGTAACCTTGCGAGCATACAACCTTTTTTTATTTAAAAAGGAATTGCTTTGAGGCGAGGTTGTTTTAGACAGGCTGGACACTTTTATGGTCGCGTGGAGCTTTCCCCTTTTCGCAGTTTTTTTTTTTAATTTATTCCCAAGTCCATTATTACACAGTGCAAGTTATATATTTTAGTAGATTAAATAGAAAACGACCGTGTTTTTTTGAGTTCCAAACTCAACTCTTTACTGCCACAAATTAAATTAATCAAAAGTATTTTATTTACACATATAAAATTAATGCTTACTATGTACAAAAACTAATGTTTGCCAAGTAATTTTGATTTGTTGTTTAAGTATAGCAACGGAAGTGAGGTGTTTATTTACCTTACGATCAAAGTGGTTTCAGTTTATTAATATTCTCTTGATTAATGGACTCATCACTTTTCTTGGTAGGGTCAATATATGTACGTTAATCGCATGTTTATTCTTGCACGAATGAAGTGCGAAAGAGAAAGGAAGACACACAAAATGAAACAGAAATGAATCTGCCCCTGCATACACGTAATGTACAAGCTATCCCTTGCATGTTTTTGACGTTTGTCTTTCCTTTTCTTCGTATTTTTTCGCATTTAATTTATTTCGTATTTGGTTTAAAGAGTAAATAGCTCGATATGGCAAGTAAAAGTGAATTAATTAATTAATTTATTTTTAATTACGAATTGTATCCGATTTTATACAACCATTGCCATCCGGGTGCAAATAAAAGTGTTCTCAGCGTTTTGAAACCATTGGATCAAAGATCAAAGAAAAGTTCATACGCTTCGATCTCACAGCAAAAATAAAAGTGAGTACATACACGTTTGTTACTTAAATTTAATTATTTTACCAATAACTTTTCCTTCATTACAGAAATATTTAGCAACATTTTGCCGTATTGCCTCTGCTGCTCCTCTACGGGGAATTATAAACATTTTCAGATTTCTTGCTCGTGTTTGTAGTTGAAGAAGATACTGATTGTTGTAAATTGTTGTAATTAATGTCGTTGTTGTTGTGCTTCAACAACAAAATGTGTAGAAAGCAGCAAGCAAAACAATTTGGAAACTACCAACGTATTGCCAATTCTTCCGCTATTCTTTCCCGTTCCGATATTGAATCTGGAAATTAAAAACATCAATAATTATAAAAAAACATATAAGAACTAAAATTTTAATAATAAAAACAATTTTGATACAAACATTTTTTTTTTTACAGATAACATCATCAGGTGCGGCAAAAATGATTTCAGTAGCTAAACTTATACAAAACAAAATGTAAAAGAAGTATTCATTTAGCTGGCTACGAAAACAAGTGGTTTTTGGGATGGAAAGGATACAAAATAAATCTATCAAACGAAATTTTTTTTGGGCCATACAAAAACTACTCCACGAAAGTATCGATTAAGATTTGGCAGTTCAAAAAAGTATATCGCCGTGTGTTGAAACTATGTCAACCTCCCAGGGTCGTGTTGATAAGGCCACCACCTGCGAACTCAAACGCGACAAGGAGTTCTTTCACTCCAGATCTTCTGGAGCAGTCCATGATAGGACTAGACGAAGACATCGTCTAAAATGTTTCATAAGACTAATTTTTTTTTGTAAGCTTTTCTTTAATGCGTAGTTGTAAGTTTTGTGTTTTTATTGTAAGTATTAAGATTCATGTTTTTTAAGACAAAATAAAAAAAAATGCGATAGCTTGAGAAAGGAAAGTGTAATGTTTGTTGTAAAAAATGGAATTGTAACGGGTTTTCTTGGCCTGTCCTTGTTGGCATATCCCTGCTAGCTCGTGGTGTGGTTCGTAGGACTCCTCGTTAACAAAAAAAATAAAATTACCAGCTCTAGCACTAGGTGGAGTTGTGCGCGAATCGTTTGATTCGATACCCTCCCTACCTGGTTATTCCTATCGCTGAAATAGCCCCTTTTTACGACTAAGTACGTGTCGACCAAAGTGATATCACCTTGACGACGTGAGACGCTTCTAGTGCATGAACCAGAAGATCTCTTTTTTGACGTGTTTGGGATTGTTGATTGGTTTCTTTTGATGAGAATGTTTTGTTGACTTTCGATTAATGCAACCCCTTACCTCTGGTGAGGGGAAGCTGCAATAAATTAAGAGACACTCAATATTTGGTGGTTAAACAGAAAGTGATTTTATTCCTTCACATAATCGTCTTAAATACTAAAAAGTAGCTTATTAACAAAAATCAATAGAAGTTCAATAATCAACAAATAGCTTATTCTACAATTTAACAAAAGTCAATATAAGGTTCAATAAATTAATTTTATTGCCTAATTCTATAATATGCAGCGTGTGCACTATGTGTCATTGACTTGATCAAAAATAAAAAAAACATTATGTGCACACACCGCACAATGTGTAAACAAAAAATTATTAACAAAGAAATATGCACATTCTGCACAATGTATAAGAAATGAATTTTAGGTTTTTATTATGACTTGAATTGTGACCTACTTAAGGTAGGTAAGTAAGTGTGAAATGTGTATAGATTGTTTTGAAATGTGTATAGTGCTTATGAATTGTGATAGGTCAGTTGTGTAGGAAATTGTGCTGGGTATTAACATACTCCCCGCCTTGAACTATTGTTCAAAGGTGTAAGGTGACGGCTTCGTGACTTCGTGGAACTGGGATCGGGGGGTTCTTCCGACGATAAATGCGGCTTCTTATGACCCTCCAGATGAAGTATATAAAGATCAAACCTATACAAGATACGGCAAAATAACTGACAACGAATTGATGAGTATCAGTGTTTTTTACTTGAACGAGAGTTTCTTCGAGTTGTTGTTGTGCGATATTCTTTTGTAGTAGATCTAGTTCGTATGAGCGTCTCCGAAAATTTAGTTGTATATGATGGTGACTCATCTGGATTGCTTGTGGATAGTTCTGAATGAATTCCGATAGGTTGCTTGTAGGAACATAGGATGCTCGTCTAACACTTGTGAAAATGTTGTGTCCGTGGATGGTAAATAAGTCTTGTTTCACAATACACCCAGCTGGGACGGTTAAGATACCAGAATTGTTTAATCGGATTTGGGTAAGGTTCCCTTCGCAAACGACATTTATTAATGATTGAGATCGAAGTGAATATATCCAGTTATTTGATTGGTGCAGTTGTATCCAAAACTGCTCATCTGTAAAGTCTTCGAGTTGACAGGAAGCATGATCGAAAACCTGGTTCATAAGGTTGAACTCACAAAGACTGACATTAGAGCCTTTCTGATAAAGTGGATGCTTTTGATGACACATGATGTCATTTTCTAGAATCCTTGAACATGTGCTAAACTCTGCCTCATTTAATGTATAATACTGTGTTCGATGTAGATTTATAATTATGTAATCTGAAGACGGTCTTATCGCAATGAATGAAGTGTTGACTAAGACTGGAACTGGGATCATACTGTATAGTTCATAATGTTCGGTTGTGACCAACGGAAGTGATAATTTGAAAATTATGTTTGATCCAACGATTCGTCCTTCTGCTGTCATCAATTTGTAGAACATTGCTATGTTACCGTTTGTTTCTGACAGACGTAGATTTGGTGGTAGATGGGCCTTGATGGTTGTTATCTCTCGTCGTAATTGGTTGGGATGTATCAAGTTGGCGCTTATTTTTCCATGATGAACGTCTGTGATTACGTCTAATAATAATGTTTGCATTCTTTGAAGGTTTGTGGCCCCTAAAAACATTTGAAACCCATGTGCAAGAATTAGTTGGAAGAGTTTTAACTGCAGAATTTCAGTGTTTGTTATGTTAAACTGGTTTATTATGACATTGAATTCCGTGTCTAGTGATTGGACTTGTTTTTCTAGTCTTCCTTCGTTGGTGCGAATTATGTTTGCGGTTGAGTTTATTAAAGATGTCTGATTCTTCATCAGCTGCAGCAAATGATCCTCATTGACATGAATAGTTGATATGACATGGGACATATGTTTGGCATACTCCGAGTCTAAGACTCCAAATAGCGAGTTAGCCAGATTTCCAACTATGTTGACTGCACCACGTTTTTGACGAAGTACATTTTCTTCGAGAAGTCCATCCTTATCATTTATTTCTTGTATCAGATGTTGAAATTGTTGCAGGAGCGTTATACAAGGAGCAGCTGGTGTCATCAATTGGCAAAGTTCTTTAAGTTTACTGTGGCCTAAATTCAGCCATTTCAATTCCTTCCAGTAAGGCCTTAGTTCATAATATATCACTATATCCCATTGGTCAGAGATGATATGTGCAGTTCCCAAATTTTCAAAGTGAATTCCGGGGGTTGTTTTGAATGGTGATACCTTGACCTGGCTGCACATGACCATTGGTAGTATTAGTAAGGATGTGAGTACTGCAACCCAAATATTGAAGGGGTTGTATTTTCTTTTCTTTGCGGGTGGACTTATATCATCGCCTTGTCCAATCTCACCGTCTTCAAGTTCCTTAATTGGCTCAGAGGATGTTGCTATACATGTCGAAGCCTGCTGGCCTGTGTTTGTTTCATCTATCTGGATGGGTAATGGAGCTAGTCTGTGTATTGGTCTTCGTAATGTACTAGTTGCTGTCAGGATCTCAGCGACTCTTACCACCCCATCTGCACCAGGGAACGTCTGAATTACTCTTCCAATGGGCCATTTCATGACTGGACAGTTGTCTTCTTTGATAATTACCATTGTTCCCGGTAACAGGTTTTCGCATTTTCGTTGCCATTTATGTCTTTGTTGAAGTTCATGGAGATATTCGGTGTGCCATCTTTTCCAGAATTCTTCTTTGATGTCTGAGATCATTTTGAGTTGTTTCGAAGGTTTGACGTTAAGTGTTTCGGCGGTTGGATCTATTGCATTAGTTAATGGTTTGCCAATGATGAAATGGCCTGGTGTAAGTGCTGTTAAGTCATTAGCATCGTTTGAAATTGAAGTGATAGGTCGAGAGTTTAAAACTGCCTCGATTTCTATCATTATGGTCTCAAGTTCTTCATAGGTTAGTGAAGCGGAATTAAACATCGGTACAAAAGATATTTTGCTGATTTCACAGCAGCTTCCCAAAGACCTCCAAAGTGTGGTGCTCTTGGAGGTATGAAATGAAACTCTATTCCCTTTGATGAGAAGGTATTTCGAATTTTATCTTGTGCTCCCTGGGTGTGTATGTGGCTTACCAATTCCTTTAGTTGATTATTTGCACCAACAAAATTGGTAGCATTGTCACAATATATGTGTTGACAATTGCCTCGCCTTCCGATAAATCTTTTCATGGCGGCGATGAATCCATTAGTTGATAGGTCTGTTACTAATTCTAGATGGACCGCCTTTGTGGAGAAACAGCAAAACACAGCTATATAAGTCTTCTGTGGATGTTTTCCTCTTATCTTGTAGTGTGTCTTTATAGGTCCGCAGAAATCAACTCCGGAGTTCATGAACGGACGTGCAGACTGTACTCTATGTGATGGTTTTGTCTTTGTTGATTGCTCTTATGTATATGGCTGCTCCATATCCCTTCTCTGATGCATCAGCAAAGGCGTGGACCTGCACGGAAATCGGAGTCCTATGTGCAAATATATGACGATCGATTTTGATATCTCGCAAGTGATTTAAGTTGTCTCTGAATTTGGACCATTCCACCTGTAATTCCTTGGGAAGAGGGGTGTCCCAGTCGAAACCACATGTCCAGAGTTTTTGTAGGAACATCTTTGCTGTAACTATGACTGGTCCCAGAAATCCAAGTGGGTCGAATAGTTGTGATATGTCAGACAAAGCCGTACGCTTGGTGATTTTTTCGGTTTTGCTGTGTTGAATGCGTACCATAAATGTGTCTGATTTGGGGAGCCACCCTTGGCCAAGAGTTTTGATTTGTGTTGTGTTATTAATATCTAAGTCAAGCTGCAGCGCCACGTCATCAATTGGAATGTGTTTTAGCAGCGCTTGATCATTGGAAAACCTTTACTGAGTGTGAAGCCAGCGGACTTTAGCAAGGCATCCAATTGTTCTTGCATTTCGATTGTTTGAATCAAACTGTTCGATCCTGTCATGACATCATCAACATAGAAATTCGTTCTTAATACTTCTGCACCAAGGGGGTATTGAGTCATGCCATCTGAAGCCAGTTTTTGTAAACATTTCGTGGCCAAATATGGAGCTGATGTTGTCCCATAAGTGACCGTGTTGAGTTGATACGCTTGTAGTTCTTCTGATGGATGATTTCGCCAGAGAATTAATTGAAATCGTCTATCGTCTTGATCGATGAGAATCTGTCGATACATTTTTTCGATGTCTGCAGTGAACACGTATCGGTGCAAACGGAACCGAAGAAGCGTTGTCAATAATTCGTCTTGGATGGTCGGTCCATTTGATAAGAGTAAGTACACAGTGATGCGGCAGAAAATAATGAATTCCATTAATCTGAATGATGTCGATCTTTTCCATGTGACCCAATCTCATATATTCTGCCATAAAGTTTGAATATTGTTCTTTCAAATTGTCTTGTTTTGTTAATCGTTTTTCCAGGGAATTGAATCTTTGAAGAGCAAGGTTTTTTGATTTGCCAAGTGCCTTCTTGTCTGCCTTGAATGGGAACCGAACGACGAATCGCCCGTCCGAATTTCTGATGGTGTTCTCTGCGAAATGGAGTTCACATTTTCTTTCTTCGCTTGTGAAGGACTCTTTTGGTATTGTTTGCATCTCTTCTACTTTCCAGAATTTTTCTATATTTTCATGGAGTTCTTCTTCGATGGAGATTCCACACATTGATGATTGTGGTGATGTTCGATCTAATTTTCCGGTCACTACCCAGCCAAGATGTGTGTTTTGGATACAACTGCACCAATCAAATAACTGGATATATTCACTTCGATCTCAATCATTTATAAATGTCGTTTGCGAAGGGAACCTTACCCAAATCCGATCAACAATCCCAATCACGTCGGGGTCACCAAAAAATGTACGATTAAGTACGTGTCGACCAAAGTGATATCACCTTGACGACGTGAGACGCTTCTAGTGCATGAACCAGAAGATCTCTTTTTTGACCTGTTTGGGATTGTTGATTGGTTTCTTTTGATGAGAATGTTTTGTTGACTTTCGATTAATGCAACCCCTTACCTCTGGTGGGGGGAAGCTGCAATAAATTAAGAGACACTCAATATTTGGTGGTTAAACAGAAAGTGATTTTATTCCTTCACATAATCGTCTTAAATACTAAAAAGTAGCTTATTAACAAAAATCAATAGAAGTTCAATAATCAACAAATAGCTTATTCTACAAGTTAACAAAAGTCAATATAAGGTTCAATAAATTAATTTTATTGCCTAATTTTATAATATGCAGCGTGTGCACTATGTGTCATTGACTTGATCAAAAATAAAAAACATTATGTGCACACACCGCACAATGTGTAAACAAAAAATTATTAACAAAGAAATATGCACATTCTGCACAATGTATAAGAAATGAATTTTAGGTTTTTATTATGACTTGAATTGTGACCTACTTAAGGTAGGTAAGTAAGTGTGAAATGTGTATAGATTGTTTTGAAATGTGTATAGTGTTTATGAATTGTGATGGGTCAGTTGTGTAGGAAATTGTGCTGGGTATTAACACCCTTTATCCTTACTTATTTTCCCATACTTTCACTCCTCTTCATCTTTCTCATCTTTCCTTTTCAAGTAAAATCTCTAATTCATATTCATTTTAAAATTTATTCACAATTTTCATTTCACTATAAGAAAAATAATCCATTACAAAAAAAAACATAATTTTTTTTAAACGAAAAAAACCTTAACGTCTGGTCTATCGATAAAATTGAATAAAAACAATTACTTATATGAACCCAAATAAAATTAGGTTAAGATTTAATTAAAGTGGCAACTTGGTTGCTGTTAAAGCCTAAACTCCACTTGATGATTTTCAATTCTCTTAATTGAATAAAATAGTAGGCACTGATTGAATTATTGTATATATATATATATGTATAACTACCAGCAATGAAAAATAACAAGAATTATGTAGGTATTAAACACTCACCGATGTCTCCTTCCGCTGTGGCCACTGCTTCAGGTATCGACGAAATTCACCAATATATGTACTACACATGCAATCGCTTGCTTAGCTTACATACATACATATATACTTTCGGAGTATTCTACAGTACTTGACAAAAAAAATCTTCGAGTTCAAACTTTAAGGCAACTTTTGACTGACTCTAATTTGAATTTAAATTTAATTAGGAATTTCTCAATTGATTAAAAATCTTTTACAACGCAATAAAAAAAAGAAAGAATAACAAAATATGGATACAAAAAAAATGTTTTTGCCTGCGACCCGAACCCTGGTCGCCGAGATGAGGGGAAATAGTCTTAGCCCTTTGGCTCTTGCAGCTCCTTAAATTGGGGTGATATTTTACCAAGTCGAGTACTTCCAGAGCTGCCTCGTGTGTACGTTTGAAGGTCAATATGAATTTCCTTAATTGAGCCGACGATGTCGCCGACTCACGTATGTACGTATTTTGTCGTCTTTCTGAATTTCTAATTTTCAGATGATCTTCTGTGAAAGGTTATGCTATATCTATGGTATATAGTATATGTATGTATACAGTTGCGGTCTTACCCCAACGACTAAGGATCTTTAAGCCGGTGTTAGGCAAACGCCAGCTAATTATTTCCGAAACCTTGTTCGGATTTTCTTAGTAAATTTGATTTTTCCTTTTTTTTTTCTTTTTAAATTTAAATTTTTTTTTTTGGAATTAAGGGTTAATTAGCGATATGTGTATACTGTATAACTTTTCAATGTAAGCACTATTATTTGCGGTGACACTTACTCTTTGCTGGTTGATAATCGAAAGAACTATCATACTTTCCTCAACTGCATGTTAACCTGTCACCGGATGAAAGGTTTCCTCTCAGAGAAAGAAAGTTTTGGTTTCCTTCCTATGGGACATAATCTGGCCTTTCTTGCTTTCACATATAGGTGGCGCTTTTGGTCATCGTGAACGAACGAGTCGAGCACTTTACGATCATTTAGATCGTAGGTAGGAACATACATATGTCCATTCCAATTCCCTGCATTCCCCATTTTCCCCATTCCATGAAAGGGAAGAAAGATCAATAGCTTAGCTACAATAACATATGCTGTCCTTCTCATCCCTAATTTATTGTTAATAACCAAAAAGGCAAAAACCAAAGCACACAGTACACACACTTTCAGTTTCTTTCCGACGCACGGTCGCGGCCGCGGGTCGCGGCGCCTCGCCGTAAATGTCGTGTAGTAAATTTATTTAAAATCATTCAAATTCGGTTACAGGGCTTTGCATTTTTCAGGCAAATCTTGCTTGGAATATGCAAATGAACCCACGTATTTTAGTGTCGATCGGGAAATTCGTGAAGTTAGTGCTGTGAAAGTGAATAGTGAAATCAAAAGCAAATTGTTGGATACGAATATCCCAAATCCCAAGTCAAATTGTGCGTTGAATTGCATATTCATGTGTGAAAGCTAACGGTGATAGCCCATATTGTAGTGTTGTCCCTTGTCCCCACCCAGTGAGTGAAATGATTTGTTTTGAAATTAACGTTCGTACATTCCGTCCTATCTATCAATATCGGGATGTAAAAAAAATGTAAACAAAACAAAAATATAGTGTTTTCGGTTGGTACCGTTTGACAAGTTTCAATATCGTTAATATTGAATGGAATTTATGATATGCCGTCGGTAATTCGCACTATTTTGATGTTTATAAAATATAAACAACACACAAAACAAAAAAAAACGCATTTCCTTAATCGCGCACCGATTTCGTTACCCCTAGTAATGTTTAATACAAAAAGTTTATGTAGTTTTCTTAGCTTCGCGACAGTTCACATGATTTTTATTTCAACCGCGTATTATTGATTTTGATTCAAACATCTATGCCGCAACTAAAATCAAATTAATGCTACCCAGACACAATGTGGGGCGTGAACCCATTTACTAGCCGGGCAGTTGTCAGTCAGATAAGTATTTTTACGTTCTTATTTATGCTTTTAATTGGAAAACATTAGATCGATACTTTGTGATGTTTTTTTTTTCTTTCGTTTTGTTTTCAGGAAAATCATTGGCGCATGTCTTTCGCATGGAAAATGCCCAAGGGCTTACCTGATCGCGACTCAAGTTCATACATGCAATTGCCAATGACTTTTTTCACCCGGGGCTTCAGGAACTTAGGAGCAATTTTGCGTTAATGCCACGCACAAAATTACTTTGGGCAAAGTTTCGATGAAATACCTCCTGCCCTTCTTGGTAAGTCACTTGTTTTGATCTAGAGTTATACGAATTCTTGGACTTAACGTGTGTCCTGAGAAAATTATCGGACAAATTCTGTCTAACTAGGGCTGTTTTCGGTACGCTAGGCGAAACAAGCATTTCCGGGTCTCCTAGAGCATTCAGGTTTCGAAGTATTTTATAGGTACTTCCGTGAGTAACCATATTTTGACCGAATAAAGCAAAGTACGGCTGACATCCTAAAGAATCGTGCATGTCCGATCGCAAGGAGCATGCTACACTGGACAGGTGCGTGTCCCAATCGTCTTGCTCTTTGGATATTAAGACTCTAAGTTTGCTCAGGAGACTTCGGTTTACTCTTTCGGAAATATTTGCCTGAAGAGAATATACCGCCGTTCGTACGTGGTTAACGCCTTAGTTAGACAAGAAGTTTTTGAAATCGTTGGACGTGAATTGACGTCCGTTGTCCGAATGTATATGCTCAGGGGTCCCGAAAGTGTGAAATATATCCGTTTCTAGGAACTGAACGACCCTAGCCGAGGTTGCTTTCGGCATTGCTTTCAAAAAAACAAATTTGGTATAGTGATCGACTACAATAAAGACGAATAAATTTCCTCTTTTCGTTCGAGGGTACGGACCAAGAAAATCAATATAAAGCCGTTGTATTGGTCTTTCGGTTACGGTTTGTCGCATGATTGGTGGGCGTAAAATCGAATTTATTGCCTTGACCATTTTGCAGATTTCACATGTACTTACATACGTTTTAATGTCATTCACCATCTTAGGCCAATAATACTTGTCTCTGATACGCGCATAAGTTTTCGCAAAGCCACTATGGCAACTTAGTCTTGTGTTATGAGCGAGTTTAATGCATTCGTCAATGAGTGTATCCGGCAACCAGAGACGCCACAGTGAATCCTCTTCATGTATATCACCCGTTCTAAACCGTATACACTTGTAGATGAATTTCCCTGAAACCACTAGGTCTGAAAGCACCACTAGGTCTGGAAGCGCATGTTGATTTTCAAGGATGTTTTTTCTCAACTGGTCATATTTTTGCGAATCAAATTCGACTGACTCGAGGTCGATTTCGCCACCGGTCCATGTCAAAGAATCCTCATCCAACCCATTAACTCATTAACCGCCTCCAACTCCATGCGAGACAAGCAATGTTGAGGGCTCCTTTCCGATGTTCGATGGAAAAATTATACGGTTGAAGTTCCAGACTCCATCTGGCTAGTCTTCCTGATAAGCCCTTCATGGACATCAACCATTTAAGACTTGAATGGTCCGTAATTACCGTAAAAGGTAATCCATCAACATAGGGCCTGAATTTTCTTATACTTAGCACTGCTGCAAGGCATTCCTGTTCAGTTACGGTATAGTTTTTCTGGGCCTTGTTTAGCTTCTTTGACATGAACGCAATCGGCCTCTCGTTGTCGTTTTGATCCAATTGAAACAAAACTCCACCGACTCCACTAGAAGACGCATCGCATTGAATGAAAAATGGTTTTTCAAAATCTGGTTCCGACAACACTAGATGCGTAGAAAGAGCGACTTTTAGCTTATTAAAACTTTCTAGAGCTTCTTGAGTTAACTCAAACTTATGGTTAGTTTTTTTTAAAGGCAATCGGTTAGTGGCGCGGTCAATTCCGCATAACCTCGGATAAACCTCCGATACCAGCCGGTTAGACCTAAAAATCTTCTGACTTGTTTTACGGTGTTCGGAATTGGGAAGTTGACCATTGTGTCGATTTTATCGGGGTGCCTTGACCGACAATAAAACCAAGAAACTTGATCTCACTCATGCAAAACTTGCTCTTTTGAATATTTATGGTAAGGTTCGCTTGGCGAAGACAAGCATCAACCTCTTTCAGAACGCGTAAACGTGTGTCAAAGTCGGAATTGCATATTAATAAATCGTCCAGGTAAATAAACACGTTGTCACGAAGACGACTCGGAATTACTTGGTCTATTACCCTGCACATAGTTTGGCCTGCATTACTTGACTTTTCGAAAGTCCAAAACTACTGGGCAACTCCAAGGTGAGTTGCTTACTTCGATTACATCCAGATCTAACATTCTGTCTAATTCCTTGTAGACTTCCTGTTGCCGAACCGGTGATAATGGGTAATGTTTCGATTTAATCGGACAGGCGTTTCCCGTATCGATTGTATGGCAAGCTAAATTAGTTTTTCCTAATCCTAGTTTAACGAAATTTGGGAAAAGAGTTTTGACTTTTTCCAATTGAAAACTTTGCTCCTGAGTGAGCTGAACGAATTTCGCTTCTTCCTTGACATCTCCTTCCTCATCATTCACCTGACCATCATGTTGCAACTCACTTAACTGAGGCATAAGATTAAATTCTTTCCAAAAATTTATTCCCAGGTAAAGATTTTGGGATAAATTAGGAATAAGATAAAATGTAATTTACTTAGTGATGCCGTTATACTGAGTGGCTAGTTTGCAATAACCTACTATGTCATGCGAATTTCCATCAGCTGTTCGGACGAAATTCTTATAAGGGTACACAGTTGCTCTAACTTTCTCAACGAACTCTGCAATTATTTCCTAAGACTGATATGGATGCACCGCTATCCAATAGTCCAAAAACTGCTACGTCATTTAAAACAACGTTTGCATACATTCGACCATCAGTTTTTGAAGAGATTATGGTTTCAACAATCAACTTTTTTATTTCTCTTTGGTTGCGAAATCTTTGACGACATTTTAAAACATGATTATTGACTGGTTTATTAAACGTACCGAAAATTCGTTCTCGAACTTTATAATAATTCAACTTACGATTATGGAGCGATTTATGTTTGAATATTTGAACAGGGTGGTTTTCTTCTAAATCTGTGCTGGTAGAAGTTTGTCTCTCCAGGATCTTAATTGGAGCGACATTATGTTCAGCCTCTTCGAAGCTGTAGGGTTTTAATGTTGATTCTATTTCTGTGGGTGATCGGGATTGTTCCTGTAGGAACGAATTCTCCCGCTCTTCCCTTCGTCCTTAATTTGGTTTTCCGAATGTCTGCCACATTCAATCGAGGTCACTCCTTTTGCACCGCACAAGAAGCAAAATAGTTTTCTTTCTTGTGAAGGGCAAAAATGGTAGGCATGGCCTTTAAGATCGCAGTTCCAGCACACATAGTTTGCTGTCGAAAAAGGTTTACGACCTGAAAAAGCTGCAATCTCTTCACCTTGCTGATTGAATTCTGATGACTCACTTTCAACGGATAATTCATGAACGTTTCTTTGAAGTGGAGCTCGCTTACTTAAAAATCTTTCGGCTTGTCTGGCTTTGAATCGCAACGCTTCGAGACTTTTAATTTCAGCTGCCAATAACATTTCACCTAATTTGTCCTTTACGTTGTTACGGATGACATCAACCAGTTTCCTATCGTCATATGGTTCTTTGAGACGGTCGTTAAGACTTAATATTGAGACATAGAATTCGTCGAATGTCTCCTTAACCCCTTGTTTGCGTGTTAGTAATTTCATACATACCTCTATATCGGTTTCAACTCGACCAAATTCTTTGACCATTGCCGCTTTTAGGTCTGCGAATTTCGCCCGAGGATTTTTCTTTAAAAATGACCAATACCACTTATTCGGTCTACCAGTCAACAAAATATGGAAGTTTTGTTTCAGTTGCTCATCGCTATATGAGGATGACTCTTGCATCATATCGATTTTGAAAAGAAAGTCAGACACAATATCACTACCATCATAGCTAATGTGCCACCTATCTAATCTACAAGCCCCCGATGTACTTAAATTTGATGAAGTTGCCGATAACCTCGACTCTGGACTATCCGGGATTCCATTTTCCCTAGCTGTGACATCGTTTTGATTAGACAAACTTGGCCGGGCTTGGCCTAGGTTAAGGTTTTCCAGTTTATCAACAACCTTACCCATAAAATAATCTAAGCCTTGGAAAAATTTTATTTGGTTTTGTGTTAAACTTCTTTCAATTCTAGAAGCCAAATCTTCCACTCTATCTGGAACCTGTGGACCTATGGGGTTTTCTGCATTTGCATCAGGGTTGATTTCCCTTTGACCTTCCTGTGAAGCATCTTGAAAATCGTCTTCCCCTAAATTTGGGTTTCCGTTTTGTTCATCATTGTCTGCCATGATTGAAGAACTGGCTTCTGATACTATGGATTGCAAATTTTCCGAAAAACTAAATGATGTATCGAGACTAAAACGATCAATGGTGTTGTTAAATCTTTGATAGAAGGCCTCAAAAACAGCTTCAGAATGGGAATTTATTGTTTCTAAATCGTCGTGAATTATTGATACCCTTGGTTTTCTATTCATACTACCTAGAGTGTGAGTCAGGTAAAAACAAATGTCTTCCTAAACAAATATAAGGCAATGTTCTTGGAAATGCTGTCTTATATAAAAAAAAAATATATTTTCAAAAAAAAAATCAATTAAATTATGTAAATGTATTTGAATATGAGTAATTTTCGAATAACATGCAACAAAAATTTAATAAATTATGCTTTTATATGGTATTAAAATCACCAAATCATTGGTTGTTTAAAGTTATGGAAACTGTTTTTGAAATATATCATTAAAATTGAAAGGAAAGATGAGATTTCTGATTCGAGAAGGATATGAGAATAAAAGAAAAGTAATCTATGTACGTTCTTAAAGCCGATAAAAAAAAAGTAGCAAGCAAAATTAAAATAAACTAATGGTTAATTTCGAAATTTACTATTGAATCTAAAGTTAGTGTTTTAATTTAGGACATCATGACATCAACTGACCAAAAAAAACTTATCAGTGAAGGCTATGAAAACCCAAAAAAAAAATGTATGCAGATCTGGAAGGACAACCGTAAACGCAGTTGGCATCAACGGGACTTATTCCATTCCGATGATAATGAAGATTATATTTTCATTTCCTGCTAGTTGGAATCTTACTTTTCAGTAATCTAATCAACGACTCGGAAAAATAAATAAATTCTGATTAATTTATCTTCTTGAAAGCCTTTTCCTTGTGGCAACGCGGGACCAAAAACTTTACTTCAGTAACCGGGACTCATAAGGATCTTGCTTTCAAAATTATTTGAACAAAAATTTAATAAAATTTAGGTATGAAAAAGATAATAAAAGAAGATTTAAAAAAAATGAAGTGGCTTTAGAACAATTCTTTTTCACCATCTGCCGATAGTGAACAACACGTTGGGCGCCATTTTTGTAACGGGTTTTCTTGGCCTGTCCTTGCTGGCATATCCCTGCTAGCTCGTGGTGTGGTTCGTAGGACTCCTCGTTAACAAAAAAAATAAAATTACCAGCTCTAGCACTAGGTGGAGTTGTGCGCGAATCGTTTGATTCGATACCCTCCCTACCTGGTTATTCCTCTCGCTGAAATAACCCCTTTATCCTTACTTACTTTCCCATACTTTCACTCCTCTTCATCTTTCCTTTTCAAGTAAAATCTCTAATTCGTATTCATTTTAAAATTTATTCACAATTTTCATTTCACTATAAGAAAAATAATCCATTACAAAAAAAAACATAATTTTTTTTAAACGAAAGAAACCTTAACGTCTGGGGCCCTACTATGTAACTCGATTCTATTTTTGATTCTATTCGAAACTCATTTCCGATTCTACTTTCAAACCGTACTACGTATGAAAGTAGAATCGAATGCCGGTTATACCAACTTGTTTTTAAAAAAAAATCCTACTTTCGAACGAGTATCGAGTTGTTTGACAGTTTTAAAAACAAAACAAAAACATACAATTTTTGGACAAGAATAATTACAACAAAAATGGACACTGTTGGAATTTGGTTTAATTTGCAAGGAAATGAAGAACGGTACGAGCAAATTGAACGCAGAAGAATAAGAGATAGGTAATTCCAAAATAATGGAGCTGAGTGAGAAAAGGTTTGCACATATAGGGTCCGCCATCGAACGTTTTTTTTTCAACTAGTGCTTATTTCGTGAATGGTTACACTTAGCTCATGTTTGATTTCACAGATAATTAGTTTTATCTTTCCGCTGAACGAATATGGTTGTGTATACGCTTCATCATCTTTTCAGATAGCTCATTTTGACTTTGGCGGGTATGTAAACAAGCAAAATTGTCGCATTTTGGGGCACAGAAAACCCGTACGCATACATTGAATAGCCGATACACCGAAAACGAGTCACTGTTTGGTGCGGATTTTGGTCCAAAGGCATAATTGAGCCATTTTTCTTCGAAAATAAGCAAGGAGTAGCCGTTACAGTCAATGGCAATCGTTATCGGGCCATTTGGTTTCAACAGGACGGGCGGCGGCAGCGCTACTTGCCACACAGCCGAAGCTACACTCGATGTTTTTATAGCATTTTCAAAAAAAAAGTAATTTGGCGGACCCTTTCTATATACATACGGTAGAATATTTGAACGCATTCTTAATGAAAAATATAGGGTAAGTTCATTAATGTAAAAATGCAGCAGTAATGCAAGATTTGCGTTCATAAATGTTAATACACTGCATTACTGCAGTCGGTAACTCTGTTCAAAAAAACAGTCTGACAGCTGAAATGCGATCAAACCTGCAGTCATTTTATTTCTGTTGCCGCTTTGCAGGAAAATGTCAGAACAAGATGAATAGGTAAAATAATTGAATATTTATTAAATTTTTGGCAAAATAAAATGATTTGTTATTAATAAGTTGAAATATAATATTTATACTTCATAGGAATGAATGAATTTGTTCCATTCAAAACATTTAAAATAAGTCCTAATAAAACATTTGTATTTGACATTTTGAAAGAATTTTGTTAAGACACTAAAAAACCAAAACCCGCGTAACTCAAAGAAAAAACTGAACTATTTCTGTCATTCTTTTTTTATAGGCGCCTACCTTGATGACATTTAAGAACTGGTTTTTGATATTGTATATCTGCCGCATTCTTGCAGCAGTTTTTCTGTTCATAAATGCATTTCATGAATTTTTTCGGCATGGCTTGTGCAACTAGTTGCATTTTTGAACTCACCCATATACTTTTGTTTTAGTTTTGTTAAGAACTATCGTCTTTCTAAAGACGGATTTATGTTCTTACTTAACACCATATCATCCGACATGACTACTCGCAGAAGACAAAATGCTGTTCCGATTATTATTAAGTTATCAGCAGCAATGAAGTTTTTGGCAACAAGAGGTTACCAAAACCAAATCGGTGGTGACAAGAACGCTGGACGTGCACAGCAAACCATGTCAAAAATACTTGCCGAAGTTTTGACTTCAATCGAAAGAGTCATGTGCCCGCTGATGATGAATTTCGAAATGAATGAGGAATAGGAACGAAAGTCCAAACGCTATTTTTGGCAAAAATCACGAATTCGGTGTAATTGGGGTGGTAAAATAATAAAACACAAAAAGTTGAATGAAAAACTTTCAAATTCAAATTGCATATTAATAATTTATAACAATTTACTCACACTTTGACAAAAAAAAAAACTTTGTTCGCAAACACATTTGATGTAGAGTGATTATTTTCGATTTTGCCTTGTTTTGAATTCTACTTTCGAGTTACGTAGTTTCTCGTTTATTCGAAAGTTCATAAGAATATAGTTGGCACTACTAGAACTATTCGATTCTCGTTTGTTCGAAAGTAGTCAAATAGATACATAGTACCAATTTTTCGAATTCGAGCAATTTCATTGTAGAATCGAGTTACATAGTAGGGCCCCTGGTCTATCGATAAAATTGAATAAAAAAAATTACTTATGTATATATGAACCCAAATAAAATTAGTTTAAGATTTAATTAAAGTGGCAACTTGGTTGCTGTTAAAGCCTAAATTTCACTTGATGATTTTCAATTCTCTTAATTGAATAAAATAGTAGGCACTGATCGAATTATTGTATATGTATATAAATTATATATACATATGTATGTATAACTACCAGCAATGAAAAATAACAAGAATTATGTAGGTATTAAACACTCACCGATGTCTCCTTCCGCTGTGGCCACTGCTTCAGGTATCGACGAAATTCACCAATATATGTACTACACATGCAATCGCTTGCTTAGCTTACATACATACATATATACTTTCGGAGTATTCTACAGTACTTGACAAAAAAAATCTTCGAGTTCAAACTTTAAGGCAACTTTTGACTGACTCTAATTTGAATTTAAATTTAATTAGGAATTTCTCAATTGATTAAAAATCTTTTACAACGCAATAAAAAAAAGAAAGAATAACAAAATATGGATACAAAAAAAATGTTTTTGCCTGCGACCCGAACCCTGGTCGCCGAGATGAGGGGAAATAGTCTTAGCCCCTTGGCTCTTGCAGCTCCTTAAATTGGGGTGATATTTTACCAAGTCGAGTACTTCCAGAGCTGCCTCGTGTGTACGTTTGAAGGTCAATATGAATTTCCTTAATTGAGCCGACGATGTCGCCGACTCACGTATGTACGTATTTTGTCGTCTTTCTGAATTTCTAATTTTCAGATGATCTTCTGTGAAAGGTTATGCTATATCAATGGTATATATACATATGTATGTATACAGTTGCGGTCTTACCCCAACGACTAAGGATCTTTAAGCCGGTGTTAGGCAAACACCAGCTAATTATTTCCGAATCCTTGTTCGGATTTTCTTAATAATTTTGATTTTTCCTTTTTTTTTCTTTTTAAATTTGAAATTTTTTTTGGAATTAAGGGTTAATTAGCGATATGTGTATACTGTATAACTTTTCAATGAAAGCACTATTATTTGCGGTGACACTTACTCTTTGCTGGTTGATAATCGAAAGAACTATCATACTTTCCTCAACTGCATGTTAACCTGTCACCGGATGAAAGGTTTCCTCTCAGAGAAAGAAAGTTTTGGTTTCCTTCCTATGGGACATAATCTGGCCTTTCTTGCTTTCACATATAGGTGGCGCCTTTGGTCATCGTGAACGAAAGAGTCGAGCACTTTACGATCATTTAGATCGTAGGTAGGAACATGTCCATTCCAATTCCCTGCATTCCCCATTTTCCCCATTCCATGAAAGGGAAGAAAGATCTATAGCTTAGCTACAATAACATATGCTGTCATATCTCATCCCTAATTTATTGTTAATAACCAAAAAGGCAAAAACCAAAGCACACAGTACACACACTGCCTTTCTTTCAGTTTCTTTCCGACGCACGGTCTTTTACACTCTTAGCTCGTTAGAGCCGCTTATAATTTCCGAGCAATCTCTTGCACGATTATGAGTATTGTCTTAGCTCTCCAGCCGATAGTGTGAGTCAAAATAACAAGAATGAATTCTGGATTAAGACTGAATTTTATTTACAAAAATTTTCTTATTTATACAATTTTCTATTTTAATTTTTCATAGATTTTTCTATGTCATAAACTATTAAGTCTATGACCTCAGGTATTGAAACCCAAATATTATCGATTTGAAATCCACTTGAGAAAAGAATCGTGACATAATATTTGGATTAAAATTGCATTCATAAACAAAACAATCCATGATACATATTTTATGCATAGCGACCGACTGTGGCGATATGTAATGTGTATTTGGTCCATTTTGTTGAATTATCTTATAGGGACCTTTAAATGGCTTATCTAATTTTTTCTTATTTCCTACTTTTATGTAAACATAATCTCCTACTTTAAAATTTGATTTATGTACATAAGATTGATTTTTACAAGTATTAATTTTATTTTGTTCTAAGTATTCTTTAGCTTTTTCATGAGCATATTTTAATTTTATTTTGAATTCATTAATATAATTTTCAATATTGTAAATATTTTTTTTTTATCATAATTTCACAAGGTAAAGCACATAATTTTCCATAAACTAGTTCAAATGGTGTATATTGTGTTATACTGTGTGGTGTTGTATTGTAAGTGTAAGTATAATAAGGTAAAAGTTCTTCCCAGTCGTCTTTTCCGTTTAAAGTCATTAAAAAGTCATTAAGTACTCTATGGTTTCGTTCAATTGAGCCTAAAGTTTCATGATGAAATGGTGTTGACGTTGTTTTTTCAATTTTTAATAATTTACAGATATTTATTAAAAGTTCATTAGTAAATTCTGTACCCATGTCAGTCTTTAATTTTTTTAAACAATCATATTTCAAAATGAACTTTTTAACTATAGTTTTTGCTACTGTGATGGCGTCTTTTGTGACCAATGGAAATGCTTCAATAAATTTTGTTAATTCACATTGAATAGTGAGAATATACCTATAACCGTTTGATGGTCTAACTGGTCCTACTGTATCTATTGTTATTACTTCAAATGATGTGCTAGGTGTTTCTGTTTTCATGAATTGTTCCTTAGTATATTTAGTAATTTTTACTTCATTACAATTTCTACAATTATTTATGTATTTTCTAACCATTTTATTCATATTCTTCCATACATATTTTTGCTTAAGTTTTGCTATACATCTTCTATAATCTATATGTCCTCCTAACTTTCTATCATGATACTCTTTAATTAATTTGTTCATTTCATTCACATGTGTTATTCTTTTTGGTGGGTTGTATAAAATAATGTCTAGACAATTTTCATTATTATTCTTTTGCATTTCATTAAATATCTCTTTAAATTTTCGCACAGATATTGTTTTAAATATTTCATTATTCTTTTCTAACGCTAGCTTCTTTATTCTTTCATGTTTTGTATAAGATAACAATTTCTTCAAAATCAATTTTAACTCTGATAAAGATTCGTTTTTGTATCTAACATGAATTTTATCTTTAACTGCATATATTAATTCTTTTGGTTGGCCCATTAAATTATTTATATTTTCAAGTTGCAACTTCTTAATGTTTCTAGTATCCGAAATATATATACATTCCCATATATGAAGGTGATCAATCTCCACTATAGGTATAATTTCTGGATTCTTTGTTTTTTCACTAGTGTTTTCTTTATTAATTTCTTTCATTCTTCTGGTTAGGACATTTATACTTTGTTGAGGTATCATTTCTTTTAATTCTTCTGAACTTATCTTTAACCTAGATAACGCGTCGGCATTTGTATTCATTTTGGCTTTCATTGTCTTCTGTTTCGTCCTCGTCATCGTCTTTTTCATTAGCTTCGCCTTTTTCTAAGTACTTATCCCACTTATTGATTCGGGCTTGGATTTCTTCTTCCGTTTCCGCAACCTTGTATTTTGTTTTTCCATCCCATGTTTCCGCAGTCAGTTTTCGTTGACCAAAGAAACGACCATTCATCATTTGAATGACCAAATCAGCTTGTTCAGGATCAGCCATATTGACTTGAGCAACGCCTTCTACATGTCTGTCATAGATAACCACTTTCCTTATAGTTCCGCATTTCGAGCATTTTTCTCTCAAATCATTCTGATACTCAATTATCAATTGCACTTCCTTGTCGAAGAGTTCTCCTCTCATTTTTTTTTGGGCGCCAGTGATCAGTTCTACAAACGATATTGTCACTTTGTTGTGACCGACATAATTTGTATGAACCAGATATAGGTCGCAGTGCATATGAATGAATTATTGTTTTTGTTTTGTTTTCTTTTATTTTTGGGTGGATACACAACACCCTCACCCTTTAAAAAAAAATAATTTTATTAATAATTAATAATTTTTACAAAATATTTGAATGAAAGTTTTTCTTATTAGTATTATATACATATATTTTTTTTAATGATAGAGTTTCTTGCTTTGATTAAATTATTATTATGTACTTCTCTTTTTTCATTTTCAATTTCTATTAAGCTATTTGGTCCATTTTGTTGAATTATCTCATAGGGACCTTTAAATGGCTTATCTAATTTTTTCTTATTTCCTACTTTTATATAAACATAATCTCCTACTTTAAAATTTGATTTATGTACATAAGATTGATTTTTACAAGTATTAATTTTATTTTGTTCTAAGTATTCTTTAGCTTTTTCATGAGCATATTTTAATTTTATTTTGAATTCATTAATATAATTTTCAATATTGTAAATATTTTTTTTTATCATAATTTCACAAGGTAAAGCACATAGTTTTCCATAAACTAGTTCAAATGGTGTATATTGTGTTATACTGTGTGGTGTTGTATTGTAAGTGTAAGTATAATAAGGTAAAAGTTCTTCCCAGTCGTCTTTTCCGTTTAAAGTCATTAAAAAGTCATTTAGTACTCTATGGTTTCGTTCAATTGAGCCTAAAGTTTCATGATGAAATGGTGTTGACGTTGTTTTTTCAATTTTTAATAATTTACAGATATTTATTAAAAGTTCATTAGTAAATTCTGTACCCATGTCAGTCTTTAATTTTTTTAAACAACCATAATTCAAAATCAACTTTTTAACTATAGTTTTTGCTACTGTGATGGCGTCTTTTGTGACCAATGGAAATGCTTCAATACATTTTGTTAATTCACATTGAATAGTGAGAATATACCTATAACCGTTTGATGGTCTAACTGGTCCTACTGTATCTATTGTTATTACTTCAAATGATGTGCTAGGTGTTTCTGTTTTCATGAATTGTTCCTTAGTATATTTAGTAATTTTTACTTCATTACAATTTCTACAATTATTTATGTATTTTCTAACCATTTTATTCATATTCTTCCATACATATTTTTGCTTAAGTTTTGCTATACATCTTCTATAACCTATATGTCCTCCTAACTTGCTATCATGATACTCTTTAATTAATTTGTTCATTTCATTCACATGTGTTATTCTTTTTGGTGGGTTGTATAAAATAATGTCTAGACAATTTTCCCTATTATTCTTTTGCATTTCATTAAATATCTCTTTAAATTTGTGCACAGATATTGTTTTAAATATTTCATTATTCTTTTCTAACGCTAGCTTCTTTATTCTTTCATGTTTTGTATAAGATAACAATTTCTTCAAAATCAATTTTAACTCTGATAAAGATTCGTTTTTGTATCTAACATGAATTTTATCTTTAACTGCATATATTAATTCTTTTGGTTGGCCCATTAAATTATTTATATTTTCAAGTTGCAACTTCTTAATGTTTCTAGTATCCGAAATAGATATACATTCCCATATATGAAGGTGATCAATCTCCACTGAAGGTATAATTTCTGGATTCTTTGTTTTTTCACTAGTGTTTTCTTTATTAATTTCTTTCATTCTTCTAGTTAGGACATTTATACTTTGTTGAGGTATCATTTCTTTAAATTCTTCTGAACTTATCTTTAACCTAGATAACGCGTCGGCATTTGTATTCATTTTGGCTTTCATTGTCTTCTGTTTCGTCCTCGTCATCGTCTTTTTCATTAGCTTCGCCTTTTTCTAAGTACTTATCCCACTTATTGATTCGGGCTTGGATTTCTTCTTCCGTTTCCGCAACCTTGTATTTTGTTTTTCCATCCCATGTTTCCGCAGTCAGTTTTCGTTGACCAAAGAAACGACCATTCATCATTTGAATGACCAAATCAGCTTGTTCAGGATCAGCCATATTGACTTGAGCAACGCCTTCTGCATGTCTGTCATAGATAACCACTTTCCTTATAGTTCCGCATTTCGAGCATTTTTCTCTCAAATCATTCTGATACTCAATTATCAATTGCACTTCCTTGTCGAGGAGTTCTCCTCTCATTTTTTTTGGGCGCCAGTGATCAGTTCTACAAACGATATTGTCACTTTGTTGTGACCGACATAATTTGTATGAACCAGATATAGGTCGCAGTGCATATGAATGAATTATTGTTTTTTTTTTTTTTTTTTTTATTTTTGGGTGGATACTAACCTAGTTTGGTACTTCAAGCTTTTTTACGTGTCACCAGTGGCTAAGAACCTTAATGTGACTACTTATTTTTCAGCTTGTTAAATAGAGTCTCTCATCTGCGTGTCCTGTTTTTTTATATCATTTTATTTCAGCGACAAAAGCAAGTTAAAAGTTGATTCATCCATCCGCATATAATTTGAGGATTCTTTGTCGTTAAACTTTAGTTCACTAGCTAAAAAAATTATATGATCCCTGAGTATGTCTTTCCTACCTCATTTCATTTTCATTTCATTTATTTGACAATAATGGTACGTACAGTAAGATTACATCTTTTATAGAACTTAGATATAATATGTTTAAAAATTTACATTTAATTAAATACAATTAAAGAGAACGAGATTTTATTAATGTTAAAAGCAATTCTTTGTGATTGAAGGGAAAAGGGAGAGGATTATGGTTGAATTGGGAGAGACGAAAAGTGAAGAAATATTGCAGTTTTAAATCTTGTATAGTTAACAATTCATTTAATTGGAGATGGGAGCGAGTTCCAGAGTTTAACAGCACGTATGAAAAATAAACGGGACGAGTTCAGATAATTGCCGAGTTGAGGGGTAATATTGATACTTCTAGCGGAACGGTTAAATGTGAGTTTGGTAAACAGATAAGACGGAGCCTTAATATGAATTAATTTATGTAAAAATAAACAGTTTCTTGCGTTTATGTATTGATTGCTGCAGTGTGCAACCCAATACATTTTTAGAAAATTCTGAAACATGGTCATTCTACGTAACCCATAGACGTAACGGACAGCATCATTGAAAGCAACTTGCAGTTTTTGTTTGGATAGTGAATCAATCACTGTACACTATTTCAGCATATGATATGAGGGGAACTATTAAAGCAATTATTAGTTTACGTCGAGTTTCAACAGGGGTAAAGTATGCTGAAGGCCAAAGTTTACGTAAGCATCCATAAATGCGACCAATGACATAATTAGTGTGTCTATAGCCTGACAGATGACGGTTAATAGTATATCCAAGGCTGGTGCAATGATCCACTACTTTAATTAAACGATCACTTAGCCAAATACTAGGTAGAGTAGAGAGATCAAACTTTTTCTTCGAAATTGGAATGACTAGGGTCTTGGAAGGATTTAAGAATAGGCCATTTGCAATGGACCACGCATTAATTTGGTTAAGATCCTCGTTGATGGAGAGGGACAGTTCATTGAGCTGATGAAAAGGCCTGGCAAGATGGAGTTGAACATCGTCAGCATACAGGTGAACCGAAGAGTGCGAACAACACGCAGGCAGATCATTGATGAACATATAAAACAGTATTGGACCAAGAATCGATCCCTGTGGGACTCCTTGCGTTACAGGTCTGAGAGCTGAGCATTTCCCCCCAGAAAAAACCCTTTGTGATCTGTCAGATAGGTAGTCACCAATTAGCGAGCATGCCCGCTCACTGAAGCCGTAGAAGTTTACAAGTTTCTACTTTAGAATATTGTGAAGACACTTTGTCAAAGGCCTTTGTAAAGTCGAGTAAGCAGAGGAGATTTATTTGACCCTTATCATAGTCAACCCTAACATCTTCAAGAAGATTAACCATTGCAGTAGAGCAGCTATGATTTGCTCTGAAACCCGATTGTTTTTCAAACAGCAAATTGTTAAGAGAAATATGACTTAAGATCTGCTGCTCAATTATCTTCTCAAAGACCTTAGAGAGGCAAGGTAGGATGCTTATCGGTCTAAAATCAGTTGGAGAATTAGAGTCACGCTTCTTAACCGTTGGAAGAACTCTTGCAATTTTTCAAGAGCGAGGGAAAGTAGAAGTGACAATGCACCAATTTATAATATGAGTTAGCTGGGTTATAATTAGTGGAAGTATGAGTTTAACGAAACGAATAGGCACTCCATCATCACCAACAGAGTCAGACTTGATAGCCTTCACACATTTTAGAATATCATCTTCACTAACAACATCAAAATCCTCCAGCCTAGGCACATTGTTCAAGGAGTTAAATGTAGTATTTGCTTCAAAATCAACAACAGAAACCGACTCTCCAAGGAAATAATCATTGAGCTCATCCAGGTCCAGAGAACATTGAGCTCCTGTATCTTTGCAGACACCAATCTTACTTAGGTTGCTCCACAGCTTTTTAGGTGGTAAAGAGGTATTGAGTTTGGATGCATAATAGTTGATTTTAGATGATCGGATTATAGTTGTCGCTTGATTACGGGCTACAGTAAATGCTCTCCAGTTAACAGGTGTTGGTCTACGCTTCCATCTACTATGTAGTTTGTTTCTATTTTTAATGCTGGTTAACACGTTAGAAGTGAACCAGGGGCAAAGGTTATTTCGAATTCTTACCGTTTTAGTAGGGACACATTGATTAAAGAGTTGGAGCAACAGATGCTGAAACAAATTAACTTTATCATTAGCATTTGCATAAAGACGACAACTAAGCCAAGGAGCCAATGCGGTTGACAGGTGAAGATAGGAGAAGTCGATTGAGTTGAAGTCTTTGTAGGTAAACGTTTCATTGCAAGGAGATTTTAACAATTTTATATTGTACGTACAGAACAGAAGATCATGATCTGAAATATCAAATGAAAGCTGATCATACAGATGTACCAACGAAGAATCAGAGACTATGACTAGATCAAGAAGACTTGGAGAGCAATAAGAAGCAAAACGTGTTGGGTAAGTGGAATTAACAATATGCATACCAACTGAAGACACTAAATCTTTCATCTGAAAGGCACACATATCATGTTTAAGCAGGTCAGCATTGAAATCACCACAGTTTATAGTATGTTCATAAGTTAAACTGAATTCGCTTAGAGCAGTAAAAAATAGAACAGCGGAACAGTTTCGTTATTTGGTGTAAACACATGAAATTAGACATTTAGTATAAGAGTTTCTGACTTCGATTAAGATGAACTCTATACCAATCCCACTAGATCTAGCAATTACTTTTGCCTCAATAGATGACCTACAATAAATAGCTACACCTCCGCCACAGGTGTCAGTGATTCTATCATTTCTAAATAAATTGAAATTAGGGATGTCATACATCTGATCACAAATATCAGGCTTATACCAGGTTTCACTTACACAAATAACATCAACGCAAGAACCAGAAAACAAAAATTTCAGATAATCCAATTTGCAAACATTAAGGCTACGTGCATTAAGATAACAAACTCTTAAACCATCACAATGTTGAGATATAATGTTAACTAAAGTGGACGTTGATTTTTCATACATACTATTGCGCTCATTGGCAGACGAATTTATAGCAAGCATAATATCAATACAAAAATTAGAAGTGCAATATTAAGTTGAGGAGAAGGGGAAGCAAAAGAAAATGGGATATAGGTATAGGACACAAAGTTATGATAAATTAAGCTGACAGTATAAATTTAAAATAGAGAATAAAAGAAGGAAAACAACAATGTTATCAATAAAAAGAGAAACAGAAAAAAAAATTACAATAAAATAATTATTATTAATTACTATTAACACAATGGTGGGTCAGTCGCAGCAGCAGCAACAGCAGCAAGCAGATGTTCTGAGCTATGAATGAGCAAGCTTTTATCATTCAATGACTTCTTCACATACACATTTCCATTCTTAGTGTAAACAGCAAAGAGTTGCTTTTTTCGTCTAAAAGCTAAAGCACTGTTCAGGAGAAAACGAGTTAGTCTCGTCAGACTCTCATTTAAGTGGCAACTACTGTTGTTGGAGGAATCGATTCCAAGATCATGCAAATGAAGTTCAGACGAATGCTTTTTGCGATATTGGGCAGCTGACATCATAACAGTGTTTCTCTCAAATGAATTTCTGAATTTGATTACGATTGGAGACGAAGATGATGACGAAATTGACGATGATGATGATGGGGTATCATCGTTTTTTTTTTTTTTTTAGTTCGGAATATGTGTGTGAGAGTAGGTGGCGTGCAATCAATTGTATGGCAGAGTCTATGGAACATGTTGGTGAGGTTTTCATCAGGAAGGGCAGGTATACCGAAGAGTACAGCATCACCAGAGATTTCTTTTTTTTGCAGAGCAATACATTGTTTTTGCAAAGTGTTTATTTCAGCATGATGTAGTTGTGCATTTTTGTTGCAACTCTCTTCAAGTTTATTGACACGATCAACAATGTTGGTGACAGTTGTGTTTAATTCGGCAAATTGTTGGCTCCAGCGTGTAGAAACTTCCTCAATCTTAAGAATAAATTCATTTCGAAGGATAGAAATTTCATTAGCGAAACCTTGTCTGATAGAGTCAGCATGTTTGGATAGCTGTTCAGCCAGAACATCAGAAGTGAGGGGAGAGTTGTTTATGGTCGCCTCAGGGGCTTCAGGACGGGGCGGAGAAGCCATTCGTTTTCTCTTATTAACTGCAGCTCTTGTTATTTCATTGACGTTAGTGGACATGTATGGCAATGAGAGAGAGATTTCTTTTTATTTATTTTTTTTTTTCAATAGAATAGGTATACACTTATACAGTCTTCAGATTTGTAAATGTGATTTGGATATGTTTAAAGTCGAATGATCCAATTAATTTTAACTTTAATCACACAAATGATAAAAGAAAAACCAATATGATTGAAAGTACTTCCACTCTGCACCATTTAATGAAATATTAGAAGACTAAACCTACCTCCAGGGCTTTATCCAATTTCTTTTCTTTTTGCTACATAATTTTTGTATGAATCTACACACACATTTGCAATATCTAATAATATTTCATTGTCTGAACTACTATCGGTATAACACTCAAAGATCTTTGCCACATAATTTATTGTTTAAAATACGCATTCAATTATGCGCTGTGTAATACCGGACTAAGCTAAAGACAGGTTGAACGTCGCGGACGGTTACTTGGGTTAGTTCACAATTGGGAATAAGTAAGTAATTCATTCATTTATTGTTTCGTTTTGCTTTTGGTACATTGTCTATAATTTTTATGAATTTTGCAGCTATGGCATTGCCGTCAGTTCGGTTAGCAAATCAAAATAAATAATTTTCTAGATATGAATGATAAACAAAAATTAAAATTAAATAAATTGAAACAAATTCGGTTATAATTAACATCCTATATGTATAAATGGTTTTCAAAAAAGAATAGAGTGCTTTCCATTCAAAATTGTTTAACACTTCTACTGTTTCTTGCAGCGTCAGAGATTTTTTTCCAAAGGTTGCATTTCTATAGGCACAAAAAACGGGACATATACTCATGAAGTGGAAGCAATCTTCTTTTGCTTTCAAATCACATAGCGTGCAAAACTGATTAAAACTGCCGTTGTATGGCGATCCGTTTAAGCTAAGGACTTCACATCTTGTTTTAAATATTAAGGATATTTGATTGTAATTCAGTGAATCATTAAAGTAGTTTGATTCCATAAGATTCAGGGTCAGTTGTGAGTAAAGAATCCTGCTTTGTGATTTTCGAGCTTCCTCCATAAGAGCATCGCGTTCCAAATTTTCATAGCTTTGTATGATTTTGTAGAAAACCTCTTTAGCATGATTCAAATTTGATGGATTCAGCGATATTGTTTCTCCACACGCGTTTCCCAGAGCTTTCCATATCGACATCCACCAGTCCTCGTTTCTTAGCTCATAAAGTGCCATTCGTCTTGTCAGTCGGTCATCATGATGGGATAAAACCTTTAAAATGTAGTCCGCTTGTAATTTAAGCGTGCTAGTAAATATTTTTGGAAGTCCTGTTTCCAGATACAAGGCATAGTTAGGTGTTTTTAGGGGTAAATTAAAAAGTTTCTTCAAAAAACATCTGTGAAACTTTTCTATCTCCTCGTATTCGTTGATTCCCCATACCTGGGCAGCATAGCAAAGCGAACTTTTTATAACAGCATCAAATATCTTGTATTTCGCAGATAATACTATTCGCTGGTTTGATATGTTCCTCCAGGCTAGATTTAACAAACTTTGTGAAGTCTTGGCTTTGACATTAACGTGATTTTTAAAATCTATTGTTTTATTAAAAATCACTCCCAGGTACTTGTATTCATTAGTAATCTGTAGAGGGTTTCCATTAAAGTGCCAATTGTATGCAGTGTGGTTACGTGCAGATCTCGAGAACACCATTATTTTCGATTTATCTACATTAATGACAAGTCCCCATTTATCGCAATAATCAGCTAGGCGATTTATCATTAGTTGGAGATTTTCAGGAGACTCAGAAAGTAATACCAGGTCATCAGCATATAAAAGAACATTTACTTTCAAGTCAGCAATGTGGAGACCTCCAGGTAGATGAGCTTCTACATCATTAATAAAAAGTGCAAATAGAAGAGCACTTAAAAGGCATCCTTGTTTTACACCAGAGTCCGTTTCAAACCATTCCGAGTACGTTGAACCATCCCAGACAGCTGCTTTTGATTCGGAATATATTTCCTTTACAATTCGGATGAACTGCGTAGATATACCTAGCTGGGAAAGTTTGTAGAAAAGTGCATACCGATTCACCAGGTCAAAAGCAGACTTAAAGTCAACGAAAAATGCATAAACTTTCTTATTCCGTGCTTGGAATGCTCTAACGATGGAAGTCAGCACAAATATATGGTCGACGGTGGAAATTTTTTTCTGAAACCAGCTTGGAATTGGGTCAGGATATTATTGGTTTCAACCCATGTCTCAAGCCTGTTAGCAAGTAAACCACAAAACACTTTTGAGATGACGTTCATAAACGATATGCCCCTATAATTTTCCACATTATTAATGTCTCCTTTTTTGTGAATAGGGAATATTACCGCTTTTTTGAACGATGAAGGTACATCAGCATTAGAATACACTTTATTGAAAAATGATGTAAGTTGTGAAATAAAGGTTGGTGTGGCGTTTTTGAAGTGTTCGTATGGAATCCCATCTTCACCCGGGGCTTTACCATTTTTCGCTTTATGAAGAACAAGGTTTACTTCGGCCACTGTTATTTCACCATCTAATAACTCATTAGATAATAGAGGTTCAGCATACGAAAATTTAAGGAGCGTTTTGTTTTGTAGAATATTTTTGAAGTGGTTCGCAAGATCATCGGCAGATACACTGGTTCCTATTTGAAATGTTGACCCATTTATTTCTCTTGTCACCTTCCAAAATTGTTTCGAATCTCTTGATTGACCAAGTACATAGGCTTGCTGGTTTTCAAACTCAGTTTTCTTTTTGAAGCAAAGATTTTTGTATTGTTTATTGGCTTCTATGTACCAATTTTTCAAATTTTCACAGTTAAAAATCCGGAATGCATTTAAAAGGTTGAATTACTTTTTCCTCGCGTTCATACACTCTTTGTCAAACCACTGTTGTTTGAAGGGCTTACAGACGTTCGTGGATGCTCTTGTGACGGAATCTCTTATACAACCTACAAGTTGGTGTGTACGTACATCGACCGAGTTAGTCATCCCACTTTCAGCTGAAAGACTAATATCTAATTTTTGTTGGTATGTTATTACATCATCCTGTTTCGATTTGAGTCTTGGGATAAGTTGAAGATTATTTTGTGTTGTAGTTTTTTCTTCTGACCATTCAACAATAATTGGCATGTGATCTGAGTAGTTTTTACTTTCTACTTCAAATTTTTGTATGAAATCAACCAAATCATTATTTACAGCACCATAATCAATTACGGATTTTCCTTGACCTCCTACAAAAGTATAATGACCCTCAATGTCTCCGTTAGTACAACCATTCAAAATTATGCAATCATACATCTGAAGTACTTCAATAAAATTGATACCATTGGTTGCATACACTGTCCTTGGAACTTCTACTGTTGAGGTTTATTGAAGAGTTATTTTGTACTGCGGATTGACGTTACTTGTAAGTTGTTAGTTCTTGAATTAAAGTCGCCTATAGTGAGAACACTTTTATTTGAAAGCTGTAGCATAATGTTGTTACACCGTTCGTAGTCTTCAGTCCATTTGGTACAATTTATGTAAATCGGGAGAATGTACATATTGTTTTTGTGTAAAAGTTTTACAACTGTAGCATTACAAACTTCTTCGAAACTAAACGTTTTTAGTAAGAATGTTTTTACAGTGTTCCGCCGCACAGTGGGTAAAATGCGGACAAAGTCTATTTTTCTGAAAGTAGGATTTTTTTTTAAACAGAAAGTGTTTCTTATAGTTGATGGGTTGTAGAATCAGAAAATAAAAACCGTTTTTCAAAAAAAAATTGTAGACCAGTAGATTTTCGCTCAAAGTTCGAATATCGTGAAAAATGGTTAAATATTGGTATTCCTTAAATGATCAGTATATTGTGAAATTTGAAAGTTTTAAACAATTTTTTCTGCTAACATGATTGAAATAAATAGAAAAACAATACCGTATGTTATTTTATTGAAAAAAATTGGATAAGGTATTTTTTGACGAAGAAACACTCTATTTCTGTGATTTTTTTAGTTCGCATAAGGTTTTAACTACTTCCTCTGTGTGCCTCTGTTAGCAAACTATTTTCAATAGATAGTGTAGGGTCTCAGCAACATTTTCCAGTAAAAATCTCACCCGGATACGTCCGGATGCGGTTTTTAGAGCAATTTTAGGTTGGGAAGTCATATGAAAAAATAACAATAAATTAATAATTTTGATTATGGAATTTCATATTTATGCAGTTCTGACGATCTTATATGGTAAACAGTAAATTACGTTATGTGAAAAAACCCTTAATTAACCCAGCACTGAGTAAACAGAATTATATCAACAAGTTTCCTAGAAAGTACTCCGATTTTCTTAAATTGAAAGGGAAAGTGTCTCGTAGTAGGGTTTTATTGTACTAACAATATGATATAGATCATCGGAAAAAAATAAGACAATGTGGTAAACAGAGTTTAAAATACATCCCTTTTTATTTGGCTTGCAATTATTTTGCATTTCGTCTCTTTCTCTTTACATATCCTCAAAGCCATCTATGGACCAGAATACGAACTAATTTTTGGTTGGAAAAAAAGCTCTCAATAGAAAGCAATATCGCTTGTTGTTTTTGTTTTGAAAATAATAAAACACGGCTAATATGTAGATACCTGAAAGTGTCAAATTCAAACCGTTATTTGTATCATACGCCATTAGCTTTCATCTATTTTGGTTATTTCAGTAACTGAATAATTTTCAAAAAAACGTCTTGAGGTGTTCCCAGAGTTTGCAGTCCCAGTTCTTTGTAAGACAATGTCAATAAGTATTTCCCTATTTTTCTCGAAACGATTTGGTATATGGGTTTTAGTTTCCTTTTTTATTTCCGCAGTCAGTGGGGTATGGTATTGTATGATAAGTGCAGGTTATACTCCATTAAGCGTTTTTTCTATCAATTTAAAATACATTATATGTTTTATTTTAATGAAGAATCCATTGCACTGAATTTCAGTTTCTCAAAGATTCAGAATTTCAGCTTCTACACGATCTTTTTTTTCTAACTTCTTCCGGAGTTTCTTTCGACAAGGAAAACTGAAGAGCTGGTGAATGGTTGAGGATGATCGAATATTTTTCCAAATTCGTTCTTCATTTTCTCGGTGAACAAGTTTTAATGGTACCAGGGATTTAAGAAATAAATGCCCATCAGAAATACCTTCCATTGAAACTTCATAGATTTGCATTATATCAAATTAAGTTTATTTGAACTAATTCGAATCTAATTCATTTAAGATTAGATAGCTTATTAAGATTAAATGAATTTGTTTTTATTTTATTTACTTGAATTATTTGTTTTATTTTTTATTTATTATTTGCATTTATTTTATAATAAATTGAAAATAAATCAAACGATAAGCTTTGAAAACACCAACTATCTATATCATTATAAATGCAATGTGTTATCCTTGGAATTGCAAACAAAAAAAACCTAAACATTTTTTTTCACAAAACCATTCACTTTTAAGCATATTAAAACTGAATTTTTAGTAATTTACAATGCTTTTAAAATGCTTTTTTCGCTATTTATTATTCGTAATAGCTTTAAATTTGGTAAACAAATCTTTGTTTTCATATATGTTCTCCGAAAAAAGCCATTTTCTTTTTTAGTGGGTGTGGAAATGGGCGGAATTTTCTGGTGCAGATTTGTCTTGCTATTGGCTTTCATTCCTGAAAATTTCATCAAAATCGGTTCATTAGTTTAGATTTTATAGAGTTTTGTCCGCTCTCCCATATCAGGTGCCCCACTGTGCGCCGCTTGCTCGTCCTTTTGTATATGTCTTAACTGCCGCATCCGAAACCAATTTAAAACCATTGAAATATTTTGCAAATTTATCTAAGTTTTCAATTGTTACATGTGTTTCATAGAGAAAAAATATATCAAATTCTTTAACATAATTAAAAAAATCTATAAATAAAAGTTTATTGTTAAGCCCTGACACATTATATGCTAAAATCTTAAAAGTACATAAAGAAAGTGAGCTGACGACATTACAATTTCAATTTTGTGATAAAGTACTAGAATTTCGAACAAGTGGCATCTCTGGAGCACTAGTATCAGTTGCTCTAGTCCATTCGCTCTGACGTCTATTTGTTGATAAGGTTTTGACGTCTTCAAAATTAAGATGTCCAAACATTTCGCGCAGGTGGTTTTCTCCGTCTTCTTTTTATATTTTAGTGTATTATTGCTATTTAAATAAAATGTTTTTTCTGAAACAATTAAAGAATTGTTGATTTTAATTAAAACTTTTTCTGTTGGTTTCTTTGTTTTAATTATTTTCCTGTAGTTAAGAAGGATTCGGAGTTTGTGTTGTGATTGTTTTGTGAGATCACGCTGTATAAAAACACCTGTGCCTTTTAGCTTGAAGGAGTTTTGCAGCATTTGTGTGGCATTTTCATTGGAACCAGTGTTGAGCTTAAGTTTAATGATGTTTTGATTTTCTGTTAATTTTGTTGTCTCTGTCATTCGAAGTGATTCGCCTAGCAAGACTTGGGTGACAGATTGAAATTGGGAATATATTCAACCACTGCTGGACACTACCTTCACCGCAAGCGCAACATCCCGCTTTAAGTGGCGCCCAACTTTTTGTTACTTGTTAAATGTTCATCTGATATCAATGTGCAGCTCAGTAGAACCCGTTTAAATCTGAAAACAGTAGAACCTGATTAAGTGGATAATTTTGTTTCTTTGGTTTGATATCACAATACTAAAATAGGAAAACGAAACAGTACAACACGTTTACTTCCACTATCGAACCCAATTAAGTTCATTAAAAAAAATAGTATCGTTAGCAACCATCAAACAAAAAAAAACAGTTAAAGAACCACAATTACCGTACCGCAGTACAATCCGCTTAAGTGCATGACAATTTTGATTCTTTTCTCGTTGGTTCGTTAACACAGGAAAATTGAAACTAAATAGTACAACCCCAATGACAACACCACACGCTCAAGTGAAAAAAAATATGTTTTTCTCGCCCGTTTAAAACAAAAGGTGTAATACACAGAAAAAAATGCTTCATTGGAATCTGAGTTTGAATCAACAGAATCCGACCTCGAGTCGATAATTATTGATATAAACTCACACCACAAAATAAGATTATGTTCATTTGAATCATCTTAGATGGCTAATCCAATCGCTATGTCTGAAGACCAACTAAATCGCTTGGTAGCTGCTATTGCTGTAAAAGAAAATCAGAAAAACTTTCGGATTGTAATGCGTTGATTAGTTTCCCTGGAAGACTATGTTTCGAATTGGCGGAAAGGCATAAGAAATGAAGCGAAAACATTCATTGATGCAATCAAGCTAATACGCTCATCTTTTGCTCTACCAAAGCCACAACTAAAGAAGAAAGTAAAAAAACAAGTCGGCCGACGAATTTATACGCAAGAAGCGAACACTATTTTCTCAGTTCACCGATAAAATTTCTTAAGAAATTGTAATAGATATGGACAAATTCTGCTTTTTATAAGAGAAAAAGTTCTTAGAAAATCAGTTAAGACTTGCTATGTGCTTTTAAAAGAATCCCGAGAACTCGAAATAACACGAAAAGAAGCCAAAACTCCAAATAGACCTGTTAAAGGTACTAAGAAAAAGCGTTGCACGTTCTGTTGAAGGCCAGGACATTTAGCGAAGCAATGTTTTAAGAAAATATACAATTAAGTCAAGCAAAAAAGTAAAACCCTTGATTCTACGACTCCGGAGCAGCAGGTTATTTGCAGAACAAATTTTCGAACTTGTAGCAACAAGAATTCAATTAGCCCCACCCTACTAGATTTCAAACTAAATGAATCTAAAGCTATTGAAAGAAATTTTCCTACTGTTGACATCAATATAAACGGTTTAAAGCATGAAGAATGCATTTAAACTTCAGCCAGAACCAGCGTCGCAGGAGCTCGTTTAAACAAACAGCTCTTTAAAAAAGATTGCAAATTCCAAAAATCAACGCAGAAGTTACTTTAGCTTACGGAATTCCCAGGAAACAAATCGTCCACTCCACGGTGGATATTATTATTGGGAAACGATTGAGGAAAATCCGTTTTATCGTATTACCACAAGCCAAAGGAAATTGAACTCTGCCTGGTATAGACTTTCTCGAACACTGTTGATTAGTTCTAAACATCGTTCAGAGAGCTTTTCATTTCGTCGATGATCTCGCAACTATTTTCAATTTTAGCTTTCAAAATGTATCTCCACCAACCAAAAGCCACTTTAAGTCTCCACAATCAAAACAAAAGCTAAGATACCACGCATTATTGTAAAAGGATGCCAAGCTGAAAGAACTATCCGAATATCTTACTTGCTATTAGGTCCTTAGTCCTATTGGTAATACGCCAAAGGAGAAAAGGAAAAATAATTACGGTTATAGTAAAAATCCTCCAGAAATATTTCAACTGGAATCTCACAGAGCAAAATAAGTTATTTGGCGAAATCACAACCCAAAACCCTACATTGAACACCAAATCAACACCGGAACACAGAAACCGATCTTCAATGCTCCTTATAGAGGTCATAAACGTAGATCTTTTCAGACCACTACCTTCAAGTGCCAGCTGGCACCAATGGATCCTGATTGTAAAAGATATATGCAGTCTATATATAACTATTTCCAGAAATAACAGCTGAAAACTGCACTTACCCTATTAAATAAATATGATCGATATGGTTCCCACGACGACTCCATAGCGACAATGGAACATAATTCATCTCTGCACTTATGTATGTAGAAACTTATCTTTTGTTTAGGAATAAAACAACCATTCACTCCTGTTTATCACCCAGAAGCAAAGCTTGTCGAGAGGAAGATTCAAGATCTCAAAACACAACTATCCATTTTATTTGAAAAGCAACACACATAATGGAATTTTAAGCTTCTAGTTATACGTTTTGTGATGAACACAGCAAAGTGCGAAAGCACTGGGTTCTCCCCAGCATTTCTGACTTTTGGACGATGTTAATCATGATTTAAAGGCAATTATCCAATCCGAAAACTTTATACCATCAGCACATTTCACCATTAAAAATGGCTGAAACATTAAAACAAGCTGAAGAAGTATCGGATAATTCCGATAAGATCGAAAAAAAATATATGCCCATAAGAAGCGAAGACCCCATGACAAATTTGAAATTGGTGATAAAGATTTGGTAAAACATGCCCTATCAGTAAAGCGTCAAAAGGTTTTACATCTATACTGGGTCCAAGAAGAGACGGACCATATATAATTTCTGCAAAAAAGGGTTCTACTACTTTTACCATCGCCAAAGAAGATGATCCATCCGTACCATTGGGAACTTACCTCGCATCGATGCCTACACGATTTTTTAGTGGTTTAGATGAACTGCCTACTCGTAATCCAGTTATATCTTTCAGAAAAGAGGTAAGCCTGCCAAGAAGAATTATCCTAGCCGGGAGACTATCAATCTTAACTCTAGTGTCAAAAGATGGATGACTTCACCTGTTTCTAGCGCTTTGGCTGATCCTGCCACATTCTCGAGCTGATTAATGTGGCAGAGGGGGAGATTGTAAGAACCATCCTTCTCATTCCGTATGATACACATTTTAAGCATTTATGACGATCGGTCCAATTTTTAAGCATATTATCGATTGTGTGCAGCTGTATTTCACCAATGGCTTCACGAATATTGTCCTTTAAAGCTTCAATTTTCTCTGGCTTGTCGGCGTAACACTTATCTTTTACGGCACCCCACAAATAATAGTCCAACGATGTCAAATCGCAGCTCCGAGGTGGCCAAACGACATCAGTTCTGCGGCTGATAATGCGATCTTCAAAAAAAGGGCGTGAAACATCGAGTGTAGCTTCGGCTGTGTGGCACGCACGCGCCGTCCTGTTGAAACCAAATGTTGCCAATAACCTCCTCCTTTTGTGAACAAAAATTCGTTCAACATGGCCCGATAACGATCCATTGACCGTAACGGCCACTCCTTGCTCATTTTCGAAGAAAAATGGCACAATTATGCCTCTGGACCAAAATCCGCACCAAACAGTGACTCGTTTTGGGTGTATCGGCTTTTCAATGTATGCGTGCGGGTTTTCTGTGCCCCAAATCAAAATAAGCTTCATCTGAAAAGATGATTTTTTTGGCAAAATCCATATTCGTTCAGCGGAAGGATAAAACTATTATCTGTCAAATCGGACATGAGCTTAGTGTTACCATTCAGAAAATAAGCACTAGTTGAAAAAAAAAGTTTACTTCAACAAAACACATATTTTATATTATTAAATAAAATTTAATGTGCTGCTTAAATTAAGTACAAAAGAGCGAACAAAATGTAAAATTATCGCAGTCTGTTTAATAAAGTAAAATTACAAACAAGCCTTTTATTTTATTTAATTTAAATTGCTAAATTCGCTTGGCTTAGTTAATAATTGCGAATATTCCCATCCACTAATAGATACTATATACATACATACCTACACCGTAAGCGGAACCTCCCCCTTCAATTACTATTATAGTTATTAGTATTATTAAAATTATAAGTATTTATACATTTATTAGTATTATTATTGAGTTTTTCATATCTCAGCGTTTAGCCGGAGATTACAGATCCCGGGTTTAATAAACGAAAGGATTATGCTCTGATTATGCCCTTGCGATACTGTTAGTGGTGAAAGTTAGAAGGCTTATGCATTTAGGAATTTACGGACAATGCTACTCGAATCGAACGAGCCTTCTGAATTTATGAATGGATGTGTCCAAGTTGAAACTTTTCCAAGTTATGGCATAGTTGTTTTGGTGTTAATCCAGTAGCAGAGATGATTATTAGAGTAGTTCTCACTGACGCTGTTACACATTTCTCCTAGTTCCACTGCTAAAGCGGCGCATTTTGAAATCTTTGTGCAGTATGTTTCTGTTGCTACATCAAAGAACTCTATTCTCCTTTCTGCTTTTGAAACAAGATTTTATCAGGCCTATTATCTGGTATGTGCTGGCTCTATCCCAGTAAAGTTTCTTATATGGGTGATTTTTTTGAGGTTAGGATTTTCATGCATTAGTATTTGACAGATCACGCGGGATTTCAGACATGGTGTCAAAGAGAAAGATGCTCAGTATGCTTTGACATTTCATCATGAATAGACTTACTAACGAGCAACGCTTGCAAATCATTGAATTTTATTACCAAAATCAGTGTTCGGTTCGAAATGTGTTTCGCGCTTTACGCAAATTTTATGCGTTTTTTTTTTAAAAAAAAGTTCTCAAGCTCTTAAAAAATCACCCATTATATTAAACAATGTCCTCTTTTCAATGGAGGACAATAAATACATAATGGGTGATTTTTTAAGAGCTTGAGAACTTTTAAAAAAAAAAAAACGCAATATCGCGAAATAATAAAAAATGTAGCCGAGACCACCATAGGTTACCAGCCACCCCCGAAAAAGAACCCGTGGTATGATGATGAGTGCGTGATATTGAAAAGAGAGACGGAAAATGCACGTGTGCAGATGCTGCAACGGAAAACAAGAGCAGCAAGGGAAGAGTACCGCACGAAAAGGAGAAATGAGAAAAAGACCCTGCGAAGGAAGAAAAGAGCATCCGCAGTTTCTCAGCTCAAAGATCTAGAGGAGTCTCGGACCAAGAGCAACACCCGACGTTTCTTTAAAAGGTCGAAGCAATTAGCTTCTGGTTTCAGAACCGGGACACAAGCTCTTCGAAACAGTGAAGGAAACCTAGTCACCGAAGCACAGGGAATTGTAGATGTTTTCAAGCAGCACTTCCAACAGCTGCTGAATGCGCAAAATGTCGAGCAAAATAATGACGAAAGAGAAGCAAGACCAGTCAATGAGGACCCAGTCCCAGCCCCCAGCAGAGAAGAGGTAGAAAGAGCCATCCAAAAGCTAAAAAATAACAAGTCTGCCGGGTCGGATGGCATACCCGCGGAACTCTTTAAACATGGAGGAGGTGTTTTGATAAACCGCATGCATCAGGTCGTCACCAAAGTGTGGGAGGAAGAATGCATGCCCACTGACTGGTCGATAAGCTCCATATGCCCCATCTACAAAAAAGGCGATCCGATATTATGCATAAACTACCGTGGCATATCCCTGCTTAATGTTGCATACAAAATCCTATCCAACGTACTGTGTGAGCGTCTTAAACCTTTCTGCGACACAATAATCGGCACGTACCAGTGTGGCTTTAGGCCAGGCAGAACAACGATAGACCAAATATTCACACTGAGGCAGATCCTGGAAAAGACTAACGAATTTCAAGTCGAAACCCACCATCTTTTCATCGACTTTAAAGCTGCTTATGATAGCATCCACCGCCAAGAGCTTATGATGGCGATGTCTGAATTCGGGATCCCGAACAAACTGATCCAGCTGTGCCGCATGACGCTAAACAATACGCAGTGCAGTGTGCAAATGGGTAACAGCTCATCCGAGTTATTCCAAACTTGCGCAGGGTTTAGACAAGGAGATGCGTTGTCATGTGACTTCTTCAACATAGTCCTGGAGCAGATAGTACGTAAGGCAGGTGTGAGCACGGAGGGCACTATCTTCAACAAATCCACCCAGCTCCTAGGCTATGCGGACGACATAGACATAATCGGTCGATCCAAGAGAGCTGTGCTTGAGGCCTTCACAGCGATTGAAGAACAGGCGAAACTAGTTGGTCTTGAAGTGAATGAGGACAAAACAAAGTACATGTTATCAACAAACAAAGCAACATCTGTCCACCGCCCAGGACAAAACGTCACTGTTGGTAGCAGCAATTTCGAGGTAGTTAAGGAGTTCACCTACCTTGGAACAAGCATCAATCCAACGAACGACACCTTAGTGGAGATCCGAAGAAGAATTACCCTAGCGAACCGCTGCTGCTTCGGTTTGGCCAAACAACTGGGTTCAAAACTCCTCACTCGAAAGACAAAGTGTTTGCTATACAAAACTTTGATTTTACCAGTCCTACTCTACGGCGCCGAGTGCTGGACGATAAGTAAAAAAGGGGAATTGATACTGGGCACTTTCGAAAGAAAAATTCTTCGACGGATTTTTGGTCCCGTATGCGACGATGGCGAATGGAGAAGAAGATACAACCGAGAACTGTATGAGCTGTA
>OV049924.1:220721466-220760274 GCA_920104205.1 Eupeodes latifasciatus
GTATAGTTGTAGTACCCGTGGCATGATGGTTAGTGCGTTGGACTGTCATGCCAGAGGTCTTGGGTTCGATCCCTGCCTATGCTATCTAAAGTTTTTTCACGGGTACTGCCTCTTGCGAGGAATTGACAAATTCTCCAAGAGTAATTCTTGTCATGAAAAGTGCTTTCTCAAAATTTGCCGTTCGGATTCGGCTTAAAACTGTAGGTCCCCTCCATTCCTGACAATAGTACTCGCACACAGGAATGGTTGAGAGTTGTAAGTCACTAGGCCCTAGTTCTCAACGGACTGTTGCGCCACCCGATTTATTTTTATTTTATAAGTATAAGTATAAGTATAAGTATAAGTATAAGTATAAGTATAAGTATAAGTATAAGTATAAGTATAAGTATAAGTATAAGTATAATTATAAGTATAAGTATAAGTAAAAGTATAAGTATAAGTATAAGTATAAGTATAAGTATAAGTATAAGTATAAGTATAAGTATAAGTATAAGTATAAGTATAAGTATAGTATAAGTATAAGTATAAGTATAAGTATAAGTATAAGTATAAGTATAAGTATAAGTATAAGTATAAGTATAAGTATAAGTATAAGTATAAGTATAAGTATAAGTATAAGTATAAGTATAAGTATAAGTATAAGTATAAGTATAAGTATAAGTATAAGTATAAGTATAAGTATAAGTATAAGTATAAGTATAAGTATAAGTAAGTATAAGTATAAGTATAAGTATAAGTATAAGTATAAGTATAAGTATAAGTATAAGTATAAGTATAAGTTAAGTATAAGTATAAGTATAAGTATAAGTATAAGTATAAAGTATAAGTATAAGTATAAGTATAAGTATAAGTATAAGTATAAGTATAAGTATAAGTATAAGTATAAGTATAAGTATAAGTATAAGTATAAGTATAAGTATAAGTATAAGTATAAGTAAAGTATAAGTATAAGTATAAGTATAAGTATAAGTATAAGTATAAGTATAAGTATAAGTATAAGTATAAGTATAAGTATAAGTATAAGTATAAGTATAAGTATAAGTATAAGTATAAGTATAAGTATAAGTATAATAAGTATAAGTATAAGTATAAGTATAAGTATAAGTAATAAGTAATAAGTATAAGTATAAGTATAAGTATAAGTATAAGTATAAGTATAAGTATAAGTATAAGTATAAGTATAAGTATAAGTATAAGTATAAGTATAAGTATAAGTATAAGTATAAGTATAAGTATAAGTATAAGTATAAGTATAAGTATAAGTATAAGTATAAGTATAAGTATAAGTATAAGTATAAGTATAAGTATAAGTATAAGTATAAGTATAAGTATAAGTATAAGTATAAGTATAAGTATAAGTATAAGTATAAGTATAAGTATAAGTATAAGTATAAGTATAAGTATAAGTATAAGTATAAGTATAAGTATAAGTATAAGTATAAGTATAAGTATAAGTATAAGTATAAGTATAAGTATAAGTATAAGTATAAGTATAAGTATAAGTATAAGTATAAGTATAAGTATAAGTATAAGTATAAGTATAAGTATAAGTATAAGTATAAGTATAAGTATAAGTATAAGTATAAGTATAAGTATAAGTATAAGTATAAGTATAAGTATAAGTATAAGTATAAGTATAAGTATAAGTATAAGTATAAGTATAAGTATAAGTATAAGTATAAGTATAAGTATAAGTATAAGTATAAGTATAAGTATAAGTATAAGTATAAGTATAAGTATAAGTATAAGTATAAGTATAAGTATAAGTATAAGTATAAGTATAAGTATAAGTATAAGTATAAGTATAAGTATAAGTATAAGTATAAGTATAAGTATAAGTATAAGTATAAGTATAAGTATAAGTATAAGTATAAGTATAAGTATAAGTATAAGTATAAGTATAAGTATAAGTATAAGTATAAGTATAAGTATAAGTATAAGTATAAGTATAAGTATAAGTATAAGTATAAGTATAAGTATAAGTATAAGTATAAGTATAAGTATAAGTATAAGTATAAGTATAAGTATAAGTATAAGTATAAGTATAAGTATAAGTATAAGTATAAGTATAAGTATAAGTATAAGTATAAGTATAAGTATAAGTATAAGTATAAGTATAAGTATAAGTATAAGTATAAGTATAAGTATAAGTATAAGTATAAGTATAAGTATAAGTATAAGTATAAGTATAAGTATAAGTATAAGTATAAGTATAAGTATAAGTATAAGTATAAGTATAAGTATAAGTATAAGTATAAGTATAAGTATAAGTATAAGTATAAGTATAAGTATAAGTATAAGTATAAGTATAAGTATAAGTATAAGTATAAGTATAAGTATAAGTATAAGTATAAGTATAAGTATAAGTATAAGTATAAGTATAAGTATAAGTATAAGTATAAGTATAAGTATAAGTATAAGTATAAGTATAAGTATAAGTATAAGTATAAGTATAAGTATAAGTATAAGTATAAGTATAAGTATAAGTATAAGTATAAGTATAAGTATAAGTATAAGTATAAGTATAAGTATAAGTATAAGTATAAGTATAAGTATAAGTATAAGTATAAGTATAAGTATAAGTATAAGTATAAGTATAAGTATAAGTATAAGTATAAGTATAAGTATAAGTATAAGTATAAGTATAAGTATAAGTATAAGTATAAGTATAAGTATAAGTATAAGTATAAGTATAAGTATAAGTATAAGTATAAGTATAAGTATAAGTATAAGTATAAGTATAAGTATAAGTATAAGTATAAGTATAAGTATAAGTATAAGTATAAGTATAAGTATAAGTATAAGTATAAGTATAAGTATAAGTATAAGTATAAGTATAAGTATAAGTATAAGTATAAGTATAAGTATAAGTATAAGTATAAGTATAAGTATAAGTATAAGTATAAGTATAAGTATAAGTATAAGTATAAGTATAAGTATAAGTATAAGTATAAGTATAAGTATAAGTATAAGTATAAGTATAAGTATAAGTATAAGTATAAGTATAAGTATAAGTATAAGTATAAGTATAAGTATAAGTATAAGTATAAGTATAAGTATAAGTATAAGTATAAGTATAAGTATAAGTATAAGTATAAGTATAAGTATAAGTATAAGTATAAGTATAAGTATAAGTATAAGTATAAGTATAAGTATAAGTATAAGTATAAGTATAAGTATAAGTATAAGTATAAGTATAAGTATAAGTATAAGTATAAGTATAAGTATAAGTATAAGTATAAGTATAAGTATAAGTATAAGTATAAGTATAAGTATAAGTATAAGTATAAGTATAAGTATAAGTATAAGTATAAGTATAAGTATAAGTATAAGTATAAGTATAAGTATAAGTATAAGTATAAGTATAAGTATAAGTATAAGTATAAGTATAAGTATAAGTATAAGTATAAGTATAAGTATAAGTATAAGTATAAGTATAAGTATAAGTATAAGTATAAGTATAAGTATAAGTATAAGTATAAGTATAAGTATAAGTATAAGTATAAGTATAAGTATAAGTATAAGTATAAGTATAAGTATAAGTATAAGTATAAGTATAAGTATAAGTATAAGTATAAGTATAAGTATAAGTATAAGTATAAGTATAAGTATAAGTATAAGTATAAGTATAAGTATAAGTATAAGTATAAGTATAAGTATAAGTATAAGTATAAGTATAAGTATAAGTATAAGTATAAGTATAAGTATAAGTATAAGTATAAGTATAAGTATAAGTATAAGTATAAGTATAAGTATAAGTATAAGTATAAGTATAAGTATAAGTATAAGTATAAGTATAAGTATAAGTATAAGTATAAGTATAAGTATAAGTATAAGTATAAGTATAAGTATAAGTATAAGTATAAGTATAAGTATAAGTATAAGTATAAGTATAAGTATAAGTATAAGTATAAGTATAAGTATAAGTATAAGTATAAGTATAAGTATAAGTATAAGTATAAGTATAAGTATAAGTATAAGTATAAGTATAAGTATAAGTATAAGTATAAGTATAAGTATAAGTATAAGTATAAGTATAAGTATAAGTATAAGTATAAGTATAAGTATAAGTATAAGTATAAGTATAAGTATAAGTATAAGTATAAGTATAAGTATAAGTATAAGTATAAGTATAAGTATAAGTATAAGTATAAGTATAAGTATAAGTATAAGTATAAGTTATTTTTACGTGGTTGGGAAGTCATCCCGACGGCACAACCCCAACCTGTAGAGCCAGACCCTTAATATAACTCCAAGGACAAGGAGCCGGATATTCCGCTCCTTATAGGCCTGGACCTATCGTCGTAAAAGCCCTATAAGATGTTTATTAAGTAGTTCAACCTTACTGGAACTGAAGACGCAACCGTTGATTGCATATCGAGAGTTCCTCTGCTTCTATCTGGATAAGGAGAGGTTTCGTAGTGGAAACAGCTCGCCCACTTCTCTCGTTTGTCATGTCTACCTTTTGAAGAATGTCTTATAAGAGTGCTCTCCATAAATTGAGCCAAAGTACAAGTTATAAAAAAGATCTTTTACTGACCGTAAATTTAACAAAAATAAAAAATACACTGCTTCGACTGAATATGCACAAACTTTTTTTAAAATACTTTATACTTTTTTTTTCAAATATTGATGGTTATCGTGCCATCTGTTGATGCTCACTGAGGTATTAAGAAAAGACCAAATAGACCACTAATTTTTCTACTAGAAAAAATATTTTTGTTGGGTCAACGAAAAAGGTACACAAATTGAAATAGTTATTTAATTGAAATGAAACAAGTTTTTGTTAAGATTGATAGTGGTTACTTCTAATCATATAGAAAACTTTAGCATGAATGTGCCGCCATTGAAGGAATTGCACATTTTGCTCCTATGTCCAAGCGTTTATTTTTCGGACAGAATGAATAGGCGCATATCATGTTGGTATTCCAAGTTTATGGGTCAAAATTGTAAAAAAAAATGTATGAAATTTTTTTCCAAGATTTCCTCAATTTCAACCGTTCTATTATAACTTAAAGCTCTCCATATCACAAAACATCCTTCCCGGCTATGATGAAGCTTCAAAATCCTTTTTCCTGGACCCATCAGGGTCAATTATTAAATTAAAAAATTAAATGTTTTTTTTTCTAAAAAAGACGTTATTCCATTTTTTTAAAGCTGACTTCAGTTTTAAAAAAACTATTATACTATAACTTTCCGTTGTTGGTCAAGTTGCGGTTTTTTCTTAAGTTTAATTTGTTTAAGATGGCTTGTTGCTCTAATAACTTTTAAAACTGTTGAGCGTCTAGCGCATGTTTTATTCACCTTAAAATTGTTCGACTTCAAGCTGTTGTTGTCGTGTGTTTTTTTTTTAATTTTGTTCATGTTTTTTTCTGTACGAATCTTGAATTTTGTTCATGTTTTTTTCTGTACGAATCTTTATTTTTTAAGCAAGAATAAAAACCATTGAAACTTCGGGTAATTTTATCATCTGATGCACGTCCGGCTAGGTCTTGGGTGAATTAAATAAAGCCTTTGAAACACTGATTAGGCATGTAGATTGTAGATCTATCCATTTAACTTGAAATTTGAGATCAGAAATTGATTTTCACTGAAAACACTAAAAGTGCTGATTTAAACTGTCTAGCAATTGAAAACGCTCAAACACTACCATACAATTGTCACTGTACCTATTCAGTTGACTCAAAAACTTCTACTTTGCATAAATACTTTTCAAGTAGGTGAAGACTAAACTCGCAGTTTTATTTGGATAATTTTGTTTGCAATTTTTCTCTTAAAATCTTACAGGAGTAGTTAACATCAACTTTTGTACAAACATTGTAGAAAGTATTTTCAAAAATGTTTATGAGTATTCAGTTGAAATAAATAAATTATGTGGCGCAAAAGTCCATTTGGAACTAGGGTCTAGTGACTTACAACTCTCAACCATTAATGGGGATGGAGGTGTATATGGTATGCACAATATAATTTCTACATATCTTGCGTCAATTTTAAGACTTTTGCCATTAGGGTTAACATGCGATTTTTTTTTTCTTTTCCTATTTATTTTTATATTTTTAGAATTTCGATGGTTAGGCAAAAATTGAAGTAGGTATTAGTTTTTGTTTTCTCTTCGTTTTTCAGCTTTCTTCCTACTCTTTCTCTAACTAATTGATTCCGCATTAAACAAATCAGTGTTTTCGATAAACAAAAATAAATACATTTTTCATTTCTACTTTAAAGCATGTATGTAAATATATTTTTCCAAAAATAATTACCTCATTTTAGACAAGTATGACCACTGCAAACAAGAGACAAAGAGAACAGCTTCTGGAGTTAATTAGGCGCTTAGCTGAAGATGATAAGAATGGTGTTATGGCACAAAAGGTGTTAGACCTCTTTTGGACTTTGGCTCATAACATGGAAATACCGCCTGAAGTGCTAGATCAAGCCTTGATTGCTCATGTTAAAATATTGGACTACAGTTGTTCTCAAGAACGTGATGCTCAAAAAACAGTTTGGCTTGATAAATGTGTAGATGAACTTAAAAGCAATGGTAACTGGGTACTTCCTGCTTTGCGTTTAATTCGAGAAATTTGCTGCTTATATGAATCAAATCACAATCACCATGTTCAAAATTCCAATAAAGTTTTAAACAGGCAACAAGTCATTGAACGCTTACAAAATGAATATTCTTTGGTTATCCTCGTAACTAACAGTCTTATTTCGTATATGGATCAAATCCGAGCTATAAGTGCGGAAAATTCAGAAACAGATCCTACCACGTATTTCAGCGATGGACGATTTTCTCATGAACTACAAATTCAAGAAAGATTAGACTTTTTAAAATATTTGTTAAAAGATGGCCAACTATGGCTATGTGCAGACCAAGCAAAACAGATATGGAATTGTTTAACTGTGAAATCTGTTTTTCCCAGTGACCGGGAGGAGTGTTTTCGTTGGTTCAGCAAACTCATGGGAGAAGAACCTGATTTAGATCCAGGAGTCAACAAAGACTTTTTTGAAAACAATATACTCCAGCTAAATCCGTCTTTACTCACTGATAGTGGAATTAAATGTTTTGAACGTTTTTTCAAAGCAGTTAATTCCAAAGAAGAAAGACTTAAGGCAGTGCACCGAGGTTACATACTTGAAAATAATGATTTGATTGGAAAAGAGTATCTATGGCTTGTAATAACTACAGCTGAATTAAATATAGCTAATAAGGGAATTGAATTATTAAAAGAAGTTTCCACAGCATTGGGGCCTTCGCTTGTGACAAATGTTCAAGCGTTTCATGAAAAGTTCATTGAAGAATGTTGTGATAAACTTAGAGCTCTTTACGACAATATAATATTTTTAAGTAGCAATGTTGAATATACTAATTCTAACGACAAAGAAACAATATTTTTGCGTAATGAGGCCGAAAAAATGTGCAGGGTTTTAAAAGTATTACAAGAATATGTAAGAGAATGTGATCGGTCATATACTGGTGACCGTCATCAGTTGCCATTATGTCGTGCGACAAGAGGAAAACATATGAGTTTATATATAAGGTTCCAAAATCCTGGAAGATCATTGGATGATATTGAAATAATAACTCATAGCAATGAAACTGTGGCTTCGTTCAAAAAGAGTATATTAAAACGTTTAAAAGGCACATCGACTTCTAATATAAAAATAGAATTTTTCTATAATAACGGAGAACTAATTGAAATGTTAGATGAAATAAATCCTTTGTCAAGCTATACTATCAGAGATAAAATGGTTTTAACTGCCAAGCTGACACCAGTTGGAACGTTATTAGCAAGCAGTCCAGATAGTTCCAGTGATTCAAGTACTGGTTCACCACCACGTCCAAATACGGATATAAAAAGAGTAGAATCGGAGCACACATTGCCAGGTTTTATTATTTCAGAAAAGCCATATTATAAGAACTTCTTTCTTAAACTGCATCAATTGGGAATAGACATGCCATATAACAATTTGAGAGACAGTGCTGTAATGCTACTTAACCTACTTCCAGCTAATCGAGAAACTGTGATTGAACTTAAAAAGATGTGTCATATTAACAATAAGGATTTGATCACTGCTTCTGAAAATTATAGCGGTTGCGATAAGCCTGTTTTTAATGAACAAGAATACAAAACCAATTCAGAAGAAGTAACACCTTCCAAAATGTTTGTATATACAACACCTGCAAACGTTTTATATAATCTTGAAGTTCTTAATGCCATACTAATACCAGCTATTGATCCATTTAGTGAAGAGTCATTAGTCATTCAATCGGCATGGTTAAGGTCAGGAGTTGCACATTATTTACTAGAACTACTAACAAAGAATAATTTTTTACCCAATGTGGATATGCAAACAAAACGCGCAGCATTTCAAAGCATTCTTAGACTTGTTAAGTTATTTTTTTACATTATGTGCTGTGTTTTAAGTCGAGTAGGAGATGAACCCGTGTCATCAAACATAAACATCCGTACGAGGTCACAGATAGATATACTAAAACAAATTCTTACAACTATTCCTAATAGTTCTGAAAATACACTGCGATTTATTGCAAACAAGTTAGCTGAAAATGTTTCTGCTGAAATGTTGACAGCCAGTGCCGATGGCCAGGAATGTAGAAAACTATTTTCTTCTGCGTTACAATGGTCATGTCCAGATATCGTTACAATCAAAGCAATAATTCAAATTGCTTGGTCATCATCATGTGGAAAGTTTGAACTCTATGGATATAAAGACAACTTTAGTAACGACATTGCTATGCCAGCTGCCCACGATTTTGCGCTTTGCAAAGAATCACTTGAAGCTCTCATAGCTTGTCTTGTATTAAACCCCCGTGCAATTGATGTCTTAATACTTGACGAAAATTGGTCTGACTTTATAACATCGCTGATTTTAAAAAATCCATCTAAAGTAGTTCGTCAAATTGCAGCAGAGCAACTATTTTTTAGTTGTACCTACTATTCTGGCACCAGCCGTCCATTTGAATTTATGATCAATCATTTAATTTCTTTATTACACAGTTCAATTCCTCAATACTCCAGTACATGTGCTGATCTTTTTCAACTCTTGTGTAGAACATTAAGCTACGGGTGTACTTGGAATTGGCCGCATAATGTAATTGAAGGTTTACTGACGCATGAAATAAGTTGGCTTAAGAGAGTTAAAAACAATGTAATATTAAGTGGCAACGCCGAAGTACACGAAGATCTTTTAGAGGGACATTTATGCCTCACCAAAGAACTAATGTTTTTTATAGAAATAAAAACAAAAACCCAACTTAGCGGTTTATTGGAAGAACTAGCAGACGATTTTTTATTTCCCGCATCGAAACAATATCTACATTTTAGACAAACAGGAAAATTGTTCAATTATCAGGCTCCTCCTCCTGTATGTAAAAGTCCACACACAGTAGCTGCTGCCTGTGAGCTTCTTGTTGCTCTTTGCCAAAATTGTGTATCTAACATGAAGTTACTCACGAAAACACTGATAAACTACGTTTGTAACGGTAAATATACTATACTCTTTTTGGAAAACTATTAATATACAATTTTTTGTCTTAGAAATAGAACCTCTTAAGGAATGGGACTATCTGCCTCCAATTGCAGCGAGACAACCTAAAGGATTTTGTGGTCTCAAAAATGCTGGAGCAACTTGTTATATGAACTCAGTCTTACAACAATTGTATATGATACCCTCAATCCGACTTGGTATTTTAAATGCTGAAGGCGCTGCAATTAATGAATCAGAAGATTTTAGCGGGGATGGTGAACCGCCATTGTATACAGATGAAGTTTGTTTCGGAAATCCAAATAAAAACTATCATGTCGCGATTTTAAAGCACGTTCAGGCTATTTTTGCTCACTTAGGTCATAGTGCTTTGCAGTATTACGTACCTCATGGGTTGTGGACACATTTCAAGTAAGAAAGATACGAAATAATTTTTTTACTTCCTTATCATTATTATACAAAAAATACATTATTTGAATGTATGAAAGCTCTATAAAAGATTTAAAGTTATAGAGGATTGAATCGATGACATTTTTTCTTATAGTAAAATGTATTTGTTTAAGGTCAATTATTAATTTTTGTATTTCCAAGTTAGTTTTGTGTCGAATTAAAATGATCCGTAGTAACTGCATTCTTGTTTTGATTCGACAGACAAACTATGTCCCCTCACGCGGCCTTGCTCTACTGCACAGTCATGTGTGCGTTAGACTTTTATCCTGCTGGCTAAGTCTACGTCGCTGTACAGCCCGCACAGCTCATCGTTCCTCCTCCACTTACCTTTTATCCATACGGAACCGTAGATCACACGAAGAACTTTTTTCTCGAAACGACCCAAGGTGCTTTCATCCGCTTTTATCGTAGTCTATTCAAAAAAACTCTTTGTGGGAGCTCTGTGGTATTCCGTCAATGACGATGTTAAAAAAAATCATCACAGCATACTATCTTTTCTAAAGCCTTTGCAATCAATGAAAAGATGGTGGGCGTTGATTTAATATTCTTGGGTTTTTCCAATATCTGTCTTAATAAAACCACACCGATAAAGGCCTATCAAGTTTTTGAGGATGAGCTCTATACAATCGCATATTAGGACAGAGAAGATTCTGCATGCAATTTTAAGAAGACTAATTCCTTTATAGTTGGTGCAGTTTAGAGCATTTACATTTTTCAGTATCGGGCAGACAACACTGAGGTTCCATTTGTCGGACATAGTTTCTTCCGACAATATTTTTCAGATTAGTTTGTGTATGTTCCTAACTAAATTATCTCCAACTGCTTTCGCGACATTAAAGCTGTCTGCTCTAGCGGCTTTGTCAGACTTCAACTTAGATATGGCAATCTTTACTTTGTCTAAGTCGGGAAGAATTGTTGGCTGTTGTCTTCTATATTCAATGGATCATTCTACCTGACATTCAGTTCATCATCGGCGTTATACAATTTGCAGCAATGGTCCTTCCATGTCCTCAGCAATTACTGCGGTTCTACTATGATGTTTCCATTTTCGTTCTTGTAGCCTTCGATTCGAGATTTATGTACTTGTGAATTTTTTTTCAGCTGCTTATAAAGCTTTTGAACTTCATTTCTGCTTCTGAACCTCTCAACATCTTCGCCGATTTTCTTGCTCTCTCTTTCTCCTAGTGAGATGTCGGTGTTATTCTCTTCTCTTCTGCTCGTAGAGCTCGTGAGCAGTTCTCATAATTCTGTGCAGGGCCGCTGTGAATGCCTGTTGTTTGGCTGTCTCCCCTTCACATTATACGAAGTAAGTAAGTAAGTAAGTAAGTAAGTAAGTTATTCATTTATTTACATTTCAATATAACAAATAGAATACAAATCATTAATTTAAGAGCTATGGCTAAGCCGTCAGCCTGGTTGGCAAGTTTATAAATGTTTATTTTAAAATTTAATTAAATTTTCAATAATCAACAAAAAAAAAGAACTAAAGTATCAAACGTATTCTGATATTAATAACATCCTGTACTTGTAAACTGTTTTTAAGAAATTGCTTAGGGTTTTCCAGTCACACTCGTTTAGAAGTTGGATAGTTTCCTGCATGGTTAGTGATTGTTTTCCAAAGGAAATTTGCCTTTGCGCTTTGAATATTGGGCATATACTTATGATATGAAAGCAATCTTCTTTCGATTTTAGGTTGCAAAGCGTACAGAATTGATTAAAGCTTCCATTATAAGGGTTACCATTTAAGGCAATGAGCTCACACCTTGCTTTGAATATCACGGATATTTCATCATAGCTAAGTGAGTCGTGAAAGTAGTTTTTCTTGTTTAGATTGAAATTAAGCTGACTGTATAAAATTCTACTTTCAGAATTCCGAGCCTTAACGATGAAGGTATCTCGAATAGAGTCTTCGTTTTTCTGAATAATGCGGTAGAGTTGGTCTTTCAAATTACGTTGGTTGTTCACATCAATATGTAAGGTTTCCCCACAAGCGTTGCTAATAGATTGCCATCTTTCATACCACCAGTCCTTATTCCGCAACTCATACAAAAGTAGTTTTTTTGAAAGCCTTGATTCCTCATAATGACAGCATACCTTTATTATGAAGTCAGCCTGTGACTTGAGTGTATTTGCCAAGAGTTTTGGTAGTCCGCTTTCCAAGTATATAGCGTAACAAGGCGTATTTTGGGGTAAATTGAAGAGCTTTTTTATGAAATTCCTATGGAATTTCTCAATTTCCTCGTACTCATATGACCCCCAAACTTGAGAAGCATAGCAAAGAGTTGATTTAACTACTGCATTGAATATCTTATATTTTGCAGATAAAATTATTCTTTTGTTGGAAAACACTTTTTTCCATGATAGGTTAAGCAAGCTTTGAGAGCTATTGGCTTTTTCGGTTAGGTGTTTGTTGAAATTTAAAGCCGGATATAGTTTAACTCCCAAATATTTGACCTCTTTAGCTGTTTCTAGAAAATGATCATCTACTACGTCGTTTATAAACAGAGAAAACAACAATGCACTGAGGAGACAACCTTGTTTCACGCCAGTATTTGTCTCAAACCATTCTGAATAGGATGTGCCATCCCAAACTGCTGCATTTGTATTAGTGTACATTTCTTTTATCACTCTAATGAAGTTAGAAGATATGCCAAGTTGTGAGAGCTTATAGAAGAGCGCATTTCTGTTAACCAGATCGAAGGCAGCTTTAAAATCAACAAAAAATGAGTAAACTTTTTTGTTCCTGGCATGAAACGCTTTGGACAATGGATGACAGCGTAAATATCTGATCAATGGTTGAATAATTTTTTCTGAAGCCAGCTTAAAGATCAGATAGAATATTTTTCCGTTCAACCCACTTTTCAAGTCTCTCTACAAGAACGCCACAGAATATTTTCGCTATTACATTCATAAAAGAAATTCCTCTGTAATTTTCCACAACGTCAAAAGGTCCTTTTTTGTGAATAGGAAATATTACAGACTTTTTAAAAGAAGAGGGGATTTCAGCTGTGAAGAAAACTTTGTTGTACAGAATTTGGAGATAGTTAAAGAATGTAGGTGTAGCATTTTTAAAAAAACTCATATGGAATCCCGTCTTCTCCTGGAGCTTTTCCATTCTTCGCATTAAGGATCACAGCTTGTATTTCCTCAATTGATATATCAGCGTCTAATGTGTCATCAACAGTTAATGGTTCAGCATAAGAGAACATTAAATTAGAGTTGTTGGAAAGAAGGAGCCTGAAGTGAGCTGAAAGAACTTCAGCAGATACGCCTACGCCTATTTTATATTTCATCCCATTGATCTCCCTCGCGAAATCCTTGTACGACCTTTGAGTTTCTTGTACGACCTAATGCTATTGCTTGTAGATTTTCAAATTCAATTTTCTTTTGAAGACAAAGGTTTTTGTAATATGTGTAAGCTTCGATGTATCAAATTTTTAGTCGATGATTGTTAGAAGTTCGCATGGCTCGCAGAAGAGCAAAAGATTTTGTGCGTGCTTTCCAGCAGTCCTTATCAAACCACTTTTGTTTATAAGAAGTGTTCTGACTTATAGTTTTATTTGATGCTGAACTTCGAACATGTTCTGTGAGATGATTTGAAAGTGTTTCTGTGCGTTCTGTAATCAACTCGTTTTTAGAAAAGAAATCGTCCAAATTACGCTGATAGGAAACTTTTCGTTCATTTTTCCAAGAAAGACGAGGTAGTAGGTGAAGATTTATTTCTTTTGGTGAAGATTCACATAAGAATTCCACAACAATAGGCATGTGATCTGAAAAGTTTTTACACTCAACTTCAAATTTATTGATTCGTTCGATCCAGTCATAGTTAACAGCACAAAAGTCGATAACAGATTTTCCTTGACCTCCGATGAAAGTGTAGTGGCCTTCCTTATCTCCTTCCGTACAACCATTCAGAATTATAGAATCGTACATTTGAAACAACTGAAGCAGCTCTACTCCATTTTTATTAGAAACCATGTCAGATGATTTTCTGTTAGTGTGAAAAATCACAGGGTTTGATTCATTTTGTTTAATTGTAGTTTAAGAATTCCCAATTCTTGCATTCGAATCACCAATCAGTAAAACGCTCATGTCAGCTAGGAATTGCATTGTATTATATAGCTTTTCAAAATCGTTTGCCCATTTGTTACAATTTATGTAGTAAGGAACGATGCACATATTCTTCTCTTTCAGACATTTAACTATTATTGTTCCTTCCCATTCACCAAACACAAACGTATTTAATAATGCTGTTCGTATCCCATATAGGCAACCTCCAATTGCGCGCCCTTTTACAGAGGTCTTAACTGCATCAATCCACATAAGTTTGAATCCACTAAAATAATTCTCAAATTTACTAAAATTTTCATTCGTAACGTAAGTTTCAAACAGGAAAAATATTTCAAAATTCTTAACATAATTAAAAAAATTTACAAATAAAAGCTTATTATTTAATCCTGAAATATTATATGATAAGATTTTTAAATAATTACTATAACTATTAATTTGGCTGACGGCATTTAAATCTCAATTACTTTTTGATCTATTACAATTTTGTTTATTTTGAGACATCCCTGGTGTATCTGGTTCATCAGCTACACTCCACCCATTATGACGTCTGTTTGACAGCATACTTTCACTAACAGTAGTGACAACTCCAAAATCCAAGCTACCAAAAATATTTTGCAATTCTGTTTCTCCACTTTTGTTTTGGTATTTCAGAATGTTGTTTTTGGTTAAATAAAACGTTTTATCACGAATTACGAGTGTATTGTTTTTAATAGAAATTTTTTCAGCTGGATTGCATACTTTAATCACTTTTCGATAACCAAAAAGGATGCGGTGTTTGAGTTGAGATTGCTTGCTCCGATCCTGCTGTATAAAAGCGCCTGTGCCTTTTAATTTATGTGCGTTTTTTAGCATTTTTGCTGCGGTTTCGTTAGATCCCGTGTTGTGTTTCAGTTTTACAATATTATTGTTTTCACTGAGTTTAACAGCTATCGACATTTGCGGTGCTTCGTTGCCCAGTAAGAGTTTGGTTATGCCTTCAATCTTTGCCTGTGGGTCATCGGTGTTTTTTGGGATGGAAACTATCAAATTCTTTCCACGTATTTCACGGCTTTGTAATTCAAGTTCCTCTTCTAGAACACAGCAACGTATTTCAAAATCGCGAAGTTGCTTGCATAAATCTTGGTTTTGATGCCACAGATGTTCAAGTTCCTGGTTCAGTTTGCAGAGGTCATCTTTAGTTGCCAGATTAGCTATAGCAATTTGAAGAGAGCTGTCGACAATAGCCTTGATTTGTTGGAAATCGGATTTTGTCATAGACATTTTTTGGGTTTGTTTAAAGATTTTGGAAGATCTGTTAGTATTTGATGAAGTATTTGGTATTTCTTCTGGTGAAGTTTGACAAATTTTTCTCTTGTTGTCGGTCATGTGACACGGTAATCAGTTTAAATAATTGAACTTTCGGCTTAAACACTATTGTTACCTGGTATTTCAATTTTTTTAAGGGTAGTTAAAAGAAGACTTCAACTTGGTGCACTTCTAAGATTTAATTATACGTTATAAAATATTTGAAACATAAAATTTTACAGAGCGATATGAAAGTTGAACTTTTATTTGTATGACAGTGTTACCAACCACGAAGTATAACCCAGTTGCTACATGAATAACTTGAAAGGGAACATCATATGCCCCCTGTCTGATTAATGTACCAGAGAAAGAAATTTGTAATGATGGCAAAAAAAAAACTCCTTCTGGCCTAGTTCTACTTTCATTTGAGGTCTATCCCGCTCCTGTCTAGATAAACGTTAGTTATTACAACGTTAAAGAGGAAGAATACCTCCCCAATCCCATTTGGGGGAGAGTATGAGAGGTTGGCCACCAAGCTTTGATATGGGAGTGGGGGTCTATCTTCCCTGGTTTAAAAAAATTGACTTAATATCTAAAAATAAAATATTCAAAATGAACGGAAAAACTTATAGTTATAATTTATACCTTTTTCAAAAGCTATAATTCTACACTTTATAATGAATTGAAACTCAAAACTTAAGAACAAAAAGTTTAAAAAATAAAAAAATTAGTATTATTTTTATATTATAATTGTTCCAATTATTTTTGCATTGAACACTGAAAACTATTTCTTTTTGTCTTTTAGTTTTTGGGATAATTGAAACTATACTTCTTCTTTAAAAGTTTCATTAATTTTAAAAGAAACTTTGCATATAATAAAATTTACAGCCACCCCAAAACTTATAGGGAGCCCAAGCAGAGGGGTTGCATTTCACATATACTTTTGTGATTTTAATACTGTTAATGCGGTTATTTAGTGTTTCTTTTTTTATACGCACAAAGCTCTAATTTCTAACAAGGTTTCATTCTCTGAATCAAAGATTATTGCTTTACTTTTGTTTTTTGGGTTTTTTAATTGTTAAATCTACTTTTTAAAAAGTTTTTTATATTTATTTTCAGGATCAATTTTAATGATAAGTTCATCTTTGTGAGTGAAGTAAAGCAATTTATTTAGCGTAACACAGAATGAATCACGAGGAGGTAGTATTCTATTGTATTCCGCGTCCCAGTCAGTTTTTAAGTAAGTCAAGATTCACGTCAATTTTCAATTTGTTGAAGGTATGTAAGCCTCGTAAATGAATTTATCGTCCGTACTGGTGTCACTGTGAAGTTCTTTAATTTCGTCAATCATGGTCAAGAGTCGAGGTTGTTTTGGCGGTACATCTTCTAGGTGTTAACTGCGAACGTTGAGACGGTCGAAGTCCTTTAGTTGCAGACCCACACTTTCTTTACTATCAATCAAACATGGGTATTCTGTTTTACATCTAGTAAAATTTCCATTATTTAAAATCCCAAGTTATACATTTTTCTTCAAGGCAGTATTTTCTATAAAAGAGGAATTACTTGTATTGATGGATGGGGAGTGTTGATTTGTTGCATACAATTGTTTTTTTTTCAGGAGCTTGTTCTGATTTTCAATATTGTTTATTGTGTTCGACGTATCGGTTTTGTCAATATGTTCACTATTGCTGTAGTTCGTTATTTCATGACTCGTAGAACTAATGTACATTTTTTGTCGTGCGATGTCGGTACAGATACGGCTAGTGTTTTCTTGGTCAAGGACCTAACTATATGTTTAGAAAAAAGTGATTGAAATACGCAAAATACGCCGTAAGACAGTGCTAATTCCTGAGAACGACGAGAGATGGTCACATTCGGGTGTTCGGCAACATTTTAACTTACAGCTGCGATATTTTCAGTGATACGAGCGAGACGATGATTCACATGCCTTACAATATCTGTAACCAATCCAGTCCCTTCAAATTTCTTCACAATTTTGCCAATTGCTTGCGTAGTTGGAAGATTATGTAAACCATAATCTGCTCTTAAAGCACGATATGTGGGTGTGGCAGAATCACCATTTTTGTAGTAGGTTTTAACAATTTGTATGCATTGTCCGATAGTTAAGAGATCCATTTTCGTAAATGTCAGACTTTCAACTGAAAAGAAATTTGTTTAACAACTTAGTTTGGCAGATGTCGAATTCCAGCCCTATATTTTTGAAACCGCAAATGGATATATTCAATCTCAACTATAATGCTCAACTTACTCCCCTACAAAAACCCCAACCAATAATATCTTAACCAAAGCGACAAATAAATTCACAAATCCCGATTCCCACTTCTTCTTGTGTTTGTTGGTGTTTTTTTGTTTGTCTTTAACTTAAATACCTAAACGTAAGTAACCTTGAGTTGTCTTACTTACTTACTTACTTAAGGCGGCGCTACATTCCTGTGTGAACTAGGGCCTCACCCAACAAACTTCTCCATCTAGCTCGGTCCCTAGCTAGATGTCTTTAGTTTCGCGCTCCAAGTTGGGTTAGGTCACTTTCCACTTGTGTGCGCCACCTGATCCGCGATCTTCCTCTACTGCGCTGTCTTGTAGGTTTGAATTCAAACACTTTCCGGGCCGGAGCATTGGTTTCCATGCGCTCTACGTGACCCAGCCATCTTAGTCGTTGGACTTTTACCCTTTTGGCTAAATATACGTCACTGTACAGCCCGTACAGCTCGTCGCTTCACTCCCCTTCTATGTATACGGGACCGTAGATCATACGAAGAACTTTTCTCTCGGAACGACTCAAGGTGCTTTCATCCGCTTTTGTCATAGTCCATGCTTCTGCACCGTATAGCAGGACGGGGATGATGAGGGTCTTATATAGTGACACTTTTGTCGCTCGAGAGAGGGCTTTGCTACTCAATTGCTTTCTTAGCCCAAAGAAACAGCGGTTAGCAAGAGTTATTCTTTGTTTGATCTCAGCGCTGGTGTTGTTTTCTGCGTTAATAGCGGATGCCTAGGTAGACGAAGTCCTTAACTACCTCAAAGATATGTCTGTCGATGGCGACGTTTCGACCGAGACGTCGGTGTTGTACGTCCTTTCTTGACGACAGCATGTACTTTGTTTTGCCCTCATTAACCCTTAAACCCATTTTTGCCGCCTCTGCCTCAATACTCACAAAAGCCCCATTGACATCACGCTGAGTTCTTCCGATTATGTCAATGTCATCAGCATATGCGAGTAATTGGACAGACTTTTGAAAGATAGTGCCTCTAGTGTTGACGTGGGAGTTCTGCACTATTCTTTCAAGTACGATGTTAAAAAAATCGCATGACAGCGCATCACCTTGTTTAAAACCTTTTTTCACATGGAAAGGTTCTGTTAAATTGTTTCAAACCTTTATGGAGCAGCGTGAATTCTCCATGGTCATCCTGCACAAACGGATGAGTTAGGCAGGGATGCCAAAACTAGACTTGGCTCTATACAGCTCGTCCTTGTAGATGCTGTCATATGCGGCCTTGAAATCGATGAAAAGAGGGTGGGTGTCGATTTGATGTTCTTGGGTTTTTCCAGGATCTGCCGCAATGTGAATATTTGATCAACTTTGGACTTTACTGGTCTAAAACCACACTGATAAGGACCTAGGTTGTTGACGATGGGCTTTAGACATTCACATATTACGGCAGTGAAGATTTTGTAAGCGATGTTAAGTAGACTGATGCATCTATAGTTGGTGCAGTTTAGAGGGTCTCCTTCTTTCAAAATCGGGCAAACAATACTGAGGTTCCATTCATTGATCATGATTTCTTCCGACCATATCTTACACATAAGTAGGTTAATGCTAATAACCAAATTATCTCCAGCTGCTTTCAAGAGTTCGGCATTCAAGCCATCTGCTCCAGCGGCTTTGTTAGACTTGTTAGCTTAGATATGGCAATCTTTACGTCAGCATGATGTCACTATGATGTTGCCACTTTCGTCTTTGCAGCGAATTTCGTTTCACCAGCTCATAAAACTTTCGAACTTCATTTGAACCTCTCAACATATTCAACCGCACGCTTCTCATGCTCTCTCTTTTTCCTTCTGAGAAGTCGGTGTGCCTGTCGCCTCTTCTGCTCATAGAGCTCGTGAGCAGCTCTCGTCCTTTTATGCAGCGCTGCTTTTCGTAACTGTTGTTTGCCTGCATTTGCCTGCCGACATTCCTCATCAAACCAGGGGTTCCTTGTTGTTGGCTCTGCTTGAAACCCAGCACAGCCGCCTCTGAGGCTTCTCTGATTGCATCTTGGAAATGTTGTCACTGGTTCTCGATACATTATGTTGGCGGCAGAGAACGTCGAAAGAGAGGTTACTTGTAACTCGATCGGAAAAGGATTTGGCGATGTCTTGCGATTGTAGCCGTTCGACGTTGTACCTTCTCCCAGCATCTCCCTGTTTTGCCTTGAGTCTGGAAACCCGAAGTGCTACCTTGGCTACAACGAGGTAGTGGTCCGCGTCGATGTTAGCTCTTCGAAAAGATCGGACATCCATGATGCTGGAAGCGTGTTTAGCGTCGATCGCAATATGGTCAATCTGTGAAGGTAGATTGATCTGGAGAACTCTAATTCGAATTTAGCCTTGATGCGGATGGTCATGAGGCGCTCGTTGATGCATTTATAGCTCAAGACTTGTTGCCTAAGTCTGGCTCCAATGACAAAGTCGCATCCAAATACGCGCTGTTGGTTTTCTCGGTAGCAGTCACCATAATAAATATCGCAGTTTTTCATCCTCTTTTTGCCCGGCCCATCCCATTGTATTTCCTTGATGGCGGTGATGTCTGCTTTATAGCAGTCTAGGGCCTCCTCTAATTCTTAGGCTGCACGTTTGAACATCCCTTGTGTTGTCAGAATCTGAAAAAAATTGCCTCCTTCATTTGTACTATTAATTAAGAATAATTGATTTAAAAAAAATATTGTTGCAGACACACAGAAGGAAATTCAAAGGCAGTTTCAAGAGCGTTTGGTTTTGATCGTAGACCATTGAAACGAAGCCAAGCCAGTGTTTGGAAACTAAAATGATGGGAACACAGCCAGACGACCTTTTGAAAATGCTAAAATTCCTACTGATATTGCAAAGATTGATGTAAGTTTAATAAAAAAAATACACAATATAATAATGGTCGTTTCATGAGTTCATGAAGTTGATGTTTTTAAATTACGGCAATTCTCACATGAAACTATAAAGCTTTGCGAAAGTAAATATCCATATGCCACCCAAAATTTGTATTTATTAAAAACTTAATTCATGCTAAGGAACATCATTCCAAAAAAAAAAGGGATGTACAATGTACATGTATTCAATTTTTGCCTGTTTTCACTAGGGGGGTCACTCCGTAAAACGATTATCGTCAACTTTGGGAAGTGAAGAGTACCAATGGTTGACAGTTAACGACTTTTGGTTCGGGTTTGCACAAAACACATTATTTCTGGAAACAAGACATATTTTAGAAGCGAAGTTATGTCCCCTGGTGTCTTTCTAGGGAAAGTCGGAAAAAAGCAATGGTTTTATCAAAAATATTCAATACAAGGAGGTAGATAGAATCATAAATTACATATAGTTATGTTTTCCCTTGGATGGAATTAGGTCTATAACAATTGACCAAGAAAGGATGCTCATCCATAAATTTAATATAAACTTTCAACTTATTTTGTGTTATTGACCTATGTTTTTATGTTTTAATTAAATTTATTAATTTACAATACTATCACACATAAACAGCTAACATTTTTCTGACTACATCGTCGGCGGCGGTAAAAAAATAAAACCACAAAATAGTTGGTATGTTTGGTAACAGTAAATTTCTTGCAAGTTTTCACAATTTTCCATAGGAAAATTGACAAGTTTGAGAAACTTGGTTACATTTCCATTTTGACGTTTCAGTTACAGTATCAGAGTAGTAAACAATCTTGTACTGAAAACGATTGACGAGACACAGTCGATCTCTGACTTTCGAGCAGGAAAGACTTAGGCAGTGTGGAGTTTATTTACAAGTGTTGTGGAAATTAGAAAAGTCAGTCAATTCTTAGCTAGTCACTCATTAAATAAGTAGTTCGATAGCGCAGCGCTAGTGTGTTGGCTTGACAGTCGTTCTTTGACTTCCAAAGTGTGAAGAAGTGTATTTTTATATTTTATTTCAAAGTTAAATTAGTGCAATTGATAAATAACAAGTAAAGTTGGCAGTTTGCCACCATCAAAATTAACAATCGATAGCCCAGTGGAGGTGGCGTCCGAAGATAGATCGAAGGGTCGTGGGTTCGATTCCCAGCCAGAGTCAACGAAAAATTTAGTTGCTTTTTTTCACAACAGAGAAATTGTTGATTTTATCTGTTGGGAAGAAAAACAAATGAAGGAGAAGAAAGCAGGGGTATCAAAAAATACTTCTGCAAATACATCATGTGATGTAAGTGCAGTACCGGCAGCGGTACCTCATATCACCGCAACAACATCAGGCTACCAGTCCGATCCGACAAACGCAACAACAACAAGCAAGAGGAAACGAGGTGTTCCTCCAAATTTGGTGCAACGTAAGAGTGCTGCTACGCGTAGCGCTATGAGAAAAAGGATGGAGACGGAGAAGACGAAATTGATGACGTCGGATACTGAGTGCTCAGTGGTTGACGACGATATTGACTACGTCTCTGAGGAAGGAGAAGGACATTATAGGTCTCCGAACAAGAAGAACGAGACCTCAGCAGAGCCGTCGACAAAAAAGGCACTGGAGGTGCCTGATGCCCCCAACGACAACGAAGTCGATGAGGTGGAGCTTGCACAAAAGCTGCAGGCAAAAAAGCTCCAAATTGATGCCTATGAGGCCCAATTAAAAAAGATGAAAGAGGAGATGGAGCCCCTTCTCAGTGCACTGAAATCAAAAATTGAAGCGCGCCGACAAAAAGAAGCAGCTGAGAAGGAGAACAGAAAAACACAACGGCTCCTACAACAACAACAACAGCAACAAGCGAAACAAAAAAAGCCTGAAACAAGGCAACAAAAACAACAACCACAGCAGCAACAACCGCAGCCAAAGCCCGCTACCAAAAGGCGACTCCTGTACAATCGGGACGTCATGGCACAAGGCGGAGCAGAGCTCCTTCGGTTCAGTAGGGCTGTGTCCGAACGGGACCGAACTGATAGGGTGAAGCAGGAGAACCAGTTTTGGTGGCTTCAATCGGCACTTGATAGTGGGTAGTCGGGATGGGGTTTAAAGCCTTGGCCGGCTTACATACTTGTTTTATAGTTTTAGGGTTTAGTTTTAGGTAGAACAGGCATGGTGGCACAAAAAAAAAAAAAAAAAAAACATACAAAAATACAAAACAGGAAAAATACAAAAAAAAAATAAAAAAAAAAAACATGGAATAATCAAAAAAAAAAATAAAAAAAAGACAAAATATGAAAAACAAAAAACGTTAGATAGTTAGATTTGCTGCTGTGGTTGTTCTAGTTTTAAGTAGTTTATAGGTAGAATAGGTAGTTTTAGTTAGCTTTAAGTTTTATATTAAGGACCTTATTTTAAGTAGTTTTTAAGTAAAAATAAAAAAGGATATTGGCATTAGTTTTTTCTAAATTTTCTAATGAATACAAAAATAAATAAAATGAATTGAAGTTAAATAGATCATAGGGCCGAAAGGCAATAGCATTAAGTATTATTGTTTAACTTAGAGTGTCCGTATGGGACCAGTAAGTTAGTTGTAAGTTATGGATAATTAGGCTAGTTTTATGAATTTTTGTCTAGCTTTAAGATAGTCTTAAGAATGAATTAATAAAAATGAATTTGGAAAAAAAAGTGGCATCCGAAGATAGCTCCAAGGGTCGTGGGTTCGAGTCCCAGGCGGAGTCGACAAGAAATATTGTCGCTTTTTTTCATAATAGAGAAATAGTCGATTTTATTAATTGGGAAGAAAGGGAAATGGAGAAGAAGAAGAAATCAGGGGTATCGAAAGATACCTCTGCTGATATATCGGGTGATGCGAAAGTACTGCCACCAGCGGTACCACAAGTCACCGCAACATCGGGTCATGCATCGGACCCGCAAACATCAATGACCAAGAGGAAGAGGGATACACCAACACCTAACCTGGTTAAAAGAGCAAATCCAGCTAAGAGGGCAGCTTTGAAAAAAAAGCTGCCAAAACAAAGGAAAGATGTGACGACATCAGAGAGTGAAGTCTCTGAGGGTGACGACTCTGAACCCCCCGAGTACGTCTCTGAGGGAGGAGAAGGGCAGTATAGGTCTCCGAAGAATAGATCGGAGCCAGAGCCGTCAAAAGAAAAGGCGTTGGAGGTGGAGTTGGACCTTCAAACCGAGGCGAAGCTAATGAAGGCCCTCCAAAACAAACAGGCCACCATCAGCCAATACGAGGAAAGCCTTAAAAAACTCAAGGAGGAAATTGAGCCGCTCCTTAGCCAACTTAAGCTGAAGCAAGAGGCGCGCCGCCAACAAGAAGCGGCTCTACGGCAACAGCAACAAAAACAAAAGGAAGAGAAAAACAAAAAAAAGCAACAACAACCACAGCAGCAACAACCACAATCAAAGCCCGCTACCAAAATCACGGGAGCGGAGGAAAACGTGAAGGCCTCATTACCTGTGACAGGCCCAATTGCTGAGGGCCCATCCACTTCGGTTAAGGCAAAGCAGCAGCAACAACAACAGCTACAACAAAGGCCGCAGCAGCAGCAGAAACAGCAACAAAAGCAGCAACAGCAACAACAGCAACAACAACAGCAGCAGCAGCAACAGCAACAACAGCAACAACAGCAGCAGCAGAAGCAGCAGCAGGAGAAGCAGAAGCAGCAGCAACACCAGAAACAACCACAGCCCAAGAAGGAGAAGGTGCCACCAATAAGGACACACAGAGTTGACCTGGACGACATAAAACAGGTTTGTAAGTCGGCCACTAAGGGCAAATTTGTCATAAAAATTTTAAACGAAAAAGAAAAGAATTATTCGGTCCAGTGTTTCTCACTGGCCGATTACAAGTTAACAAAAGGGTTACTAAAAGAGGCCACAGCTGAGTTCTTCAGCTACACGCCTAAAAGCGAGAAATTTAAGACGGTCCTTCTGAAGGGCATAAGTTCCTGCACGGAACCGGAGGCGCTCTTAGCTGAGCTCCGTGAAAATGCCAATGATGATCTCGATTTTATTGGGGTCAAGCCTTTCACTACGGTGAAGTCCAGGCGAGGGGGTTACAGGCTGCCAATGTTCCTCGTAACATTATCGCCCCAAAGTAGTTTTGAGAGTCTGAGGGAAATCAAATGCCTCGACTATCAAGCCATACACTGGGAGACATTAAAAAGGCACGACGACATTTTACAATGTACGAAGTGCCAGAGGTTCGGCCATGTCGGAGCCAACTGCAATATGCAGTTGCGCTGCGTCAGGTGCTCTGAAACCCACAACGAGGGAGAATGCAAGCTGGGGAATGAGCGGGTTGAGGATTTGACCCAGCTCAAGTGTGTCCTTTGTGGAAACCAAGGGCACCCGGCTAACTATAGGGGTTGCCCTAAGGTCCAGCAAATGAAACAAAAACAGGCCAGTCAAAAAGCCGAAGGAAGTCGAACAGTTCGACAGGCTCCAACACAAAAATTCTTGAATCCCAAATTCTCTTACGCCCAAATGGTGTCAGGGAATGGGAACACGAGACAGGCTCCACCAACGCACAGTGGGACGACTCATAGGAGATAAATAAAAAAAATCAAATGTTATAGCGGTACTTTTGAGTGATTGGAAAATCATCACAAATATTTATAGGTTCTAACTGCATCAAAATTTTTTGCATTGACCAATGAGTGCAAAAGTTATACGGCGACAAAGAAGGTCAAGTTTATTTTTTTTTGTGGTGAAAAAATCAAGTGGTTTAAAATTCAATTTTGTTTTGCTCCTAAAATTTTGTATGCGCTAAGAAATTAATTCAATTATGGATAGTAACACTGTTCAAGGTATTTTAATTAATATTAAACAATAGGAACATCTTTTATTTTTGTTGTTTTTTTATTCGTGATTTTCCAAGTGAGGGTGGAAGTTAAAAAAAAAAATGTTTAAAATTACTTTGAGTAAGCTTTTCTTTTTTAGGCCTAAAAGGCCCTCTGAGGTTTTTATGGTTTTATAATCAGTAAAGTGTCCTTAAAGTGAATCAAGAAAAAAATCTTGCTACAATTTTGCTCCAAGTACTTAAAATCAGGTTTTTTAGGTTCAACTCCCTGTATCAAAAATGCCGACAGTTTTGAAAAGTGGCTGAATAGTGATAGAACCAGGAAATTTGAGAATGTTTGTCAACAAATTCAAAAACTTCTTGGCTTAAAAGAGCCAATGGAAGAATTGTACAAGCAAATTAAGGAAATTGCTAAATTTTAATGCCTCAAGGTAAAGCAGAAGTGGGAGCAGTCTTGTAGAAGACTTAGTCGGTTCATGAGTTCTAATGATTCATGGCTTAATTCCAATCTGAGTTTACCTAAAGCTTTACTTGATTGCGTAAGTGATAAAATCCTATTTTAACCAATAATTTTTATAACACTTTACCTTCATATCCCAAAAAATTATAGTGTAATCTAAACATACCAAGTACGATCAAGGGAAGGCCAACAGAAAGTTTTGAAGATTATACTGATCGCACTAAAAAACGTCTTGTTTAAAAACTTGTGTCGCAAACCTCTCCAGAGGAGTTGGAGTATGCGGCAAAGTTGACTGGTCGTGCTTCAGGTTCTCCTCGCAAGAATAATAAGACACTAACTCTTATACAAATCTTGGCCTTATACTTAGACTTGGGTTTATCTAAAAAAAAATATTCTTTACTTCGTTCCGTTGTAAACAGTTTATATAAAGATTGTTTTCTAAGCTATTATAAGTTGCAAACATATAAGTCAGAAATATTATCAGAAGTTACTATTGTTTCTGAATCCACCGCGGACGTAAATTTGCAATCTTTATTAAAATTGATTTAATTAATCATTTACTGATTTTATCTGATCCGCAGCTTTCGAATTTGCGGTCAAGACATTGCAATATGTCAAAATATGATGAAGATATATTCCCATATTTATTAACAGACGAAACAAATATTAGTTTTCCCGTTGAATTTAACCCGGAAGACTTAAATTATACATCCGAAACCGACACCGAACAATAAGTTTTTTTTCCCTATGTTGGTAGTTTTTTTTTTGTATTCAAATAAAATTGTTATTAATTGTTCTATTTGTCATACATAGAAATCATACAAGAAATTTAATTATTTGTTATTAAAGGAAGAGATAAAATTAATAATAAAATGAAAATCCTAAAAAAAAGTTCGCTGCTCAACTCTTTTGATAAAATTAACTTCAATTTCCTTGCTAAAACTTTTCCATTTATTTGGTTTTCATGTTTAATTCATAGATTTAGGTTTAAAAAGACGTCCCAATGCAACTTTTCGTGATTTCAATAACTTAAACAAAAGATGAATTTTGCCGATTTCCCCATACATTCGTCCCACTGTGCAACGGTTGCCCCAAAGGCCCCTGTGCCTAAGGCACCAGAGGTGCAGCCTGACATTGTAGCCTTGTTGTTGAGCATTCAAGGTCAACTTACAGGGCTGCAAAGTCAGATAAAGGAGCAAGGCAAAAGGGTAGATCATCTCTACTCTTTGTTGCCTGGCCTGGCGCAATTTAGACCATAATGGGCGCGCTGCCGGAGACGCGCCTAAAAGTCCTAGCTGTGAATGTAAATTCACTGATTAGGATTGAACGAAGAGCCAATATGTTCCAATTGTTGAAAGATTACAGTCCCGATGTGTTTATGGCTAGCGAAACTAAGCTAAACCACAAACATAAACTGACTCATAAAAATTACAATATCGTAAGAAGAGACCGGCCCGACTCCACTCAAGGCGGCGGTGTCGCTCTCTTTATACGAAAAGGCATTAATTATAAAGTCATATATAACAATGAATTGCGAAAGCTCAAGATGCTAGAAGTTTGCGTTGTATGCATCTCTCTCACTCAAGGGAAGCGGATGTATATGATTGCGGCTTATGCGGCTGGAGCTCCGCAGGTTACTTACTTTGCTTCAGAACTCAAAATTCTTTTTAGGGAACTGAAACTGAGCTTGGAAGAAAACTTTCATCTTGGCCGGTGATTTGAACGCAAAACATGAAGATTGGGGAAATCAACATAGTAATCCCAGAGGTAACCATCTTTTTAATTTGATGAATCTTTACAGCGTTGAATATGGCGTCGACCTGCTGGCTACTGAAAAGCCATCGTATCCAAGAACCGGCTCCTTTCTGGATCTTTTGCTGTACGACACCAGACTGACAGTTACAGACAAAGTGGGTAATCACCCTCGAAACTGCTTACAGACAGTCGAGTACGACAATGATCACTGCGGACTGGCTGCTGTAATGCAGATTCCGAACGAACGCGTGGAGTTGGAGGAATACGTTGCAACGCATTCTTACAATTACAGTAAGATGCGCTGGCCTCGTTTCACCAACGCCCTAGCGAGAGAACTTCGTTCGAGTGACATAGCCCCACCAAACAACAGAAACCTGACAAATACAGAAATTGACCAACATTTACAACAGATGGACAAAACAATAAAACGAACAATGGAACGGACAATACCAAAGTACAAAGAACGGGACCAAATGGACGCTTACAGAAACGCGACTATTGACGCACTACGTAAGCACAAGAGTGGCTTACTGACAAGACTCAAAAACTTGTACAGACGACTTACAGACCCACACGACTTGGAGGTTAGGACACTGAAGTCGTCAATAAAAAATGTCAATCTGTTGATTAAGGAGAACTACAAGTTATCAATTAACAAGTACTGGGACCGCAAGATCCGGTCAGTTAATTCCAGTGACCCTAGTATGTTCCCGAAAATCAACAAGATATTCAGGAAAAAGAACGACAATGACCTTCCGTGTCTGAAACTCCAAAGAACTGAAGAGAACAGAGACGTACTCATGACAGCGCAAATAGATCCAGAAGAAGCCATCTTTGACGATGACTTTTATATAATTGAAGATCCGAAGGAAAAAGTGGAGGCGGTGGGAGCTGCTTTCCAGCAAGTGTACAAGGTGAATGTTAGCATTCGCCCCAACCACGACCTGGAAAACAGAGCCCTACTTAATCACTTTTACCTTCGAAATGATATAACACATTGGCGATCTGAGAACCGCGGTTTTATGCGGTTCGATGACGATTCCTTGGCAAATGCCATAATCGCCGAGCAAACGGGACCAAGTCCCCTGTTAGTGACGAAGGTTGAGCTTCAGCTCATCTTCAACTCAATAAAAAATAAAAAGTCAGCAGGTGTCGATGGTATATCCAACGTTGTACTAAGACATTTACCGATGGAGGCAATTGACATTTACACCACACTCTTCAATAATGCATTAAATAATGCATATTATCCAGTGCATTGGAAGACCGCTGTGGTTCATCCTCTCCCGAAAAAGGGAAAGGACAACTCCAACCCGTCAAATCTTCGGTCGATAAGTCTTCTTCCGAGCATCAGCAAAGTTTTCGAAAAAATCATTAATAGGGCTCTGACTAAGTGGGCTGCGGACAACAAAATAATTCCAGATAAACAGTTCGGGTTCAAGGCGGGTCATGACACAATTCATGCTGCGTCTAAACTCGTTTCTGATATCCAATGGAACAAATCAAAACAACAATGCACAGGTGCTGTTTTGGTTGATTTGGAAAAGGCCTTTGACACCGTATGGTTAGAGGGTCTTTACCTAAAACTGAGCAGGCTTGGCATAAGCAAGCCATTGTTGTATATACTTTATGATATGCTTAACGGTAGAAAGTTTGTTGTCAAAAGTGGCAAAGTAACTTTTACCGCAACATTCTTAATTAAAAATGGTCTTCAACAGGGAGCGGTGAATTCGCCGATTCTCTTCAGCATTTACACCAGCGATCTGATAGGTAGTCTTACAAAGGCAATTGCGTACGCCGACGATCTAATTGCGTACAGAACGGCCCGAAAGGTTGAGGTTATTAGAATTCTCTTGCAGCGTGATTTCGACAAGATTCAGCGATATTGCGATGACTGGAAACTGAAAATAAATGTCCAAAAGTCGGAGACAATTCTGTTCCGGACTCCGTTGGCTGGGGCCACGAGGGATACGTGCAAGAATTGGCGCAAGATGGTTATCGTTGATCTTCACGGGCAGCGATTAGCGAGCAAAAGTGTAGTGAAGTACCTCGGTATCTGGTTAGATCAGTATTTATACTTCGCTCTGACGAAACGGCTGTTTTTTAGCAGTCGGCTTGACTCCAGAGTGAAGGTAATTTGCTACATGGCCCTCATACGGCCGATGATCGTTTATGGTTGTCCTGTGTGGTTCAACGTTGCCCCTTCCCAGATGGAGAAGTTTCGGGTGTTCGAGCGGCAGTGTTTACGACGCTGTACCGGCTTATATCGAACAGCTCTTACGTGCATTACTATTCCAACGAGGTCCTATACAACGGGCCTCGAATCAACAGAATTGACAATTTCGTGATAAAACTCGTTCGAGGTCACATTGCAAGAGCTATGTCTTCGACCAACAATTTAATTTTCGGGGCGTTCTATCCGAACGACGAGTATTTTGAAAGTGCACGCTTGAGCGGCTTCATTCCACCAGAGGCATTCCTCTTTTTAGATAGATGCGGTCTGATACAGGATAGATTGGCAGTTCCGTTAATCTACCACGTCAGACGACGAACCGTGGATGGGCGACTCCTGTACAATCGGGACGTCATGGCACAAGGCGGAGCAGAGCTCCTTCGGTTCAGTAGGGCTGTGTCCGAAAGGGACCGAACTGATAGGGTGAAGCAGGAGAGCCAGTTTTGGTGGCTTCAATCGGCACTTGATAGTGAGTAGTCGGGATGGGGTTTTAATCCTTGGCCGGCTTACATACTTGTTTTATAGTTTTAGGGTTTAGTTTTAGGTAGAACAGGCATGGTGGCACAAAAAAAAAAAAAAAAAAAACATACAAAAATACAAAACAGGAAAAATACAAAAAAAAAATAAAAAAAAAAAAACATGGAATAATCAAAAAAAAAATAAAAAAAAGACAAAATATGAAAAACAAAAAACGTTAGATAGTTAGATTTGCTGCTGTGGTTGTTCTAGTTTTAAGTAGTTTATAGGTAGAATAGGTAGTTTTAGTTAGCTTTAAGTTTTATATTAAGGACCTTATTTTAAGTAGTTTTTAAGTAAAATAAAAAAGGATATTGACATTAGTTTTTTCTAAATTTTCTAATGAAGACAAAAATAAATAAAACGAATTGAAGTTAAATAGATCTTAGGGCCGAAAGGCATTAGCATTAAGTATTATTGTTTAACTTAGAGTGTCCGTATGGGACCAGTAAGTTAGTTGTAAGTTATAGATAATTAGGCTAGTTTTATGAATTTTTGTCTAGCTTTAAGATAGTCTTAAGAATGAATTAATAAAAATGAATTTAAAAAAAAAAAAAAAAAAAAGTGCACTAGCTCCTCACACGCTAGATCGCTTGTTCAAGCCCAGCTCGGGCAAAAAGTTCTTCAAAAAATTAAAATTGAACATAAAAGCGATTAAGCACCACTAAAGGAGTCTGATGATCGGGTTGGCCCCCGTGAAATAGCTATAACTCCAGCCTATGAACTTGATGGTAGCACACACAAGTTGTTGTTGTTTCATTCTAAATTTTCAGTCAACTATTGTGTTAATTTTATTTTTTAAAAAATAATTATATTTTTATTAATAACACAAAGATATTACATCAAGTATTAAACATTAAATAATCTAAAACTTAATGGAGACCGAGAGGCACGCGAAGGTTTGTTCAAACTGCACGAGGGCACAAGTCGTTCTGCCTGCTTGTAGATGTTCTTCTTTTTAACGAATCCTCGGTTGATCCTTGGATGCTGCTCTACACATTCGGGAAGTCACGTACGCCTTTTTGGTCAAGTGGCTTCTTATCTTCTATGCGAGGGTAATTTATGGTTTTAATAGATTCCAGATGTCATGCACACTTTTGTACAATGTGCATTCATCTATTGTATCTTGTGTGATGGCTATTTTGGTGTTTTTATGTTTTCCAGATGTGTGGAAAATGGAAAACTCCTCCCTCCGCCAGTAGACGTTTGTCCCGAACGTTCAAGTTTGAGCTCCTCTAAATTCTTTCGGACGTTTTCTTTTGTTTCCGCCAAGGATATTTCTATGTCGACCTGATTATTCTTGCTGTTGTTGATTTTGAAGATGATTAATTTATATATAGAAAAGGATACAAGTACAACTATTATATTTATTGTAAGTCCCCATATTATTGGGTGATCTTTTACATTTTTGACGTATGGTTGTAAATAATCGGTTTTTTGTAAATTTCAATAATTCATTACTTGATTCTAGATATTCAATAACTCTTATTTCCGACTCCTTATTTATCTTAATATGTCTATTTAAGTTTACTTCAAAATTATTAAATTCTTTACCATTAATAATTATAGCGTCGGAAAACTGTACCAATTGTGTACCGTGATATACATTATCGTTTATAATTACTTCTCCTGTAGTTACAATGTGATTATGGTTTATATTACTTATTTTTTCATTCTTTTCTAAAATTATTTCACATTTTGATGTACCTTTATTTAAAATTTCTGTTAGACAATTAGGTTTAAGGTCTTGTTTGCAGATTTTAATATTTAATTCTTGTGTACAATGATCGGTACTATAAATGTTTTCAAAGAGTGTTATTTCACTCGGTATAATTAGTTTCCCTTCTGATTTTTGCACACTAAATGTTTTAAAATGTTTACCTATTCCTTTAATAATAGGATACTTAATATAAATTACAATTATTTCCTTATTTTCTAACACATGGAACTCTGAAGCGTCTAATACATCTATTACCATGATTTCTTTAGGTTCAATCTGAATAACTTCTCTTATTTCATTTTCGTTAAAGATAATAGTGTTCAAAATTGTATTCTTACTTAAATTTATGGTATTTATTACTTCCATGAGTTCAATGATTATATGCTCGATCAACAAGTAGCTACGTTCTTCTTTATCTTTATGTTTAAAGTTGGAAAGTTCTTTAATGGCCCTAAATATCTGCGAGTTAACTTCATACTGTTTATTATTTGAATCAATTAATTCTATCAACTTTGTTTCTATATTGACCTGATCATCGTGGTCTGGTGACCCAGATATCCACTTCCAAACCTTCTCTATTTCATTAATTGCTCTCTTACTACGGGATATGGAGAGTTGGTTGACTAACTTGAGTGCATAATTATATTTAAATTTTAGCTTTTTGGTACTGTGCTTGGTATCTATAGTATTAAGAACCTCCCTATAATAACTTATGTTGGTGGTATGAAATATTTCACCCGTGCTGTTATAAATTGCCACGTTTCCGTCTTCTATCAAATTGTAGTCCTCTGACGAGTAATTTGTTATATGAACTTCTGCGTCTATAGTAACTGTCCAAAGTATTGCTGTTAGTATCGTTAATATAATCATCTGGAAACAAAAGAAAAATTAGCTTCTTAAGTTATCCTTGTGTATAACCTTATTTTTAGAGTCGATTACTGTGTTTTTATTATTTTGTTTAACTTTTCTCTTAACGTATATAGGTTTCCCTTTTGTCTGTCTTCTGTCGGATTTTTCGAATACTATGTCGTTTTCCTTGTACACCTTGTTGTGTCTGTCTTTGTTTCTAACGTGGAGTGTCATACCTTGTTTTTTCTTAATAAGGTCAGGTATATAGGAGTATTTCTCATAGTTGTGAAAAATTTCATTTGGTTTTTCATTCGTTATTGAATGTATTGTTTCGTTATATTGTTTGATTGCGTGTGGCATAAGCTGCTCTATTGTTTGGTGTGGGTTATCGTAAGTATCCAGTCTTATCAGTTCTGTAAGTGTACTGTGTACTTTCTCTATCATACCGTTTGTAGTACTATGGTTAACAGGTGTGTTGTATAGTTTTATGCCTAATCGCGTGAGATCTAATTTGGTTGCTTCAGAGCAAAAAGTTATTTCGTTATCTGTGACAACAGTCTCAACTGCACCAAAAATAGGCAGGATGTTTATTAGTGTTTCTTTTGCGTGAATTTTGTTTTCACCTCGAGTGCAATTAAATACTTTGAAAAACTATCTACCGCTGTAAGCAACATTTTATTGTGTGTATAATAGATGTCAGCGTGGATGCGTTCTCCCCCTCGCCGTGGAATTGGTGTCTCGCCGATCTCTTGTTTCCTGGGATGACGGTCATATTTGTTTAGTTTGCAATTTTCGCATAATTTAATATATTCTTGAACTTGTGGTAATATTAATGGCCAAAAATACTCTCTAGTTATATGTTTGTAGTTTTCAAATGCTTCCCTATGGGCTCTACTATGTGTTTCTTTTATGATCTTAATCTGTTCTTCCTTATCCTCCATATCTTTAACTAATAGACTAGTATGTATAAATTTGCTATTAACAAATTCTCTTAGTAAGTCTTTTTTTATTTTAAATAATGTCTCCTCTGAACAATAAATAGCATTCACATTTGAGTGGATAATTTCCTTCATATCTTTGACTATATTTGAGTCTTTGAATTCTACTTGGTCCCTCCAAAACTTACCGTGTAATTGTGTTGACTTAATATTATTTATATTGGATTCCAGAAAATGAATTTAATTCTTAAATTGATTTAATTTCTTGTTTACTCTTGGGATATCTATGGCTTGACTGGATTCTGCACTATGACAGGTACCTATGTCTGAGTTCGGTAAATGATTTAAGTTCTGACGACTTAGGTCGTCGGCAACTACATTTTCCTTCCCCGGTTTATAGATTATTTCAGGAGAGAATTCTTCTATAAAGGCTCTCCATCGTTTTAGTTTCGCGTTGGGATTCTTATTACTTATCGAAAATGTAAGGGGCTGGTGATCTGTATAGATCTTAATTCCAGCATGCCCGTACAGGTAATTCCTAAGGTCGCTCAATGCCCAAACTATGGCCAAAAGCTCTTTTTCGTTGGTGGCGTAACCTTGTTCCGTTTCGCTTAATGTTCTGCTTATGAACGTTATTGGTTTCCCCTCTTGACTTAGTACTGCGCCTATGGCTGAGTTACTCGCGTCTGTAGTGAGTTCGAATCCTTTGCTAAAGTCTGGTTGGTTTAACAAGACTTGTTCTAATAGTTTCTTTTTAATTTGTTCAAATGCCTTCTTTGCTTCCGATGTAAATTCTATGTTTATAGTCTTACGTTTATTATTTTCTATGCCTCTTAGGAACTGTGTGAGCGGTTTAGCAATATGTGCATAGTTCTGTATGAATTTCCTGTAGTAACCTGACATACCCAAGAAGCTTCTAAGTTGTCGAATTGTAGTCGGTTCAGGATATTCGTTGATTGTTTTGACCTTGTCCGGGTCAGTTTTAATACAATTATGGCTGATAATATAGCCCAAAAATTTAACCTCTTCCTTAAAATAAATGGATTTTTCATCACTTATGGTCATATGTGCCGCACTTAGCGCTTTGATGATTGTCTCGATGTGTGTTAAATGTTCTTCAGCTGATTCTGAGAATATTATCACATCATCAATATAGACATGGCAGAATTTGCCAACATATGGTCTCAGTATGTCATCCATTGCTGCTTGAAAAATAGCAGGGGCGTTTTTGAGCCCAAATGGCATTCGATGGCATTCGGAGGTATTCATATTTTCCATTGTTTACAGAAAATGCGGTCTTTTTAATGTCTTCCTCTTTCATCTTTATTTGATGAAATCCACTCTGAAGATCAATTGTTGTAAAGTATTTTCCTCTGCCAAGGTTACTCAGTATAATGGATGTTTCTGCCATAGGATATTTAATTGTTTTTGTTGCAGAGTTCAGTTTTTTAAAATCTATAACTAAGCGGATTTTTTTTGATCCGTATGGATTAATTCCTTTCTTGTCCACCACCCATATTGGATTATTATATGGACTCCTACTAGGACGAATTATACCGTTCTCTAGTAGTGTTTTAATTTCAGAATTAATGAATGTGTTTGCGCTTTGCGGATATGGATATTGTTTGCTCCATATAGCGTCATCATGTGACGTGGGTATGTCACATTCAACTTGGGTGTTGAATGGTAGATAATTGGGTTGAGGGGTAAATATTCCTTGATATTGTCTAAGAGTTTCTCTTAACTTAACTACATATTTATTCTCACTACTTTCTATATTGATGTGGTTCAGAAATTTATCGTCGAATTATAGAGGTATTATGCCTGTCGCGAATTCTAACGTGTTCTGTCCAATATTAATTATTCCATTAACCTTCTTTAATAATTTCATTCCTATGATCGGGTCGTACTCGGTTAAGTCTGGTAGAACGTAAAATCTTTCCTTAACACCTAAAATATTTAAATCTTGATATTTATCGATAATTGTTGTGCCATGGACACTATTAACTCTAGACCTAACTTCTAATTGTTTTTTTGATATCTCATTGTTTGGTTTAACATAATTATGTGTTGCCCCTGTGTCAATAAGAATATTGAATAAACGACCTGACTTTGTGTGTGTTCGCTGGATACAAGGCAGGTCGTGCCTTACTCTAAAAAATCGTCGTTTTCATTAAAATGATGTAGCCTAGGAGCTTTGGTAGGAATTTGATCACTTGGTACTCTTTCTCGTTTAAAGGGGTTGTATTGACTCTGGGTATTAAAATTTCTGGGAGGATGATTAAACGTGTTTCGATTTTGATTTTGGGAATGACTCAGTGCGTTATGCTGAGTTGGTCTTCTAAATTGTCCACTACTTGGAATATCCATTCTTTGATGACTATTTTGGGTAAAATTTTGTCTATGAATGTTGTTATTACCCGAAATATTAATAGCTGGTACTACCTGTGTGGGTTGGCTCGTATAGTTGAACCTTGGTGGTAGGGAGGTTATTCTATGTGCGGAATGCTGATTATCTTTATATTGGTACATATTTGACTCTATCTCTTGGGCCCAGGCTAGTGCATTAGGAAGATCAAGTGGATTTAAAGAGAACACTATATGAGATATTGGTTGATTTAAACCAAGTATGAATGGTCTTAATGCGTTATCCCTGGCTACGTTTATAAGACAGCTTGTTTCAGCTTTGTGTGGCCCGTAGGTCATTATTGTTTTGTTCGTAATTAATTTAATGTGAGTGTTTTGCTAACGTGATCGTAAAATTCTTGTAAGGACTGTTTTCCCTTTCTTAAATTAGAAAGTTCACTTTGTAGCATATGAATGGGCCTTTTGTCTTCGTACGTAATATCTAATCTACCTATAATCGCATCAACATTTAATGGCGTTCCGTGTGAAGTTAAAATGTCGTTTGCTGCTCCTATCACTTTATTCCTTATTATGTTTGTGACTGCGTAGTACCTACTCCCCCCCTTAACTGGCTCATATATTTTCATGCAGTTTTGGACTGCCGTTTTCCAACTAACATAATTACTACCGTCAAAAGTGGGAAGACATTTCACTACATCTAAAGGTTCTCCTCCTGTTATTAAAGGGTCTATTTCTATGTCGGTGTATGGTATTATTGAATCACCTGAAGTTAAATTAGCTAAACTTAGTGCTAGTTCATCTATCTGTGCTTTAAGACTCCTAGTAGTCTCACTTACTGTCTGAGTAATTAGATCGGCTACTTGTTGCGCGTTCATACTGACACTTTTAACTGAATTATTTCTTAACTAAATAATAATAATAATATATTCACTTTCAGTTAAAAACAAAAAAATATAATAGTTAGTTTTCTTACTTTATATACTATAGTAGTTGTTGTTCTGGATTGTTGTTAGTTTTCTTCTTTTTGAACTCCTGCTGGATTCTTCTTAGATTTTTGACTTCCTATGTGTCTACTTCTCCTGATGCTTTGGCTTTTGCAGTTCCCGCAACGTAAGGTGCTTTACGTCCTACGATTTTCGTTGAATTATCTTTATGATAATTATTCCAACGGTGATAGATTTTTATTTAATCTATTTTAATTTTTTTTATTGTTGTCCCTGCTCGGGCGCCAGTTAACTATTGTGTTAATTTTATTTTTTAAAAAATAATTATATTTTTATTAATCACACAAAGATATTACATCAAGTATTAAACATTAAATAATCTAAAACTTAATGGAGACCGAGAGGCACGCGAAGGTTTGTTCAAACTGCTCGAGGGCACAAGTCGTTCTGCCTGCTTGTAGATGTTCTTCTTTTTAGCGAATCCTCGGTTGATCCTTGGATGCTGCTCTACACATTCGGGAAGTCACGTACGCCTTTTTGGTCAAGTGGCTTCTTATCTTCTATGCGAGGGTAATTTATGATTTTAATAGATTCCAGATGTCATGCACACATTTTGTACAATGTGCATTCATCTATTGTATCTTGTGTGATGGCTATTTTGGTGTTTTTATGTTTCCAGATGTGTGGAATTAACTCAACGCTATCCATCAGGTCATCAACGTAATGATTATGTTTTATGGACGAGGGAATGTCTTGGCAAATTCATCTGCATTTTTGTTTTTAACGAATTGAGCGCAGCACGGAGAACAGCTAGCGCCAAAGGTCATCACCTTTATGGCAAAAACAATGGGTGGTTCTTCCGATTTGGAGCTCCACAGGAATCTCTGGCATGATTGGTCTTCTTTTCTTATTTTTACCTGATGGAACATTTCCATGATGTCTCCACAGATGGCTATACGTTCCTCTCGAAACTTGTAGATAACAGAAACAAGCGACGTAAGCTGATCCGGACCCTTTAGCAGAAATGAGTTAAGACTCACACCATTAACTGTTGCTGAAGCATCCCACACGATTCTCATTTTCCCAGCTTTGTTTGGGTTGAATACTGGGAATATTGGTAGGTACCAGCAGCGTTGCTGTTTATCTCCCAGTTCTTGTAAGGATAGCTTACGTGTATATCCCTTATCTAAATATTCATCCAGTTTTCTTTTTAGAGCTTCTTCCAGTCCTTCATCCGTTTCTGGAGGCATGCTAGTCGTTTCTCTGCCATAGGGTAGCTATTTGGCATCTTCACCTCGTCATATTTCCAGAGTAACGCCGGTTTCAAATCGGCCCTTTTTTCGTATGGTGTATCTTTCAAGTATGTTGATGGCTCGTTCATCTTCCACCGACATAAGTTCTTTGACGCTAGGCATAGCTCCGAAGTTGTTGTTGACAATAAACTCATTAACCAGCAGTGTTGTTCCTCTACGTGTCGACTTTAATTGTCTACATTTTAACGTAGACAATCGGTCGACAATGTCGATAATGTAGACAATGTGTCGACAATGTGTCGACAATGTAGACAATCACTTAAATGTGTTTTTAAATAGGAATTTAATCAATGGACACGGTATAGTGTTTAGTCAAATTCTGGCACCACACACTTTTTACATAGGAAACCACCCACTCAGGAAAATTTGGACCCAGGAGTTAAAAAATAGGGGAACCCTAAATGACTGATTCACCCACTCACTGGCAGATATCCTGATTTCATAAAT
>OV049924.1:220760774-220840563 GCA_920104205.1 Eupeodes latifasciatus
AATAATAATAATAATAATAATAATAATAATAATAATAATAATAATAATAATAATAATAATAATAATAATAATAATAATAATAATAATAATAATAATAATAATAATAATAATAATAATAATAATAATAATAATAATAATAATAATAATAATAATAATAATAATAATAATAATAATAATAATAATAATAATAATAATAATAATAATAATAATAATAATAATAATAATAATAATAATAATAATAATAATAATAATATAATAATAATAATAATAATAATAATAATAATAATAATAATAATAATAATAATAATATAATAATAATAATAATAATAATAATAATAATAATAATAATAATAATAATAATAATAATAATAATAATAATAATAATAATAATAATAATAATAATAATAATAATAATAATAATAATAATAATAATAATAATAATAATAATAATAATAATAATAATAATAATAATAATAATAATAATAATAATAATAATAATAATAATAATAATAATAATAATAATAATAATAATAATAATAATAATAATAATAATAATAATAATAATAATAATAATAATAATAATAATAATAATAATAATAATAATAATAATAATAATAATAATAATAATAATAATAATAATAATAATAATAATAATAATAATAATAATAATTATAAACAGTTTCCAAAAACTCCAGCACATTATAGTTCAGTTCTTAAGTACCGAAAATTCTTAAAACTCGAAAAATATTTGAAATAAAGCAAAAATAATTTTTAATTTACTCTTGGGTCAATAATAAATAGTTACTTACAACTCTCAGCCGTTTCTGTGTGCGAGTCATTTCAGGGATAGAGGATACCTTTTTTATGCCGAATTCGATGGGCTAATTTGAGAAAAAAAATTTTATGACACGAATTACTCTTAGAGGATTTGTCAATTATTCACAAGAAACAGTTCCCGTAAAAAAAATTGGATGGTGCAGGCATGGATTGAAGCCCAAACCTCTGGGATTACAGTCCTACGCACTAGCACTAAACATCACACCTGATATGAAATTTTCAGGAAAAAAATTATGATTTTCAAATGTATCAATAAGAGTACGAAGTTTAAACGCATGCAGAATTTAATTACGACTGGTTCCCCTTTTATTCATTGTACTTATGATATAAAACTTACCATTCAATAACAGGGCCCCTCAATGTTTTCTTTGTTCTGAACCCAGAATGAAAAAGAAAATGGGAAGCTAACTGCACACCTAGTAACGAAAGCTCCTCCGCTTCCAGGGTCTGAAATAAATAAAAAAGTAAATTTGAAATTTGTTAATAAGAACTTAATTAAAGAATATGCAGTGCCGCACTTAATTAATGGCACAGGAAGCTTTTTAAACTTTGAACCAACATTGTTAGCCATGGAAACACGTTATTTTGTTAAGTGTTTTGGTTCGATATATGCATGTACGTATATCTTATCAAACACAGTTATTTTAAATTAAAATAAGTTTTACAGATTTGAAAAAATAATTAATAAGAAAACATCTAATTTTTTTTGGACAAAATGATTAACACACCGTGTATTAAAGCTTTAAACAAAATCATTTACATAAAAATAAGTTAATATTACTAACGGGTTATCCATTTATCGGTTTCAAAAGTATAGGGCTGGAATTCGACATATGTCAAACTAAGTTGATAAACCAATTTTTTTGTTGTTGAAAGCCTGATGGATCGCTTAACTATCGCACAACGCATAAAAGTTGTTCAAACCCACTACAAAAATGGTGACTCTGCCACAACCACATATGCTTTAAGAGCAGATTATGGTTTACATAATCGTCCAACTAAGCAAGCAATTGGCAAAATTGTGAAGAAATTTGAAGAGACTAGATTGATTACAGATATTGTAAGGCCTGTCATCATCATCGTTTCGCTCGTACCACTGAAAATATCGCTGCTGTAAGTGAAAGTGTTGCCCAAGACCCCAATGTGTCCTCGTCGTTCTCAGGAATTAGGACTGGCGTATTTTGCATTTGGATCTACACCTACATCCATATTAAGTCCAGTTAACACAACAACTAAGGCCAGCTGACCATTCACAACGTCGTAGATCACTCTGTGGGTATGTTAAAAAGAGGATCCTCAAGTTATTGAAGAGAGGCCATTACATCTACTTAAAGTCACTGTTTGGTACGCACTTTGGTCCGGAGGTGTGTTTGGACCTTACTTCTCCGAAAAATTCATCTCCTTGGAAAATCATCAAACAAATTTAAAGACTTATTGTCTTCTTTAGGAACTATTAACATTTTTCTCTCGTTTTTGCCGGATCTTCCCTAATCCTCACTAAAGCTCCATTGACATCCAACAGGCTTTTGAAAGATAGTGCAACTAGTGTTGACGTGGAAGCTGTACACTTCGCAGGGAAATACAATTTTTTTTTTAGTGAAATGGCTCATTAAATTTTTTTCCAACCTTCATAGAGCACTGCGAGATTGGCAGGGGTTCCAAAATTAGACATAGCTCTATAGAATTCGTCTCTGTAGACGTAGTCACATTTGGTATTGAAAGCGATGAAAAGGTTGTGATTGTCGATTTGATGTTGTTTTTTTTTTTTAGGATCGACCCTAATGTGAACTTTCCTGGTCTAAGGCCACACTTATAGGGACCTATCAGGTTTTTGACGAAGGTTCTTAAACGTTCACGTATAATGGTTTAGAAGATTTTGTATGCGATGTTGATGAGACTCATTCCTCAAAAGCTGGTGCAGTTTTTAAAAACCTTATTTTTCAATATCGGGCGAAAAACAGTACTGAGATTCCATCCCTGGGGAATACTTTCTTCTGCCCATAAACAAATTATCTCAAGTTGCTTTTCTACCAGTCCGACTGTAGAGCTCTCTCCCAAGCGCTATTAAGGATATCGAAAATGCAATAAGAATTAAAAAAGCTTTAAAGGATTATTTTTCAAGTAGCATTTAAATACTTAAAATTATATAAATTATATTATTCAAGTGTAAAATTGTAACAACCTAGCAAATGCTTGTTTTCTAGATTCTCCAAGCTCTATAACTGTTCTTAGTGGCACCTTAACTACACATCTGCCATTCTTATCTCTTGTTGTTGTTTCTGCATATACATACTTGCATGCAGATGTTTTCTGATATGAAATTATCTTCTTCTACCTCCCAGTATTTTTCCATCGACGAAGTGACCGCTGACATGATTTTGCAACACTGTCATTTCTTGTGTAGTTAGTCGGAAACTATCCATCCAAACATCATATTCCGTCCCACGATGCCATTGTACTACCTAACTTTTTCTTCAATTAACTTTGGATACAAGTCACTACCGACGATAATGTCAATATGATTCTTTATTATTTAGGTTTGGGTGTGCCAAAATATAATTTTCCCACTGATTTTTATTAAATTCAAAGGATTCTTGAGGTAGTTGTTTTATGAGGATAGGTATTACTAAAAATTCTGCTTGCATTTTGTTGTTGCTCATAAATCTTGGTCTTATCTCTATATACACTCTATACTTTGATGTACCCACTGATGCATCTTAAAGTGCAGTTAATTCTGTACATATTATTTCATTTGGCAAGAAGAGATCTGCACGGCTTCCTCAGATATCACTGATACTTGAGAACCCTGACCAAACAATGCCAGTAAAAGATATGTTTCACCATTTGACGATTTGGCTGTATCTGTGCTCTAGCTAATATCACCATTGGACTGTCTATCTCCTTAACCATAATGAAAGACGAGGATTTTTTGTACTGTTGATGTCCGAGGGAATCCATTTTTTGTGTTGATTTCCCTCGATCCTTCTCTTTGTTTGGTAGTTATCGTTATGTAGTACAGTGCTGTATGATTTATTACACTTCTTACATCTTGTTTGACAGAAATATTTGGTTTCTGCACTGGGTTTTAGGCATATATTGCATATTTGCTTATTGTATATATATGCTAATAGATTGGATATCGATGTGTCTAGGAATTGTTCAGAATAAAAAATTCGATGACTTGGCCACATTGTTTTTTGAATTCTTTGCTCCGAGTCATTATTTATTGTTGAAACTTAAGGGTTTAAAATAACTGCTCAAGAAAGTTCATAACATCTTCCAGCTTTTGTATTTGGTTTGGCTTGGTAGGTGAGAAAATATTTCATCGTTTTCATTATTTTCTTTGCCCTTTGTCGTTTTGATGATGTAAATGTATTCATTTGCTGTATCATGAAATTTTTTTTTTACACCAGAAGGTTGTCAACGTTCATCATAGGCATTTCCAGCAAGTGATTCAGTTGTGTGGAGAAAATGATTCTTATATTCTCGTATCCCTGATGAGAGTCTTGCATGCTTCTTTATAGTTTGCCAAAGATTCTTTTTGTGAACGAAATTTGTGAATAGTTCGGAGAACATCTTCCACTCTTCAATTTTTCCATCGAATATAGGCAGCTCAATTTTAGGACTTCTTGTTGATACGTTTGCACATGGATCAGATTCTATGCCCTTGTGTTTTTCTTTGAATTTCCATTTTCCAACTCAATTATATAGTTATATTTTCTGAATGTCTCTACTTGTATTGGATTTATCTTAGACAGCTGTGCCTGCAATCGTTCATTCCATCACTTCACCTTTCCAATCCATATGTTTTTGTTATGAGAATATGTAATCGCCTCTAATTTGGCATTGTCTATTGACTTCTTTAAACTGTCCATCACTGTGTATATTTCTGATCTTCGACAGCTTCTTCTTCTGTTATCTTGTCAGAAGTTTTGCATTTTTCCCATTTCTGCCAATATTGTTTTGGCATCATTTCATTCACTTGTTTTTGCTGTAAATCTAGTCCAGTGGCTAACTGTGTATTTACTGTTTTTATTTCTTCTAATTTTCTGGCTAGCGCTTCTTCGTCCATGCTTTCCAGATCTTTGTTCTAAAATATTTTTTTTTATTTTTTGGAGGTACGAGTAGTTCTCTGCTCCTTTCATCCATTGTTCCTTAAAATAGGGAACAATAAATATTCGAAGCTTATGTAGTAGCTTGTCATTTTGCCTGAATGCTAGAATATTTTTCTCCGCATAAACAAGAATTTCTTGATTTTCAATCCGCGATGTTACGCTTTCTGCTCCTTTTGGAAGGTTTTTAAAATTTCAACCTGTTTTTCGATTATTTTGAGATGATCTGAAGACATTGTTTTTTGTGTTTTATGTTTTTTAACGATTTTTTTATTTTTTCAGCATTTAGCTTTGACAACGCTTTTTCATGGAATGTGACTTTTGTTTTTCTTTGCCAGTATTTGTAGCTCTGACAACGATAATTTCACTGGGTGTGATTTTTTATTTTGTTTTACATTATTTTTAGCCCTTGACAACGCTAAAATGATTTTAGTTTGTATTTTTAAATCTGTTACCACTGGTGGAAGAAAATTTTAAGAGTATACTCAAAGGACCAAATGTTTCAGTTAAACTCGATTGTAAGTGGAAAGTAATACTAAATTCTACATAATAACATACATATATCTACTACAAAACTATCCTTATCCTTTATCATAAAATACATCCCTGCCTAATTTCATTATCATGCCTATAAGCGTAAAATACCTACTACTTTTACTTCGTTCTTCTTTTTATAACCATAAAATTTGTACAGCAGGTCTCATGACAATCTCTGATAGCGTCAAATTTACAACAAACTATGCCCCAAGCAGAATGACTTAATCAATTGAATTTGAATGAGTGTCATTGTGAACGAGCTTTGGAACCGAGGATGACGTGATGTTAGGTACGTTTCTTACAAATGACTAGACATTTTTACCACTTTTGGACATACATATTCCCACAGTTGACCCAAATCCCCAAATTGGTTTATTAAGACAAATAATTCTTAAAACCTTATCTGCGAGAAGCAGATAGTTAAAAAAGGGGGAGTTATCATGGCACCTTAACCTTGCACTTCATCGCCCACATTGTCTCCAACGCAATTTACAATTCCTATATTTACTCCACAAAATAAAATTTTATTGAAAGCAAAAAGTCAGATACTTCGCAATTCTTGGAAACCAAAATATTATTTTTACTTTAGTTAATAAATTAAAATTAATATATTATTGATTAAGCAAGCAAGCAGCTACAAAGTCTAATTCGAACACTTTTTTGTAGTATCTACCGTTCAAAATTTACAACCTAAAACGGAAAGCTTCGACAAAAACCTGAATAACTTTTTATGGGACTTCTTGTCACTTGTTAATATTGATGTCATTAGTGAATGTACCAATTTTCTTCGATATGCAAATTATTCCTAAGTTTGATGAATGTTAGGCCTATTAGGACTGGGCTAAGTTGAGAATTGAAAACAAAAAATTCAAAAAAACATACAAAAAACAAGCTTGGCAAAAGTCCTCATTCAAACCCTCCAAGTGGGTGTCAGGCTCCAGAAAGAATTTAAAAAACTAATTATTTTATTTTTTAAATTGTTTAGAATTTAAAAATTGTAATGAAAATATTCTCTTCTAAACTGTTTTCATTTAATATGAATAGTTTTGAGAGGTTATTACCATATCAACAGATTTAATTATATTATTTTGTTTTGTCTGGAATTTTATAAAAAAAGACAAACTTACCATTTTTTCTTGCTTCACCGGCGGAACAATTGAACTAACTAAATTTTTAATAAGATTAAAAAATTCAACTGAAAAAATGCTCTTTGAATGTAAAAATCGTATGTTTTGAGTTCTGTAATATAAAAAAAAAATTAATACAAGCTTTTGTTCTTTCGAAAAAGATTTACCTAACACTAGTTTCGATCGCTTTTGGCATTGGTAGGATGAAATTGGAACTCTCTGCGAGAGAAAGCTGTTCTACACTTTGAGTCATTTTAACAGGTTTCTGGTCACACCTTGTGTAAAAAAGCATGTAAGCGTTCCACCATCGTTTTTGCCTCCTATATTGCATGCGTTTCAAATTACTGTCGTATATTTCACCCATGTATTCACCTCCAAAGCATTGAACTTTCATTTCTTCATCCTCGTTCATTTTACATTCTGTGACTTCATTGTCATCGAATTTATACCACTGCTCTTTTTCAGTTTTATCATCCCTGTTAACAATAAATCAGAATATTAATTATATTATAATAATTTATTTTGAACATTTTACAATAAATTTTTAACATTACTTATACAAAATATAGCTGAAATAGTGTCCTCCAGATGCTTGTCCACTATGTACAATTATTCCAGTAAGCTCGTATTTGGTTGTTTCTGTGTGATCATATGAATTTTCAACGAATTCAACAACTTCTCCATCCGATTTTGCTAACCCAAACACTTAAAAACGGTAAAAATTAAATTAAAATTGCTTTAAACGGTTTCATAATAATAAATTGTGATCTTTGTATTTTAGAAAAGGTTATTATTTGCAGAACATCATTTGCTCTTTTAAATTAAAAATATTTGTTTTAGTTGCCACAGGACCTGATCCAAATGATCCTAGCATTAAAACAATACTTAATCTTACTCTATACGGTTTATATGCATTCACTATAACAATGGCTCACCTTTTTGATCACATGACTGATAGAACCAAAGATTTGGACGTATATAGTTAATTCATGTTAAGAATAATTCAACAAATTATACGAGTTTGTATTTTCACATTTAGGTTTTGAATGCACGTCTTTTTCGTTGTCATTAATCTAAAAGATCAGTCATTGTATTTAGAGGGTGGTCGTTAAATTTTTCTTAGTTTCTAATGTTTGGATGGCTTAAATTGATTTAAAACTGAGAATAAACGATTGGTTAAATTCATTTTACAACATACTTTCACGTGAAGAAGAGCAGTGAAGCGTCTTAATTTATTTAAATAGAGCAGTTGTGCGTGATATAAGAGTTAGAATAATAAGTAACACCTATAAAAAATGTATAGGTACATACATATAATATGGACATTTTTTTAAATGTTGGCACTTGTGCCATAAAAACATGAAAAATTATTAAATAATGAAAAATATGGAAGGAATCTGAAGAGGAACTTGAATCCAAGAAATAAAATGTACTCTTAATACAATCTAAAACATCTCAAAACAAAAATATAGCCATGTATTGTTATTGTTCTTTTTAGTTCATGAAAATGTTTATCATATTAATATTCAAAAGATAAAAGGAAAGCAATTCACTTTAATTGTTTGTGTGATAAAGGAATATTATCAATACTAGTTTTTAGGTAAGAGACTTTTTTTTGCCACTCATAATATTAAGAAATGCTACACTGTTGAAGTATAATGTATATGATTAAGATAAATTATTAAAGAATTGAAGAGCACTCAAAAACATGATTGATTTTTGTATAATAGTATTCTTTTTTAAACACAACATAAAATATGTTTTATTCCTTTTATTGAACACTCAACCATAGAAAAAAAAATTGATATTTGTTTTAGAGAGCGGAAAATTGTCCGCAAACAAACTTCATCGACAGTTCAAATTGGATTCGAAATATCAGACATCGGAAAAAAATTCCGCATAAATGCTTTAAAAAAAGCATAAGTAGAATTAAAGTTACTCAAAAAAGTATTTTGTTTTGATTTCTAATATTCTCCAACACTTTATTAAAGTATGTTATTGCTATTGTTATTTTATCCAATAATCACGATGCACTAATCTCACGCCGGTTAGTACTTCCATATGAAGATGACATTTGAGTGCCTTTCAACCTTTTGTACGTCTATGGCTCTGAAGCTTCGAACTTCATTAATTTTGCATTGTAAAGTTAGAATGCGGTTGATTATTTAGTTTCAAATACCCTTTTACATATTTTTTCAAATTGGGAAGACGGAAATCCATGCAAATTTTACACTAGTTCAAGCTTATTGTTCCATTTTTAAACAGTTAAGATGAGTGAAATGTAGTACCCGTGGAATGATGGTTAGTGCGTTGGACTGTCATGCTAGAAGTCTTGGGTTCAATCCTTGCCTGTGCCAATTAAAGTTTTTGTCACGGATACTACCTCTTGCAAGGAATTGACAAATTCTCCAAGAGTAATTTTTGTCATGAAAAGTGCTTTCTCAAATTAGCCGTTCGTATTCGGCTTAAAACTGTAGGTCCCCTCCATTCCTGACAACATTACTCGCACACAGGAATGGTTGAGAGTCGTAAGTCACTAAGCCCTAGTTCTCAACGGACTGTTGCGCCACCTAATTTATTTTTATTTATTTAAGATGAGTGAAATATGCAAAATACAATTTTTGACGTGGTAAGGGCTCGTCCAAGTAAAACCTTTTCTAACGCCCATCCTACATATGCACATATGTTTGTTTCTATAATTGAATTTCAATACTTAAAAAGTTACAATACAAAAATTCTGTTCAATATTTCATTATGTGCCATCTACCAGTTGAAATTTCCTGTATAAAAAACTATTTCGTTTTTGTAGTGGCCTGATCCAAATTAAAAAATAAATAAATATGTATACATAAAGGTTAGGGCAAATTTCAAACTACGGCAAGTCTTTAGAACTATAAATGTATATGCTTTATTTCTGTTAATATTCTAGGAATCACTATTAACATAGTAAATACCTATATTAGGAATTCTACAAGCACTTAAAGAAATAAGCACACAAGAACACAGACAACTGTTTTTAGAAAACTAATTACAAAATCGTCTTTTTTTGGAAGATTGTTAAGGTAAATTATGAATAAATGGCAATAAATCTAAAAAAGAAACTTGAATTAAAAATGTTAAAACCCGTATCGAAAACATGTTCAATTTCCAATTTTGGGTAGTTTAATAAGCTTCAAAACACGAAAACAAAACATTCTCTTCCATTTTGCTTTGTGATAAATGGTTATTATCAATCCTTTGTTTATATTGTTTACAAGGAAGAGAAGTTTTGGTATTTGTATTATATATATACGTATAGTACAATATTTAAAATTTAAAATAATTAAAGAATTAAAGAACAGACGATTTAACAATCAAGGAAACTTGTTTTTACAAAACTGTTTACCATTTTACATTCTCGAACATAGAATATGATCAGACAATTCTAACAAAAACCTTAATTATACTTAGTCTGCCCAAGAATTTTTAATAGAAGTCACAGTAGGGAAATTTCAAGTGAAGCGGTGGAAATGGGTAGGTCTTCAAAATCCGATAATATTTGGATTATATGTACTTTGTATAACGAACATTACACGGTTTGTGGTAGCGTTTTAAAGCAATGTTTTAATTATTCAACCAAATACATTTTAAAATGGTTTCAATGGTCGCATACATAACAAATGAAACCGGAAGTTAACATTTAACATCAAATTTTAAGAAACCTTTTGATATTTGTTTTAAATCTCAAAATGTAGCTTATACAATTTAGCTACTCCATATCATATCATATAATCTAAATCTGGATTATGATAAGCTTTAGATTGGTTGTCATAACAAATTGAAATGTACTTTCAATTTTTCTTTAATGTTACTGCCCCATGTAATATATTATTGATAATAATTCAACGATAATTCATCCAACTTAAAAAGCAATCCTTCTGGTAACTATTTCATATAATACACGATGTCTCGTAAAAGATGGTCCAAACCAGGCCAGGCCATGATCTTTCAGAATTTGTTAGCTTGTTTATACCGAATCATAATGGACGAATGTTTAATTGAAATTTTGAAAAAAAAAAACTACGTTTAATCGGTTTTTCACTCATCCTGTCCACAAATGGTTTTAAAGCGTTTTAAAAAACCAAATGTCAGGACAATTAATGGTTAATCAAGACCTGGCTTATCACCATATTCAATTTGGACCATCCTTTACGGGGCACCCTGTATAAGAAAAAGGAAGTACATTTTTTTAACTTTATATTATTTTAAAGATGTTTCAAAGATATTTTAAATGCTTTACTCAAAAAAAAAATAATTTCTAAATAAAAATACTATAACTTATGATGGAGTTTTTGAAAAGTGGTAATTTTATTTATATTGAACTAAAATAAATAAATAGGATGATTTTACGCGACTTTGGACACGCAAGTGAGGGTTAACCGCTGCGTTGATCCAAATCACTAAATTTCATGAATTAATTATTTGGAATATAAACCCTATCTTTTCCAACCTATATTATTTAGTTCTAACTTGAAACAACATAAAGAAACGTACAAAATTAATGCTAATAAGATTCTTGGTCGAAGCTCCTAAAAGCACATTAAGTAACCCATAGCATGGTAGAGCTATTTAATTTTAAAATCGAATGAGGTAGAATTCGTAAACTGTTGAGACTGTAAATGTTTGTCTAAGGAATCAGAAGAAAATTATAGAATCATTTATAGGTATTCCTCAATCCAATTTAAGGTCTCAACAAAGAAAAGAACATAAGAAAGTGATGTTGTTCGGTTGACTAATAAAACCAGAATGATAATTGTCTGTCATTTTTTAACTATCCCAGTTTACAAAACGGAATTGCTGAAGGTTTCGGAATCAATCAACGTTCGAGGTCTAGGATCATTATCAAATTTACGGAGCTAAATTGTTGGTACAAAAAAGGACTGGATTATGTTCCCAAATATGGTAGAGAAAAAGATGCCGAAACATTAATTAGGTTGAAATAGTATGTATTTTAATCCTGCTTTGGTGCAACTGATATTAACTTACAGTTATCCTACAAGAAAATTAGGTATTTAAATATTGTTTTTTCTTCAAAAATATCTCTTTAAGGTTTGTCTCACAGAAAACGCTCAATCTAACCAACTGGAGCTCATTTTCAGAGCGCAGTATCATGAGACAAAGCTAAAATGTATAGATAACTATAGTTTATTCATACAATTTGTACGGTTCAATGGGCCACATCTCTGGCAACCGCTAAGTTTCGGATTTTTCGTCTTAGAATTATGTACTGTTCATAATCTGATGTTGAATTTACTTTTAAATACAATGTCTTTTGATGGCGCAACTGTTTGTAAAAAAGCAAAGTATAGTGACTCTTAAAAATCATCTCTGTGCAAGTTGGGACAGAAATTTATGGGGCTTGCATTTTAATGGTCACGGAGGTTAGCCTTTAGCTAAAAATGTACTCCACGTGAGTGAACAATTGTTGCCAATTTTTTTAATATGCAGCTAGATTAGTTTATACCAATGGCTATGACATTGAGCAATATCGGAATAAAGCTAACAAATTTTGTTATCAAGAAAAAACGAAAAAATTGAAAATTTTAAACATGTTATTGTCGAAGAATAGTTTAAGACATAAAGGAAAACAGTTCAAGATCAGACACTGCAAATGCAAATGAATGATGATAAATTATTAATATTTCAAACCTTATATTTCGAATGATAAAGATCTTTTGAAGTTTAGATTTACTTAAAACCAAAATTCTTTAACTTCTTCTCTCAGAAATTCCCACAAACGATTTTTCTAAAACTTCATAATTTTAATGTACTAATCTTTCTGTTGGTGCAACTCAAAAAAATCTATTAAACAATACGGAAGTAGCGTGAAAACTATGTGCAGATGCCCGATACCAAAATAATACTGCCCTTCTGTAATTACTTTTAAAACGAATTTTTTTTAGGAATAGAAATTTAAGTTGGCAACGCTATTTTAACATTCAATGATGACCACCTTGGAGCTATGATTACTGACTTTTATGTTATTTAAGTGAACAACCATGATTTGCAGAAGCAATATGTCACACAGCTCGTGCCTAAAATGATTTATCGAAAGAAACGCTTGGTAACCTAATAGTTTAACGTTGCGGAACTGTGAATTGGAACTGTGAATTGGCCTCAAAGATCATGCGATTTAACGCCTTTTGATTAATTTCTTCGGGCATTTGTGCTAGTCTACGACGATAACCCGAAACGATTGATCACTTAGAGGACAAAATTTACCGCGTTATTTCTGATATAAGGTCATTAATGTTGAAAAAAAGTCATCAGAAATTGGACCTCTAGATTAGACTACGTTGAAACCAGCCGGGTCGGTCATATGCCAGAAATCATATTTAAATTATAACTACAAAAGATTATCTTTCGAATAAATTAAATTTAGTATCAATGTAAAAAAATCATCTTTGTTTTATTTAATTTAAAAGTTGTATACCTCTAAAAAAACCTTTATAAGTTGATACTCTACACTTTAAATGCACAAAATTAAAAACATTTTAAACTTATAATATTTTACTTTTTGAAAATTCAACTGCTCGACGCCAGGTTAACCAATTTAAATGGATCTACGCATTAATTTTGTAGGTTTATGTAACTTATCACTAATTTTAATAGAACATACCCTCGATAAAGGTAACTTTAGATAACAGCAACGCCTCAAATGCTTCCTTTAGCAAAAAATATTAAAAAAAAGTATAAACTAGTAAATGTACCTATTGGAGCATAGAAGTGTTTTGTACGTATATTTTAATAATAATACGGCTTGGTAGTAGTCCTTTGTTTAACAAAATAATTTGTATTACTACTTACAATTACAGTATTATTTTACGACAAAAATGGAACAAAATAGATCCCAGTGGCATTTTGTTATTATTTAAAATGAGTCCTGCCACTTGTTTCAATGAATATTTCAATAGTGTTTTTTTGTTTTTGATATTTATAGAATTAAGAACCCATCAGTGTTCAATATCACGTCGAATTCTTTTGAAAAAACTTAATTGATGACTGAGAAGTTCAAAAATTGAGTTAATTCAGTTTTTTTTTTTTTTAAATTTCACTTGAATCTATTCTGTTCATGGCTAGCGAAATATTTATTTTTTAATTATCTTCAGGTTCAAATCCAAATACTTTTCTTTTTGTGACTCGTTTTTAACATCATATTCAATTCACGCAAGTGCTCGGATCGGTTTACTTTTATCGAGGGCGTTTTCTACGTATTTCTATAAAAATTTAATTTTGACAATAGTGCAAAAATAAGTCTTTGAGCACTAGGATTCAGTTAGTAAATCAAAACGCAGTACCAGTGTATGGTTCCATATCCAACACTCTTGGGAATTCAAAGTAGTCGTTGAATTTTATAGCACAAACCCGCTCATAGTCATACTCAAAGCGTTTTAGTTGAATTGCAAGTACAGGGGGAAGCTTACGTACACATAGACGCTTCATCGTCACCACCTGGGAAATAAAATTAAAAATTTAATTGTTCATTAAATGAAAATAATTATATAAATTAATGAAATCTTAAAGTTCTTTGCAGAAGTATAACCGCACCTGAAAAAATGGATTTTTATAGGAAAATGGAAACGGTAAAGATACCTTACTATTTTTTAATAGAATGACATCAGTGAATAAGTAAAGTTTTGTCTTGTATTGCAAAGAATTAACGCAATTTTCATAATTTTTTTTACTTATTTTAAGCAATTTTTTTTAACAAAAATAAGTATGGAATCTTATAACAAATATTTTCAACTAACGTAACGGACCCTCTTCGACATACTTCTTAAAAGGATTGAGAATATGGAATCGTCTTAGACGCTCAAAAATTGCTTTTAGGAGTAAGGCAATATTAGCAACTTTTGTATTTATGGGTACAAAAGCTGGAAGCCTGAATTCCAAAAAGGATTGAGAATATGGAATCGTCTTAGACGCTCAAAAATTGCTTTTAGGAGTAAGGAAATATTAGCAAATTTTGTATTTATGGGTACAAAAGCTGAAAGCCTGAATTCCAAAAAGGATTGAGAATATGGAATCGTCTTCGACGCTCAAAAATTGCTTTTAGGAGTAAGGAAATATTAGCAAATTTTGTATTTATGGGTATAAAATCTGGAAGCCTGAATTCCAAAAAGGTTTGAAACTGGGTTTAAGCTGGCACCACCAAAAATTCATGATTCCGATTAAGACCATTTTAATCTTCCTTAAAGCCTAGTACATACTTGTGAACCATCTCGTGAACCCATACAAATATCAGTTTTTGGTTCACCCGTGAACTTGCTCGTGAAGCTGAGTGGAGAACAAAGTGGAGAGTTTTCGTTCACGGGCAATTCACGTGCAAAATGTACGGGAACTGTTGGTGAAGCTTTGACATTTGGTTTCCGCATTTTAAAGTTTGTGGCTGCTTGCGCGTTGTTCTAAAAAAAAAGTTAAAATGGTGTCATATGAAATAGAATACCTATTTGAAGATTCAACTGATGAAGTTGACGATGTTGTTTTATTTGTGCTATGCACAAAATTGATGTTTTAAACCAAAAACACTCTAGTAAAGATATAAATCCTAGGTTTGCCTATAAACTAAACCGGAAACGGACCTCATAAAGTAATTCTTAGTGTGCGTGAAACTAAGACGCACACTAAGACACAATTAATGAGGTCCGGTGCGTGGAAATTTAGTTTATCAGTGATTTGAATTTCACATTTATTCATGGACATAATGTCAAAATTACAAATACAACAATGTAAACAAATGGGTTTTGGAGGGTGATACGTACGAAGGATTTATGTCTTCATTAGAGTGTTTTTGAAACGTCAAATGTTCACAACGTGTACTCACAAGTGTGTACCAGTGAGCAATTTCAAAAGTTCACTTTCTCCACTGGCGAACGTTCACTTCACGAGGAAGTATGTACTAGGCTTAACTAACTTGGATTGGGGCATCTCTCGGGACCACACAACCACCGATATTTCTCTTGGAAAACAATGAATGTGGAAATTTGATTCTTTAGATGATTTTATTTCTTTCTCTTCTTTTAGATTTTCCAGCACCTGAGTGCGCACTTTTTTACATTGTCAAAACGATTTTTATTTTTTAGCCTTGTTTACAGCATTTTGAAATACAGAATTTCGATATACAGCATTTTGATCATGCAGTATTTTGTACATACAGTATTTTGAAATACAGTATTTTGAGATACAGTATTTTAAATACAGTATTATGATCCATACAGTATTTCGACCCCAACCCTATTCTGTATTTCAAAATACTGTAAATTTAAAATACTGTCTCAAAATGCTGTATTGTCAAAATACTGTATCTCATTCATAATACTGTATAATACTGAAAGTTTTGACAGACCAATTAGTTTGGTGCTGCAATTGTTGATTATGATAGGAACAATTCATGTAAAAATGTGAGAGAGATACAAATAACTAAGAAGAAGAAAAAGACCATTTATGTTGTTTTTGTTTTTATTATTTCAAAGACTTATGAATTATCATAGGTACTTATGTTATTGTTCAAGGGAAGTATATTAGAACATTATGCTAATGAAAAACTATTATGATGTTTTCTTAAAAAAAGTATTCTGTTTACACTTTTTTACATTATCAAAAGGATTATTATTTTTTAGCCTTATTAAACATCTGCTACAATATGACAATATTTTCTGTAATGTATAGAAAGAGTTAATTTGATTAAAAATGCTCCAAAAGTTCCGATCTTCATCACTGTGTCACCTGCGGAATGACCTACTTGTGCTTCACATTTGTCTATTTCAAGAAAAGCTGAACCATGTTAGTGATGATGAAAGGTCGAGAAGAGTGCATCCTACAGTTATTAAGTAAGCTGAATGTATTCCATTGTTATATCTGAGTTTCTGTTTGCATTTTAGCTACCCTATTTTCTACTAACGTATCCAAGACATAAGCAGAGAGTTAATACAGTCAAGTAAATCTGTTAAATCCGTGTCTTATGAACTTGCTTTCTAAATTTCAGAAGTATTCTTATTACAAGCTTAACCTTCTATGCATACGCATGAAGTAAAAGCATGCCCCATAAGCGGACATACTACTTTCTGAGATTCCATGTAATTTGGTTCTTTTGGGAAACGAGTTCACTACAAGTCGAGGTAAACTTAAATTTTTTTAATGAAAAAAAAAACAGTTTTAAAAACGTGTTCCACTTTTTAGCTAGGCCCCATGAGAGCTGTTTTTCACCAGTCTTGTAAGAAAAATTTGCGTTGAAACTTACATTTTTTGATTTTGATTTTATGATTGGTGCTTTAGAAGAACGATAGTTTTTGCAAATGCAGCAGTAACAGAATGAATATATTATGCTGAATCTGGTAAGGCCCGATATGAAACCAATGATCCACATGCCAACCTTGCGTAGGTGATGGCTGTATTTACAAACTTGACATGGTGTCGATTGGATTTCCCCTTTAATTTGGTTCCTGTTGATTGCAGCTTATCGAAAGCTTAAAAAGATTATTTGATTGTACTACCCGCTCCCTTTGAAATTTTTGGTGATGATATGGCATACATTTGATTATCAGCCCTATTGTGAGTTTCACGTGAACAAGATTCCACCCGAAAAAAATCCCTTTTTTCAATTCGCCTATTGTGAGTTTCGGGCGAAAAAAATGCATGTTCGAAAGATTTCCCTTATTAGGAGCACTCAGTTAGGGCGGAATGAAATGTCATTTGGCTCTAAAATTTCCACTTAGTTTTTAGAGGTGAACAAAAGAACAACAAATTTTACAATGTAAGTTATTTAAATTAATTGTAGTTGCAAAAAAGCAAAATAACTTTATTATTTGTATCTATATCTAAGGACCAAATCAATAAATGCAAATCAAAGCGATATGGTGCTAAGCAAGATGCAGAAAAATCCTGAAATCGCAAGAGGTTTTGTCAAAAAAAGTAAAGAAAAAATAAATGCATTTTTGAATCAGATTACACTTGAGCTTAATAGCGCTGGGCCTTCAATCAAGACTGAATTCGAATGGAAGAAGGTAAGGGTTCAATTTAATTCACATTGCTGAAGACTGAACAAAAAAAAAAAAAAAAAAACATTTTAATTAGGCTTGGACCGACCAAAAACGCTACGTGAGGATAAAGGCTGCTACAAACAAAATAACGGAAAGAGGAACAGAAGGTGGACCTAATAGGACACTGAAATTCTCTCCTGCTGAAGAAGCCATCTTCCAGTTTGTTTGTTTCTTCAAAATCATTTGGGTTAAATCTACCCAAAAAGAGAAGTTTCGAAAATATGGAAAATGAAATTCAAATTGAAGATTTTTTGGAAGAATTTAAAAATGATGAACAACATAACCAACAGAGTGCTGGTGTTATAACCTATTCACTTTCTGATCCTATTCCAGTCGTACCTGCAAATATTCTTGCTTCAACCAGTCATACCACCAAAAAGTTGTTATGGAGGAACTTCAAACGCATAAAGAACTTTGTGACAAAGTGGGTGAAGCATTATCCATCATGAAAGATCATAACAACAATATACAAAATTGTATAAAAAAAACTTTACATTTTCTTTTTATTGTAAATTATAAATTACTTCTTTTTAATAATCCATCATGAAAGATCATAACAACAATATACAAAATTGTATAAAAAAAACTTTACATTTTCTTTTTATTGTAAATTATAAATTACTTCTTTTTATTAATCCTTGACGGCGTCAAAACAAAAATACAATTCACTAGGGTTGTTCATTTTCTAGACACGAATACTCACATACCAAAACACGAACAGGGAAATTTTGAATATCCACTTGCGCAAATAGGTTTTTTAGTGGTGATAAATTGATTGGGGTGGTTTTAAAAGTGTCTTGTCGTACGCAGTTTAACAGGAAAACTTTGTGACAAAGTGGGTGAAGCATTATCCATCATGAAAGATCATAACAACAATATACAAAATTGTATAAAAAAAACTTTACATTTTCTTTTTATTGTAAATTATAAATTACTTCTTTTTAATAATCCATCATGAAAGATCATAACAACAATATACAAAATTGTATAAAAAAAACTTTACATTTTCTTTTTATTGTAAATTATAAATTACTTCTTTTTATTAATCCTTGACGGCGTCAAAACAAAAATACAATTCACTAGGGTTGTTCATTTTCTAGACACGAATACTCACATACCAAAACACGAACAGGGAAATTTTAAATATCCACTTGCGCAAATAGTTTTTTTAGTGGTGATAAATTGATTGGGGTGGTTTTAAAAGTGTCTTGTCGTACGCAGTTTAACAGGAAATTGCGGCCCTACATAAATTTCATTGCGTTTTTATGTTCAACAAGAAATATAGGTTCAGATTTCATTCTCTGTTTTAATCAGAGATGAGGAAATTTATTGCGAACTCAGTTTGCTGAACACGACAATTATTCGAACTGTCAGTTCTGATTCGAAGTGAAATTCTATTCGGGCGAAACTCACAGTAGCTTTTTAAATTCCGGGCGAACAAAAATATTTCGGGTGAATGATTTTCCGGGCGAAACTCACAATAAGGCTGTATATTAATCGGTTTTGATAAAAAAGGCTGTTTAAGATCTCTCTTATGGTGCAGAAGGTCACTGTGTTGCAATAATTTAATCTGCTTAAAGTACTCTTTTATGTTAATAACCTTCACTTGATACATCTGAGGTTAGTCAGCTAAGCAATTTTCCAATGAAAATAACAATTGTTTCGAGAGAACACTGAACCGTTCTATTAGAGAAAGTGCATGCCTTTGAAACGATATGCCTTTTATACGTAATAATCAAAAACACTCCATTACCAAGACCGGAATCAAAAAACCTTTCCCGGAATTCGATTGGAGTGGACGTAGCGTGGTTGCAATTTTAAAAATTAATTACGGTGTGTTCCTATATTTAAATCAATAAAATAAAAGTAAAAAACAATAAGATAGACAATTTGCTAAAGTTTTTAAATAATTTTGCGATCGGATCGCTAAAATTAAACAGTGATTTTCTGGGATTTGATTCCCATTAACTCGTGTGCACCGTATGTGTGGTGAGCACACCAGAAAGAAATGAAGGAGAAGGATAACGCCAGGGGAAAAAAGCCTGACAAGAAAAAAATGGCTGCGGCTTACCAGCTTTTAGAACTTAAAAGCGGAAAAATTGATATCGTGGTTCGTACTCCACCTAACGACACAGCCACACCGACGATGATGGGCAATCCTCCAAATCACACCACTTCATTTAATGGTGCATCAACATCAGCCCGTGCTCTGGCTTCTCAGACTGGCTCTACTGCAAAAAATGGAGCTACCGCAACGCACCCGGAAAACATCGACACCCACATGGACGACGATGAAATCCTAGAAAACCCGCTGGAAGAGATGGCCGGCAAGTGGCACTCCCCAAACAAAAGACAAACAACCTCGAACAAACGCAGTGGCAGTCCGAACGCTGCAAACGATGGGATGCTCGGCAACAAATTTTCACTGCTCGACTCGGGACTCAAAATCTTACCGTCCAAAAAAGCAAGAATCAACTCGGAGATGGCTCACCAGCTGGAACAAAAAACAATAAGCGACGGCAACGTGGTCGAAGCCGACGACAACATAAAATCAGACAACGATGGACGAGCGAACGTGTCAGCACCTTCAAGTAGCAGCCGGCGGAGGACGGAGTCTCCAAACTCGCGGGGTAAGTACTGCCCTCCAATATTTTTGAAAAACGTAGATTTGAAAACGCTCATTAATGATTTTCGTGCGAGATCGGTTCCTTTTAATTATAAAATTATAAATCGTGGCAATTCAAGTAGACTTTACATATATAATAGCCAAGTTCACCGTGAACTTCTCGAGCTTTTGAGGGGATCCGAAAATGTTGAGGCATACTCCTTCACTTTGAAGGAGGATCGCACCGCGAACGTTGTCCTAAGAGGACTCACGCTTGATTTCACCGAAACTGAAGTTCTTAACGAACTGAAAGAAAAAATACCAAGTGTTGAAAAAGTCTCAGTGCTCGAGACAATTCGATCTAAGGCGGAAAAAATCCGGTACAACCTTTTCCTTGTGAGGCTCAAAGCGGGTGCGACTCCCGATGAACTCACAAAAATACGTTATCTCTTTAACACAAGAGTATACTGGGAGAAGCCCAGGGGCAACAAAGGTGCACTTCAATGCCGTAGATGTCAGGACTTTAGCCATCTTGCGAAAAATTGTGCCAGTAAATACAAATGTGTGAAATGCACCAACTCACATGATCCTGGTGGCTGTACAGTGGCAAAGCAGGACGGAAGTAAGGCAGTTTGCGTCAACTGTGGCGAGAATCATCCTGCAAATTTCAGAGGCTGTATTTTCTACAAAAAATACGAAGCTGCAAGAAAACAAAAAATTAAATTCGCCAAGGAAAAAAAACTTGAACAAACTGCCTTCTCCAAATCTGTTTCTAGTGGAAACTTTGTTGTCCCTGGGTTGTCTTACGCCAGTCGTCTTATCGGTCCTCGCCTCCCTCAGAACCAAAACCCCTCCAGTGATTTCAATTCCAACAAATTAACCCACAACACAGGGCCAGTAGGTTCAAATGTAATTAATGACTTTATGAATTTATCAAAAGAACTGTTTGGTTTCGAAATGAATCAACTCATTTCTAAAATAGAACACTTTATGTCTAACTTGGGCAGCTTCCAGTCGTTGGTTAGCAAGCGACTAGCATATCTCGAGCTGGTGAACCAGCTCCTTGTTAGTTCGCAATAATGGCAGTAAAAATTTTAAACTTCAACATTACGTCTTTAATCCATCTTGCCAGGAGAATCGAACTAACCAAAATTCTCCGAGCTAGCGACTGTGTAGTGGCTTTCATTCAGGAAACCCACTTGAATTCCAGACATAAAGTGTTCATTGATGATTTTAACATTCTCAGAAACGATGAACTCCAGGGTGTTGCGGTGTGTATCAAACAAAATATCCAATACGAACCTGTAAATTTTCAATCCTCAATCATTCCAACTATTTTTATTTCCATTAAATTTAAATTTAATAACTTAACAAAAAATTTTCTACTCGGGTCTGTGTATTTTCCCACAAATTGTTCAACAAATCAACTAACAGCTGAACTAAATAAAATTGACTCACTTGCTGCCTCCTTCGACGGTGCCATTATTGGGGGGGATCTCAATGCTAGAAGCCCCAGATGGGGTGATAGCTTGCAAAACCTTAACGGAACCACACTCATTAATTGGTATCAATCGTCAACTCCTTCAATTACGAGCATTACTTCAAGCACTCCCACTTTCCCTCGGGGTCCGTCGTTTCTCGACCATTTCTTAATTTCAAACCACCTTCTTAATTTCATTAATACAAATTTCAGTGTGGAAACTCTTCCCACATTTACAGAACACTGCCCACTGTTGCTGAAACTGAACTTAGGCCGATTTAATCTCTGCTTCAAGGATCCTCACTATTCTAGGTCCTACAGAAATACTAACTGGAATCTCTTTAAAGATGATCTCGACGCGGCGCTTAGGCCTGTTTTGCCTCCTTACGACTCCTGTCTATCCAACGATGATATAGAAAGCTACATTTATGATTTTAACAGCAAACTGCTCTCTTGCCTTGAGAACAACTCCACTAGGATTCTTCCTTCTTTCAAAAAATATCAAAACCTTCCTTACGATATTGAAAAACTTTTCAAACTGAAACATCAATGGCAGAGAAAACTAAAATCAATTTTCCATAGATCCTTTAACAGAATATCAGAACCATACAAGGAACTTTCCTCCAGAATTTCCCTTTTAAACATTATTATTAAAAATAAAGTAAATCTATGGCAAAACAAGCAAATAAGCGAGAGACTTGAGAGAATAAAACCAGGCCCCCATGCTTTCAAAGAGGCATTCAGGATGATTGGAAATAAAAAAAGGTTCACATGCAACAAAATTATAAATAACAACGTCGTAATAACCAGTGAAGCTGAAATAGTTTCTGTATTCGAAAATCATTTTGCAAATGTATATCAAGAAAGAACTCCAACTTTCAACCAAACGACTAGTGCTTCGGCTATTTCAACTGCACTCGAAATAAGACAAAACAAACCAGATCATATATTTATCTTCTGCCCTGAAAACTCTGCTTTGAACCCATCATCCTTTGAATTTTTTGTAAGCACTGACACCATTGAAAGCATCATCAAAGAAATCAAACCAAAAAAATCAGCAGGGCAAGACGAAATCACTAACTTTATATTAAAGAAACTCTCAAAAATTGCCATCAGTTTTCTCACCATCTTGTTCAATAACTGTATTAACAACGGATATTTTCCAAAAATATGGAAAGAGGCTAAAATCCTTCCCATCCAAAAAAAAAACAGAATAACTTCGAACTGAATAACTTCAGGCCTATCTCACTGCTTTCCAATGTAGGTAAAATATTGGAAAGAGTCATTCTTGACAAAATGCTACTTCCTTCAGAGTGTCCAATTGACCCAATCCCTGATTTTCAATTCGGTTTCCGCCGCAGCCACTCCACTGTTCATGCGCTATTGAAACTGCATAACGATGTAGTCCTAAACTTATGAAACAAACGCTGCACGGTGGCTTGTTCCCTCGACGTAGAAAAGGCGTTTGATTCTGTTTGGAGAAACGGCCTTCTAACAAAAATAGCGTCCATAGGCTTCCCCCGCCATATAATAAACATGTTAGAAAGCTTCCTCGCGAATAGAACCTTCTTCATCCAGATTCAAAACACCAAATCTCAAGTTAGAGAATGCAACAGCGGAGTTCCCCAAGGGTCTATTTTGGGACCTCAACTTTTTAATCTCTTTTTATTTGATTTTCCTCATCAGTATACTGATAACGATCTCTCCTCTACTGGTTTGCTTTACGCGGATGACACTATCGTCTATTCCAGTCATGAGTTTCCGATTGTTGCCTCTAGACACCTCGGAAAACACATTGAAATCATAAGTGATTACTACAAAACCTGGGGCATCTCTATCAACATTGCAAAAACAGAAATGATCTGCTTCAGAAATGCGAGTGGTAAAGGTCCTGAAGGAGTTGTGAGAGAGAGCAAAAATATAAATATAACCATTAACAGCACTATCATCAGACCTAAGAAAAAGCTTAAGTATCTGGGGGTAAACTTTAACAGTTTGTTTAAATTCAATAACCACGCTAGAATCACTCTAGAGAAAACCAGAAAAACTGCTAATATGCTCATGTTCTACTTTAAACATAGAGCACTAAACAAGAAAACAAAACTTCTTTTCTATAAAACACTTATAAGACCTATAATGTCCTACGCATTCCCTGTCTGGTTTTCTATCTCACCCACTGCAGCCTTGGAGTTGGAATCACTGGAGAGGAAAATTCTGAGACACTATGCTCACATTAATTTTCAAAATCAAACCAAAAGATATTCCAACAGTTATCTACATAACGAAACCAACACCATTCCGTTTTTAAGATATGTTCTTCTTCTTATGAAGAAAACTATATCCAATTTAAACTATGTCGATAACGACCTGGTCGACCAAATCGTCGAATCACAGAATGGGTCCTCTTGGGACAACGTCAACTATTTGTCGCCTATCGGTGTTTCCTCACTGGCTCTTGACGAAAGCGAAATAATACCACCGCAGTTTTATATCGCTTCCACACCGAACCAAAATCGTGGCTAGTTCAATCATTACAACAAAAGATTTTTCTTTTTTTACCACAACTACTTTAATTGCCACCTTTATGTTTTTATTCTTGTAGGAAAACAAACGACTACAATACAAATTAAAAAAAAAAAAAAAAATGTATGCATTTCTCAAAAGCTCAAAAGCTAAACGTGCGTTTTTCAGGAGTTGGAGTACAGTACTTCCTTCCATAGTTTAAGACTTATTCATAACTATCTTTTTAAAACACAAGCACGTACAAATTTATGTGATATTTTATTAAGACGAAAAATAAAAGGAAAAAATTAAAAACAAGTAAAAAATAAAGAAAATACAATCAAATCAAAACAATTCCAATGTTACGAAACAGAATGTGATATTTAAAACTTCTTTATCTTGTACTCGTATCTGTAATTTTATAATATAAAAGACTGAAATAGATTGTTCTCATTCAATCTTCAATAAGATATTACTTGTATCTCCAAATGTGTATTTTAGCTCTCGCTTTTATAATTACCATATATAACAGTCTCACTCATTCAACATTAACTTACAGAGCGCTCTCGCTCTTCTCATACAAAGCAAAATTAAATATCTATCATAACTTCTCAATTTCAAATGTGCTGGCACATTCTCGTTTGTATTCGTAGTACATTAGTATGTAAGGTAGCGTATTAAAATTGTATATATGTGTATATATGTAAAATATTTGTGAAACACTCGTTTCAAGCTAATGTTACAATGCTTATGAGCAAAAGCAGTCCAACAGTATTAAACTGACAGCCACGAGGCTCAAATCTTAAATTAATATTCTGACAAAGAAGGCCATACGTTACAGCCGCTTTTTCACTCTTGTTATTGCTAGAATAAGATGAAACTATTGTAATCGAAACCAAAAAGTCTCAATAAAATTTCATTCATTCATTCATTCAAGACCGGAATCTCAGACTGACATTTCGGTTTGCCTACAAGCTACTGAGGACTAAATGTGAGAAAGTGTGCGTGAAATGATGCAAAAAACCAAACACATTCTCACATTTAGTCCTCAGGCCCATCAAAATGCTTCATTATAGTAATCATCCCCATCTAAATGCTTCATTTTGAAAGTTTCATGGCATCGTTCAAAAACTAAACAATTCTAACCAACAGAATCTGAAGTGCTGACATGGTCTTAAATTGGAAGATTTGTATTTTTAATTTCAATCCAAATAAATGTTGTAAATACATATTATTTAATGATTTATTAGTTTATTATTATTTATTTTGTTTACTTAAATCATTTGCGAACGCAACATGCGCTGCAACTGGTTAAGTATAATTATTGCAAATGGACAAAAGTGTAAATCACTACTTTGTAAAACAACAAAACAGACAATTTTTTCAGCTGTAGTTTGCTTAGAGCATTTTTTTTGGCGACGTTAGAAGTTCAGGTGGAAACAATAGGCGGGTGCCTCCGTATTTTTTTTTGTATAGACAATGCTACGAGAAGCATACTTGTGAAGTTCCATTGCCAACTTTAGCTAGTTCAGATTCCTCAATTAGATTAGTATTTTCATCATTTAAGCAGTTCGGTAGTTGCAAGACCAAATTTTAGTTTTGTTTGTTGCAGAAATATTCCTGAAAATTTCTTTTTGAGGGACTATGTGTAAGGATTTTGTTTGTAGTTAGGTTTTGGAATACAAATTGGAGGGAACCATGTTTTAAAAATGAGTTGCTTTGTGTAAAGCATCTTTAAGGAATAGAAATAGGCAATATTTACATAGATTTAAGTAACTTTTTTTATTCCAATATGGGGAAACCGAACACCCAATACAAAAAAAATCGGTGAACGCGCCAAAATCCATACTTCTTGACTAAATAATGTTATCTTCTATGTTTACGCATAAAATTACGAATTTTGTAGCGTATGAAAATTTCTAGACATTTTACAATCTGAAAAATTAATTATGCTATGAAATAAGTGGCTGCTATTAATGCTATTTTTTTTTCTAAAAAGTTGATGAAGGTTAGCCGAAGCGGAAATTTCTTTAATGAACATACCTAAAATATTATTGGCTTTCTCAAAAATATTTTTCTACACTAACCTCTGCTTTATACCTGAAAACTATTGTTTATATATATTTTCTAATGTAATCTATGGAAGTATTTACTATATTAAGAAAAACATGTACCTACGTAAAACTCATTAAGTTTCATTTTTAGCAGCACTTTTACTAAACATACCCTTCAAACAATAATAAGTAAACTTGAACTTTAGTAACTAAACATTTTTAAGGAATGAATGAAAATTATATTTTGCGTTAAACTGTGGAAATTCACTAAAAAAAACTTCTGTACGTCAACAATAAACATTCATGACGATTACATGTTCTATTGAATTAGTTGTGCATGAATTCAGAACGATTTTAAGACGTTTTCATTTTGTGATATATGTCAAAATTTGCATTTTATTTGCTCTGCATTTATTCAACAGGTTCGCTATAATCGTTCTGATTACTTTTTTAAAACATTTGTGTTCCTTTGATGCATATTTTTTTTTGATAGCAAATAGATGTATGCTTCCATCAATCAAGAATGTTATGGATAAGATATTTTTCGATTATAACTCTTTTTTTTTTTAATTTAATATTTATTAATCATAATGGAATTGAAAAATAGTTGCAAGCTTAAATCATTAAAAACAAATTATAAGTATACTTGGATTAATTAAATTGATACAGATTTTAATTAGTTGCAAACAAAATATTTGGGCCGTTCGTTAACGAAAATTTATTAGAATTCAATACAAAAATTGCGCTCGCACCCTTAACTTGATGGTTCTTCGAACGCAACTTTCATACAAAAATCCGAGGTTTATTATGAAATTTAAAGAATTTCGTAGTGATTACTGTAAATTAGTGAATTAATTATAATAAACTGATGTTGAACATGCTTTTTTCAAGACAAAAAGGTACATTGGTTCACTATCCACAAAATGCCTACAAAATTAAAGCTTAAAACTGACTTTTTCATCGAAAAAAGTAAAAAGAAAAACCTGAAAAAAACTTATTAACCCTCCATTTTGTTTTTGCTTTGCAAAGTGCCGCTAGCCCACGGCATCGTTTTTTTTTTGTTTGTGCTCACATCTATTCATGGACTAATTGTCAAAATTACAAATACAACAATGTAAACAAACGGGTTTTGGAGAGTGAAACGTACGAAAGATTCCGGTCTTGGTAATGGAGTGTTTTTGGTAATAATCCTTGGTGAAGTACTCGTGATGGGAACTGGGGTGTTTCTCTCTGAATCTTGTTGTCGTTTGTAAACCCATTAATTTGTTAGTTACTCCTTCCTTTAGTGTAATGTTAAAACTTTTTTGCGATCGTTACTGCTATATGCATTTTTTGTGCGGCGGCGATATCTTCAATAGATTGTGCTGTCGGTGCTTAATGAGCGAGAGAACTTTTGATCGAGCAAGGAGTAGTTTGTCTGTTTGAAGCAAATAGTGCTTTAATGAAACGAGAATGAGTGCTGAAACGTCTGGACTGTTTGAGACGCAACACAATACGAGGATTGATGGTAACTCACGTGCGTGGGTGGTAGACTGTACAGGTTGCGTGTGAGCACTGTTTTTTTTACGTATTTTCGTTCGGGGTCACTAATTTCGTAGTTTCTTGGATGATTAAAACACTACAATTATCATAAATACGATACGACAATAATTATCTTAATTGTAATTATTCTTCTATTGCGGATCTTGTCGCTTTTACTCTTATCAATACAAGATCTAATCTCAAATCTAAATCAAATAGTCTAAGAGCCGCCAGCAAATTTTGGGAGTGGAGTGAAAACCAAAATTCCTTGATGTGTATGTGTAGATATGCGCACCATTATATCAAATTTAATCGTCTGCAGGTTTTTTTTTTTTCAAGCGTGGTCGGGGGTAAGCGTTCGAAAATGGTAATTTTTTCGATTTTGAGGTCGAAATGATAACCACGTGAATCAATCAAACCAAAACTTCCACTTGCTGCCTTGGCCACCATATTCCTCGGACCTTAACATATTTGAAAATGTGCGGGGCTAGCTTACACGTAAGGTACATAAGGGAGGAAAGCAATACGGTGACAAGGAAGCGCTAATTCATGGTATCAAATTGGGCTGTAGTGAGATTTCTTTGGTCTACTTGGAATCTCTTTATAAATCCTTAAAAGGTAGAATTTTTGAAGTTATTTTGAAGGCTGGTGGTAGCACACATTATTAAAAACCTAATGAATACTAAAAACCATTACAAAATACAAATACTTGCATTTTATTTCCAATTTTTTTATAATTTTTCGAATAAGACGATGGTTTTTTAAATCATTGCTGACACAATGATCACTTCGATTTTTTGTTCGGGCTATAGCAAAGCATTAAAGACCTATCTATTCTTGCCCTTTCCTCCACTGTCAAACATTTTTTGTTGCCCATTTCTGTTAACACTCAAACAAGAACAATTCATTTATAAATTTTACCGTTTTTCCGAAAAAAAAATGTACGCACTTCACAAAACAACGTCGATTTATTCACTGCTTCTAATCTAATGACCCGATTTATTTTCGCATATTCTTGACTCAATTAACAATTTGCCATGAAAGTTCCGTTAGCTTAATCTCTCCTTTACCAAAATTTTATATTTTGTTGTTAACAAAATAGTCCCTCATTTACCATAGTTGTTTTTTTCTAATCCATCATGTAACGGGAGAAATGACGATTTTACTTCTCGAAAATGCCTGCTTCTAATCTTATGACCGGCAGTGTATTTCATGTGCTTCTAATCTAATGACCCGATTTATTTTCGAATATTCTTGACTCAATTAACGATTTGACATGAAAGTTCCGTTAGCTAAATCTCTCCTTTACCCAAATTTTATATTTTGTTGTTAACAGTCCCTCATTTACCATAGTTGTTTTTTTCTAATCCATCATGTAACGGGAGAAATGACGATTTTACTTCTCGAAAATGCCTGCTTCTAACCTTATGACCGGCAGTGTATATTATAGGAAAAAAGTTATGACTTTAAGTTGGAAAATGCATTTTATAAAGCTTTAAATGCGTCTGGCAAGCAGAAGGCTGAAATAAAACGTCTTGGACACACTGTTTTGCAATCAGTGGATTTTTTCTGATGTGGTCATCATTTCGACCTCAAAATCGCAAAAATTACCATTTTTGAACGCTTACCACCGATCACGCCTGAAAAAAAAGCTTTCAGGCGGTTGAATTTGATATAATTGTGCGTATATCTACATATTCACATCAAGGAATTTTGGTTGTCACTCCACTCCCAAAATTTGCTGCCGTCTCTAGCTATAAAATGTAACAGATTTCATTTTTAATATCGAAATAAATAAATTATTCGATTTATAAATAAAATATACAAAATACTCGAACTCGAAGTCAACCAGTTGTTTTGTTGACATTCAACAAAAATAATTGAGCTGTCAAGTTGACAGTGTAGGGATTAGGAAATTCGGAATAGGGATGCGGAAGATAGAAAAATGTAGTAGATTTTAAAGTAGGAACTTTAGCAACACACTCAGAGAAATTGTGAGAATGTTGCCAAGTTAACAAGCTCAGAGCATAGGTCATTGGGAAGACGTTAACTAGAAAACTTTCTCTCAGTAAAAAGTAAGCATAAGAAAACTCACACTAGGGTGAAATAACGACTTAACTGAAAATATGGCCTTTGTGAACTTGTGAAACAAAGACCTTTGTAGGTATGGGTCAAGAACAAAGGACTACCGGCGAGCTTTCGAGGCTACCAAGGTACTACCATTGTTTAAAAGTCTAGTTGAGTCTTTTATCTTTAAGACCATAGAAACGAACAGTCGACTCAGTTCTTAAAGTTAAAACTTTGAAATCTATACATATACTATTGTACATATATAGAAGTTAAAATTCAAATTGAATTTAAAAAGATTAAAAAAAAAAAGAAAGAAAAGACGGTATACGGCATCATACACATATATACGTTGAAGAATAATTTAAAAAAAAGAAAGGAGGTAAGAAACCGGAAGTGGAAAGTTGTAGTTTTTTGTTAAAATAATTTAAAAAAAAAAAACAGGCATTTTTTCTCGGACCATTTGGAAAGCCTAAAATTCCATCTACCAGTCCTTAGGGATTTGAAGGTCAGTCGTTCTTTGACTTTCGAAGAGAATAGAAGTGTTTCAGCAGTTAATTTTTTTTTAATTTAATCAAGTGCATTTGTAGTGTTTGGCAGTAAAGTAGGCAGGGTGCCACTGTTTCAAACAATTAATCGGTAGCCCAGTGGAGGTGGCGTCTGAAGACAGTCGCTCTTTGACTTCCATCGTGTGAAGAAGTATTATTATCGTTTATTTTCAAGTTAAATAAGTGCAATCGTCTCAGTTTAGTAAAGTTGGCAAGTGGCCACTGTTTATATAACTCATCTGTAGCCCAGTGGAGGTGGCGTCTGCAGAATATATACAGATATAGACCATAATGGGCGCGCTGCCGGAGACGCGCCTAAAAATCCTAGCTGTGAATGTAAATTCACTGATTAGGATTGAACGAAGAGCCAATATGTTCCAATTGTTGAAAGACTACAGTCCCGATGTGTTTATGGCTAGCGAAACTAAGCTAAACCACAAACACAAATTGACTCATAAAAATTACAATATCGTAAGAAGAGACCGGCCCGACTCCACTTAAGGGGGCGGTGTCGCTCTCTTTATACGAAAAGGCATTAATTATAAAGTCATATACAACAATGAATTGCGAAAGCTCAAGACGCTAGAAGTTTGCGTTGTATGCATCTCTCTCACTCAAGGGAAGCGGATGTATATGATTGCGGCTTATGCGGCTGGAGCTCCGCAGGTTACTTACTTTGCTTCAGAACTCGAGATTCTTTTTAGGGAACTTAAACTGAGCTTGGAAGAAAACTATTTCATCTTGGCCGGTGATTTGAACGCAAAACATGAAGATTGGGGAAATCAACATAGTAATCCCAGAGGTAACCATCTTTTTAATTTGATGAATCTTTACAGCGTTGAATATGGCGTCGACCTGCTGGCTACTGAAAAGCCATCGTATCCAAGAACCGGCTCCTTTCTGGATCTTTTGCTGTACGACATCAGACTGACAGTTACAGACAAAGTGGGTAATCACCCTCGAAACTGCTTACAGACAGTCGAGTACGACAGTGATCACTGCGGACTGGCTGCTGTAATGCAGATTCCGAACGAACGCGTGGAGTTGGAGGAATACGTTGCAACGCATTCTTACAATTACAGTAAGATGCGTTGGCCTCGTTTCACCAACGCCCTAGCGAGAGAACTTCGTTCGAGTGACATAGCCCCACCAAACAACAGAAACCTGACAAATACAGAAATTGACCAACATTTACAACAGATGAATGAAACAATAAAACGAACAATGGAACGGACAATACCAAAGTACAAAGAACGGGACCAAATGGACGCTTACAGAAACTCGACTATTGACTCACTACGTAAGCACAAGAGTGGCTTACTGACAAGACTCAAAAACTTGTACAGACGACTTACAGACCCACACGACTTGGAGGTTAGGACACTGAAGTCGTCAATAAAAAATGTCAATCTGTTGATTAAGGAGAACTACAGGTTATCAATTAACAAGTACTGGGACCGCAAGATCCGGTCAGTTAATTCCAGTGACCCTGGTATGTTCCCTAAAATCAACAAGATATTTAGGAAAAAGAACGACAATGACCTTCCGTGTCTGAAACTCCAAAGAACTGAAGAGAACAGAGACGTACTCAGGACAGCGCAAATAGACCCAGAAGAAGCCATCTTTGACGATGACTTTTATATAATTGAAGATCCGAAGGAAAAAGTGGAGGCGGTGGGAGCTGCTTTCCAGCAAGTGTACAAGGTGAATGCTAGCACTCGTCCCAACCACGACCTGGAAAACAGAGCCCTACTTAATCATTTTTACCTTCGAAATGATATGACACAATGGCGATCTGAGAACCGCGGTTTCATGCGGTTCAATGACGATTCCTTGGCAAATGCCATAATCGCCGAGCAAACGGGTCCAAGTCCCCTGTTAGTGACGAAGGTTGAGCTTCAGCTCATCTTCAACTCAATAAAAAATAAAAAGTCAGCAGGTGTCGATGGTATATCCAACGTTGTACTAAGACATTTACCGATGGAGGCAATTGACATTTACACCACACTCTTCAATAATGCACTGAATAATGCATATTATCCAGTGCATTGGAAGACCGCTGTGGTTCATCCTCTCCCGAAAAAGGGAAAGGACAACTCCAACCCGTCAAATCTTCGGTCGATAAGTCTTCTTCCGAGCATCAGCAAAGTTTTCGAAAAGATCATCAATAGGGCTCTGACTAAGTGGGCTGCGGACAACAAAATAATTCCGGATAAACAGTTCGGGTTCAAGGCGGGTCATGACACAATTCATGCTGCGTCTAAACTCGTTTCTGATATCCAATGGAATAAAACAAAACAACAATGCACAGGTGCTGTTCTGGTTGATTTGGAAAAGGCCTTTGACACCGTATGGTTAGAGGGTCTTTACCTAAAACTGAGCAGGCTTGGCATAAGCAAACCATTGTTGTATATGCTTTATGATATGCTTAACGGTAGAAAGTTTGTTGTCAAAAGTGGCAACGTAACTTCTACCACAACATTCCTAATTAAAAATGGTCTTCAACAGGGAGCGGTGAATTCGCCGATTCTCTTCAGCATTTACACCAGCGATCTGATAGGTAGTCTTAAAAGGCAATTGCGTATGCCGACGATCTAATTGCGTACAGAACGGCCCGAAAGGTTGAGGTTATTAGAATTCTCTTGCAGCGTGATTTCGACAAGATTCAGCGATATTGCGACGACTGGAAACTGAAATTAAATATCCAGAAGTCGGAGACAATTCTGTTCCGGACTCCGTTGGCTAGGGCTACGAGGGATACATGCAAGAATTGGCGCAAGATGGTCATCGTTGATCTTCACGGGCAGCCATTAGCGAGCAAAAGTGTAGTGAAGTACCTCGGTATCTGGTTAGATCAGTATTTATATTTCGACAGACATATAAATGCTGCTCTGACCAGGGCCAGAGGAGCCTTCGCTCTGACGAAACGGCTGTTTTTTAGCAGTCGGCTTGACCCCAGAGTGAAGGTAATTTGCTACATGGCCCTCATACGGCCGATGATCGTTTATGGTTGTCCTGTGTGGTTCAACGTTGCCCCTTCCCAGATGGAGAAGTTTCGGGTGTTCGAGCGGCAGTGTTTACGACGCTGTGCCGGCTTATATCGAACAGCCGAATCTTCTTACGTGCATTACTATTCCAACGAGGTCCTATACAACGGGGCTCGAATCAACAGAATTGACAATTTCGTGATAAAACTCGTTCGAGGTCACATTGCAAGAGCTATGTCTTCGACCAACAATTTAATTTCCGGGGCGTTCTATCCGAACGACGAGTATTTTGAAAGTGCACGCGTGAGCGGCTTCATTCCACCAGAGGCATTCCTCTTTTTAGATAGATGCGGTCTGATACAGGATAGATTGGCAGTTCCGTTAATCTACCACGTCAGACGACGAACCGTGGATAGGCGACTCCTGTACAATCGGGACGTCATGGCACAAGGCGGAGCAGAGCTCCTTCGGTTCAGTAGGGCTGTGTCCGAACGGGACCGAACTGATAGGGTGAAGCAGGAGAACCAGTTTTGGTGGCTTCAATCGGCACTTGATAGTGGGTAGTCGGGATGGGGTTTAAAGCCTTGGCCGGCTTACATACTTGTTTTATAGTTTTAGGGTTTAGTTTTAAGTAGAATAGGCATGGTGGCATAAAAAAAAAAAACATACAAAAAAAAATACAAAAAATACAAAACAGGAAAAATACAAAAAAAAACAAAAAAAACAAAAAAAAAATGTTAAAAAAAATATGGAATAATCAATATTAAAAAAAAAAAAAATTAAAAAAAGACAAAATATGAAAAACAAAAAACGTTAGATAGTTAGATTTGCTGCTGTGGTTGTTCTAGTTTTAAGTAGTTTATAGGTAGAATAGGTAGTTTTAGTTAGCTTTAAGTTTTATATTAAGGACCTTATTTTAAGTAGTTTTAAAGTAAAATAAAAAAGGATATTGACATTAGTTTTTTCTAAATTTTCTAATGAAGACAAAAATAAATAAAATGAATTGAAGTTAAATAGATCTTAGGGCCGAAAGGCATTAGCATTAAGTATTATTGTTTAACTTAGAGTGTCCGTATGGGACCAGTAAGTTAGTTGTAAGTTATGGATAATTAGGCTAGTTTTATGAATTTTTGTCTAGCTTTAAGATAGCCTTAAGAATGAATTAATAAAAATGAATTTGGAAAAAAAAAAAAATAAGGCGTCTGCAGACAAAGCGAAGGGTCGTGGGTTCGAGTCCCAGGCAGAGTCAACGAGAAGTATTTCTGCTTTTTTTCACAATCGAGAAATTGTTGATTTCATCGATTGGGAAGAGAAGCAAATGGTAAAGGAGAAGAAAGCGGGGGTATCGAAAGATACCTCTGCAAACACATCAGGCGATGTTACGGTGGTGCCAGTAACAGTACCACAAACAACAGCAACAACATCTGACAAGTCGACATTAGCAACAACGAACCAAAAGAGGAGGCTAAAGAAGCATAGCCCAAATAAAGTGGAGAGGGCCAACTCCGCCAAGCGGCGCGACATGCGAAAAGATATGGACAAGGGTAAGGGAGGAATCACCACTGAGAGTGAGTTCTCAGACTACGCCGAGTCTGAGAAAACGGAATACATTTCCGAAGGTGGAGAGGGGCACTTCAGGTCTCCGAATAGGGATTTAATCCTATCGGAGCCAGAGCCAGTCCCGCCAACAAACAAGGCTTTGGAGGTAGGGGCGGACCTCCAAGAAGAAAGAGAACTGATGCAGGCCCTGCAAGTCAAACAGGCAGCCATCAGCCAGCACGAGCAAAGCCTCAACAAGCTCAAGGAAGAAATGGGGCCCCTCCTCAGTCAGCTTAAGCTGAAACAAGAGGCGCGCCGAAAGCAAGAGGCAGCCCAAAAACAACAGCTGCAAAAACAACAGCAGCAAAAAAAACAGCAACAACAACCACAGCAGCAGAAACAACCACAACCCAAGCCCGCTACCAAAAACACAGTAGCGGAGCAAAAGAAAAAACCGATATCAGCAGTGACAGGTCCAAATGTTGAGGGCCCACCGACCTCAACTAAAGCAATGCAGCAGCAACAACAGCAGCAGCAACAACAGCAGCAGCAACAACAGCAGCAGAAACAGCAGCAGCAGCAGAAACAGCAGCAGCAAAAACAGCAGCAGCAGCAACACCAGAAACAACCACAGCCCAAGAAGGAGAAAGTGCCACCAATAAGGACACACAGAGTTGACCTGGACGACATAAAACAGGTATGTAAGTCGGCCACTAAGGGCAAATTTCTCATAAAACTTGTAAACGAAAAAGAAAAGAATTATTCGGTCCAGTGTTTCTCACTGGCCGATTACAAGTTAGTAAAAGGGTTATTAAAAGAGGCCACAGCTGAGTTCTTCAGCTACACGCCTAAAACCGAAAAATTTAAGACGGTCCTTCTAAAGGGCATAAGTTCCTGCACGGAACCGGAGGCGCTCTTAGCTGAGCTCCGTGAAAATGCCAATGATGATCTCGATTTTATCGGGGTCAAGCCTTTCACTACGGTGAAGTCCAGGCGAGGGGGTTACAGGCTGCCAATGTTCCTCGTAACATTATCGCCCCAAAGTAGTTTTGAGAGTCTGAGGGAAATCAAATGCCTCGACTATCAAGCCATACACTGGGAGACATTAAAAAGGCACGACGACATTTTACAATGTACAAAGTGCCAGAGGTTCGGCCATGCCGGAGCCAATTGCAATATGCAGTTGCGCTGCGTCAGGTGCTCCGAAACCCACAAAGAGGGAGAATGCAAGCTGGGGAATGAGCGGGTTGAGGATTTAACCCAGCTCAAGTGTGTCCTTTGTGGAAACCAAGGGCACCCGGCTAACTATAGGGGTTGCCCTAAGGTCCAGCAAATGAAACAAAAACAGGCCAGTCAAAAAGCCGAAGGAAGTCGAACAGTTCGACAGGCTCCAACACAGAAATTCGTGGATCCCAAATTCTCTTACGCCCAAATGGTGTCAGGGAATGGGAACACGAGACAGGCTCCACCAACGGTTGCCCCAAAGGCCCCTGTGCCTAAGGCACCGGAGGTGCAGCCTGACATTGTAGCTGTTTGTTGAGCATTCAAGGTCAACTAACAGGGCTGCAAAGTCAGATAAAGGAGCAAGGCAAAAGGGTAGATCATCTCTACTCTTTGTTGCCTGGCCTGGCGCAATTTAGACCATAATGGGCGCGCTGCCGGAGACGCGCCTAAAAGTCCTAGCTGTGAATGTAAATTCACTGATTAGGATTGAACGAAGAGCCAATATGTTCCAATTGTTGAAAGATTACAGTCCCGATGTGTTTATGGCTAGCGAAACTAAGCTAAACCACAACACAAATTGACTCATAAAAATTACAATATCGTAAGAAGAGACCGGCCCGACTCCATTCAAGGGGGTGGTGTCGCTCTCTTTATACGAAAAGGCATTAATTATAAAGTCATGTACAACAATGAATTGCGAAAGCTCAAGACGCTAGAAGTTTGCGTTGTATGCATCTCTCTCACTCAAGGGAAGCGGATGTATATGATTGCGGCTTATGCGGCTGGAGCTCCGCAGGTTACTTACTTTGCTTCAGAACTCGAGATTCTTTTTAGGGAACTGAAACTGAGCTTGGAAGAAAACTATTTCATCTTGGCCGGTGATTTGAACGCAAAACATGAAGATTGGGGAAATCAACATAGTAATCCCAGAGGTAACCATCTTTTTAATTTGATGAATCTTTACAGCGTTGAATATGGCGTCGACCTGCTGGCTACTGAAAAGCCATCGTATCCAAGTAGCGACTCCTTTCTAGATCTTTTGCTGTACGACACAAGACTGACAGTTACAGACAAAGTGGGTAATCACCCTCGAAACTGCTTACAGACAATCGAGTACGACAGTGATCACTGCGGACTGGCTGCTGTAATGCAGATTCCGAACGAACGCGTGGAGTTGGAGGAATACGTTGCAACGCATTCTTACAATTACAGTAAGATGCGCTGGCCTCGTTTCACCAACGCCCTAGCGAGAGAACTTCGTTCGAGTGACATAGCCCCACCAAACAACAGAAACCTGACAAATACAGAAATTGACCAACATTTACAACAGATGGACGAAACAATAAAACGAACAATGGAACGGACAATACCAAAGTACAAAGAACGGGACCAAATGGACGCTTACAGAAACGCGACTATTGACGCACTACGTAGGCACAAGAGTGGCTTACTGACAAGACTCAAAAACTTGTACAGACGACTTACAGACCCACACGACTTGGAGGTTAGGACACTGAAGTCGTCAATAAAAAATGTCAATCTGTTGATTAAGGAGAACTACAGGTTATCAATTAACAAGTACTGGGACCGTAAGATCCGGTCAGTTAATTCCAGTGACCCTAGTATGTTCCCTAAAATCAACAAGATATTCAGGAAAAAGAACGACAATGACCTTCCGTGTCTGAAACTCCAAAGAACTGAAGAGAACAGAGACGTACTCATGACAGCGCAAATAGATCCAGAAGAAGCCATCTTTGACGATGACCTTTTTATAATTGAAGATCCGAAGGAAAAAGTGGAGGCGGTGGGAGCTGCTTTCCAGCAAGTGTACAAGGTGAATGTTAGCATTCGCCCCAACCACGACCTGGAAAACAGAGCCCTACTTAATCACTTTTACCTTCGAAATGATATAACACATTGGCGATCTGAGAACCGCGGTTTTATGCGGTTCGATGACGATTCCTTGGCAAATGCCATAATCGCCGAGCAAACGGGACCAAGTCCCTTGTTAGTGACGAAGGTTGAGCTTCAGCTCATCTTCAACTCAATAAAAAATAAAAAGTCAGCAGGTGTCGATGGTATATCCAACGTTGTACTAAGACATTTACCGATGGAGGCAATTGACATTTACACCACACTCTTCAATAATGCACTGAATAATGCATATTATCCAGTGCATTGGAAGACCGCTGTGGTTCATCCTCTCCCGAAAAAGGGAAAGGACAACTCCAACCCGTCAAATCTTCGGTCGATAAGTCTTCTTCCGAGCATCAGCAAAGTTTTCGAAAAGATCATCAATAGGGCTCTGACTAAGTGGGCTGCGGACAACAAAACAATTCCGGATAAACAGTTCGGGTTCAAGGCGGGTCATGACACAATTCATGCTGCGTCTAAACTCGTTTCTGATATCCAATGGAACAAATCAAAACAACAATGCACAGGTGCTGTTCTGGTTGATTTGGAAAAGGCCTTTGACACCGTATGGTTAGAGGGTCTTTACCTAAAACTGAGCAGGCTTGGCATAAGCAAACCATTGTTGTATATGCTTTATGATATGCTTAACGGTAGAAAGTTTGTTGTCAAAAGTTGCTCAGTCGGCTTGACCCCAGAGTGAAGGTAATTTGCTACATGGCCCTCATACGGCCGATGATCGTTTATGGTTGTCCTGTGTGGTTCAACGTTGCCCCTTCCCAGATGGAAAAGTTTCGGGTGTTCGAGCGGCAGTGTTTACGACGCTGTACCGGCTTATATCGAACAGCCGAATCTTCTTACGTGCATTAATATTCCAACGAGGTCCTATACAACGGGGCTCGAATCAACAGAATTGACAATTTCGTGATAAAACTCGTTCGAGGTCACATTGCAAGAGCTATGTCTTCGACCAACAATTTAATTTTCGGGGCGTTCTATCCGAACGACGAGTATTTTGAAAGTGCACGCTTGAGCGGCTTCATTCCACCAGAGGCATTCCTCTTTTTAGATAGATGCGGTCTGATACAGGATAGATTGGCAGTTCCGTTAATCTACCACGTCAGACGACGAACCGTGGATAGGCGACTCCTGTACAATCGGGACGTCATGGCACAAGGCGGAGCAGAGCTCCTTCGGTTCAGTAGGGCTGTGTCCGAAAGGGACCGAACTGATAGGGTGAAGCAGGAGAGCCAGTTTTGGTGGCTTCAATCGGCACTTGATAGTGAGTAGTCGGGATGGGGTTTTAAGCCTTGGCCGCCTTACATACTTGTTTTATAGTTTTAGGGTTTAGTTTTAAGTAGAATAGGCATGGTGGCACAAAAAAAAACATACAAAAAAAAAATACAAAAAAATACAAAACAGGAAAAATACAAAAAAATACAAAAACAAAAATTAAAAAAAAAACATGGAATAATCAAAAAAAAAAAATAAAAAAAAAAGACAAAATATGAAAAACAAAAAACGTTAGATAGTTATATTTGCTGCTGTGGTTGTTCTAGTTTTAAGTAGTTTATAGGTAGAATAGGTAGTTTTAGTTAGCTTTAAGTTTTATATTAAGGACCTTATTTTAAGTAGTTTTTAAGTAAAATAAAAAAGGATATTGACATTAGTTTTTTCTAAATTTTCTAATGAAGACAAAAATAAATAAAATGAATTGAAGTTAAATAGATCTTAGGGCCGAAAGGCATTAGCATTAAGTATTATTGTTTAACTTAGAGTGTCCGTATGGGACCAGTAAGTTAGTTGTAAGTTATAGATAATTAGGCTAGTTTTATGAATTTTTGTCTAGCTTTAAGTCTAGCTTTAAGTCTTAAGAATGAATTAATAAAAATGAATTTAAAAAAAAAAAAAAAAAAAAGTGGCGTCTGAAGACAGATCCAAGGGTCGTGGGTTCGAATCCCAGAGCGAGTCAACGAAAAATTTGGAAGCTTTTTTTCATAATCGGGAAATTGCCGATTTTATAAATTGGGAAAAAAGGCAAATGATGAAGGAGAAAAGAGCAGGGGTATCGAAAGATACCTCTGCCAACACATCAGGTGATGTTACGGTGGTGCCAGCAGCGGTACCGAAAACATCAACAACATCTGGTCAGGCATCAGACCAGGGCATAGCGACAGCAACAGTTAATAAAAAGAGGAAGCTTAAGAAGCATAGTCCTAACAAGGTAGAGAGGGCTAACGCAGCTAAGCGTCGTGATATGCGCAAAGAAATGGAGAGTGGTAAGGTAGGAATTACCACTGATAGTGAATGCTCAGACTACGTCGAATCTGATAAAGCAGAATATGTGTCCGAAGGTGGAGAGGGGCTCTTCAGGCCTCCGAATATGGATTTAATCCTATCGGAGCCAGAGCCAGTCCCGCCGACAAGGAAGGCTTTGGAGGTAGAGGTGGACCTCCAAGAAATAGAACTGGTGCAGGCCCTGCAAGCCAAACAGGCAGACATCAGCCAACAAGAGGAAAACCTCAGAAAGCTCAAGGAGGAAATGGAGCCCCTCCTCAGTCAGCTTAAGCTGAAACAAGAGGCGCGCCGTAAGCAAGAGGCAGCCCAAAAACAACAGCTGCAAAAACAACAGCAGCAAAAACAACAGCAACAACAACCACAGCAGCAAAAACAACCACAACCCAAGCCCGCTTCTAAATACACAGGAGCGGAGCAAATTAAAAAGACGCCAGCGGCAGCGACAGGCCCAATTGCTGAGGGCCCATCGACTTCGGCTAAGGCAAAACAGCAGCAACAACAACAGCTACAACCAAGGCAGCAGGAGCAACAGAAACAGCAGCAGCAGAAACAGCAGCAGCAGAAGCAGAAGCAGCAGCAACAGCAGCAACACCAGAAACAACCACAGCCCAAGAAGGAAAAAGTGCCACCAATAAGGACCCATAGAGTTGACCTGGACGACATAAAACAGGTATGTAAGTCGGCCACTAAGGGCAATTTTTTCATTAAAATCCTTAACGAAAAAGAAAAGAATTATTCGGTCCAGTGCTTCTCACTGGCCGAATACAACTTAGTAAAAGGGTTACTAAAAGAGGCCACAGCTGAGTTCTTCAGATTCACGCCTAAAAGTAAAAAATTAAAGACGGTCCAACTGAAGGGCATAAGTTCCTGCACGGAACCGGAGGCGCTCTTAGCTGAGCTCCACCAAAAAGCCATCGACGATCTCGATTTCATCGGGGTCAAGCCTTTCACTACGGTGAAGTCCAGGCGAGGGGGTTACAGGCTGCCAATGTTCCTCGTAACATTATCGCCCCAAAGTAGGCTTGAGAGTCTGAGGGAAATCAAATGCCTCGACTATCAAGCCATACACTGGGAGACATTAAAAAGGCACGACGACATTTTACAATGTACGAAGTGCCAGAGGTTCGGCCATGCCGGAGCCAACTGCAATATGCAGTTGCGCTGCGTCAGGTGCTCTGAACCCACATCAAGGGAGAGTGCAAGCTGGGGAATGAGCGGGTTGAGGATTTGACCCAGCTCAAGTGTGTCCTTTGTTTAAACCAAGGGCACCCGGCTAGCTATAGGGGTTGCCCTAAGGTCCAACAAATCAAACAAAAACAGGCCAGTCAAAAAGCCGAAGAAAGTCGAACAGTTCGACAGGCTCCTACACAAAAATTCGTGCATCCCAAATTTTCCTACGCCCAAATGGTGTCAGGGAATGGGAACACGAGACAGGCTCCACCAACGGTTGCCCCAAAGGCCCCTGTGCCTAAGGCACCAGAGGTGCAGCCTGACATTGTAGCCTTGTTGTTGAACATTCAAGGTCAACTTACAGGACTGCAAAGTCAGATAAAGGAGCAAGGCAAAAGGGTAGATCATCTCTACTCTTTGTTGCCTGGCCTGGCGCAATTTAGACCATAATGGGCGCGCTGCCGGAGACGCGCCTAAAAGTCCTAGCTGTGAATGTAAATTCACTGATTAGGATTGAACGAAGAGCCAATATGTTTCAATTGTTGAAAGACTACAGTCCCGATGTGTTTATGGCTAGCGAAACTAAGCTAAACCACAAACACAAATTGACTCATAAAAATTACAATATCGTAAGAAGAGACCGGCCCGACTCCACTCAAGGGGGCGGTGTCGCTCTCTTTATACGAAAAGGCATTAATTATAAAGTCATGTACAACAATGAATTGCGAAAGCTCAAGACGCTAGAAGTTTGCGTTGTATGCATCTCTCTCACTCAAGGGAAGCGGATGTATATGATTGCGGCTTATGCGGCTGGAGCTCCGCAGGTTACTTACTTTGCTTCAGAACTCGAGATTCTTTTTAGGGAACTTAAACTGAGCTTGGAAGAAAACTATTTCATCTTGGCCGGTGATTTGAACGCAAAACATGAAGATTGGGGAAATCAACATAGTAATCCCAGAGGTAACCATCTTTTTAATTTGATGAATCTTTACAGCGTTGAATATGGCGTCGACCTGCTGGCTACTGAAAAGCCATCGTATCCAAGAACCGGCTCCTTTCTGGATCTTTTGCTGTACGACACCAGACTGACAGTTACAGACAAAGTGGGTAATCACCCTCGAAACTGCTTACAGACAGTCGAGTACGACAGTGATCACTGCGGACTGGCTGCTGTAATGCAGATTCCGAACGAACGCGTGGAGTTGGAGGAATACGTTGCAACGCATTCTTACAATTACAGTAAGATGCGCTGGCCTCGTTTCACCAACGCCCTAGCGAGAGAACTTCGTTCGAGTGACATAGCCCCACCAAACAACAGAAACCTGACAAATACAGAAATTGACCAACATTTACAACAGATGAATGAAACAATAAAACGAACAATGGAACGGACAATACCAAAGTACAAAGAACGGGACCAAATGGACGCTTACAGAAACTCGACTATTGACGCACTACGTAAGCACAAGAGTGGCTTACTGACAAGACTCAAAAACTTGTACAGACGACTTACAGACCCACACGACTTGGAGGTTAGGACACTGAAGTCGTCAATAAAAAATGTCAATCTGTTGATTAAGGAGAACTACAGGTTATCAATTAACAAGTACTGGGACCGCAAGATCCGGTCAGTTAATGCCAGTGACCCTAGTATGTTCCCTAAAATCAACAAGATATTCAGGAAAAAGAACGACAATGACCTTCCGTGTCTGAAACTCCAAAGAACTGAAGAGAACAGAGACGTACTCAGGACAGCGCAAATAGATCCAGAAGAAGCCATCTTTGACGATGACTTTTTTATAATTGAAGATCCGAAGGAAAAAGTGGAGGCGGTGGGAGCTGCTTTCCAGCAAGTGTACAAGGTGAATGCTACCACTCGCCCCAACCACGACCTGGAAAACAGAGCCCTACTTAATCATTTTTACCTTCGAAATGATATGACACAATGGCGATCTGAGAACCGCGGTTTCATGCGGTTCAATGACGATTCCTTGGCAAATGCCATTAGCGCCGAGCAAACGGGTCCAAGTCCCCTGTTAGTGACGAAGGTTGAGCTTCAGCTCATCTTCAACTCAATAAAAAATAAAAAGTCAGCAGGTGTCGATGGTATATCCAACGTTGTACTAAGACATTTACCGATGGAGGCAATTGACATTTACACCACACTCTTCAATAATGCACTGAATAATGCATATTATCCAGTGCATTGGAAGACCGCTGTGGTTCATCCTCTCCCGAAAAAGGGAAAGGACAACTCCAACCCGTCAAATCTTCGGTCGATAAGTCTTCTTCCGAGCATCAGCAAAGTTTTCGAAAAGATCATCAATAGGGCTCTGACTAAGTGGGCTGCGGACAACAAAATAATTCCGGATAAACAGTTCGGGTTCAAGGCGGGTCATGACACAATTCATGCTGCGTCTAAACTCGTTTCTGATATCCAATGGAATAAAACAAAACAACAATGCACAGGTGCTGTTTTGGTTGATTTGGAAAAGGCCTTTGACACCGTATGGTTAGAGGGTCTATACCTAAAACTGAGCAGGCTTGGCATAAGCAAGCCATTGTTGTATATACTTTATGATATGCTTAACGGTAGAAAGTTTGTTGTCAAAAGTGGCAAAGTAACTTTTACCGCAACATTCTTAATTAAAAATGGTCTTCAACAGGGAGCGGTGAATTCGCCGATTCTCTTCAGCATTTACACCAGCGATCTGATAGGTAGTCTTACAAAGGCAATTGCGTACGCCGACGATCTAATTGCGTACAGAACGGCCCGAAAGGTTGAGGTTATTAGAATTCTCTTGCAGCGTGATTTCGACAAGATTCAGCGATATTGCGATGACTGGAAACTGAAAATAAATGTCCAGAAGTCGGAGACAATTCTGTTCCGGACTCCGTTGGCTGGGGCCACGAGGGATACGTGCAAGAATTGGCGCAAGATGGTTATCGTTGATCTTCACGGGCAGCGATTAGCGAGCAAAAGTGTAGTGAAGTACCTCGGTATCTGGTTAGATCAGTATTTATACTTCGCTCTGACGAAACGGCTGTTTTTTAGCAGTCGGCTTGACTCCAGAGTGAAGGTAATTTGCTACATGGCCCTCATACGGCCGATGATCGTTTATGGTTGTCCTGTGTGGTTCAACGTTGCCCCTTCCCAGATGGAGAAGTTTCGGGTGTTCGAGCGGCAGTGTTTACGACGCTGTACCGGCTTATATCGAACAGCTCTTACGTGCATTACTATTCCAACGAGGTCCTATACAACGGGCCTCGAATCAACAGAATTGACAATTTCGTGATAAAACTCGTTCGAGGTCACATTGCAAGAGCTATGTCTTCGGCCAACAATTTAATTTTCGGGGCGTTCTATCCGAACGACGAGTATTTTGAAAGTGCACGCTTGAGCGGCTTCATTCCACCAGAGGCATTCCTCTTTTTAGATAGATGCGGTCTGATACAGGATAGATTGGCAGTTCCGTTAATCTACCACGTCAGACGACGAACCGTGGATAGGCGACTCCTGTACAATCGGGACGTCATGGCACAAGGCGGAGCAGAGCTCCTTCGGTTCAGTAGGGCTGTGTCCGAACGGGACCGAACTGATAGGGTGAAGCAGGAGAGCCAGTTTTGGTGGCTTCAATCGGCACTTGATAGTGAGTAGTCGGGATGGGGTTTTAAGCCTTGGCCGGCTTACATACTTGTTTTATAGTTTTAGGGTTTAGTTTTAAGTAGAATAGGCATGGTGGCACAAAAAAAAACATACACAAAAAAATACAAAAAATACAAAAAAGAAAAATACAAAAAAAACTACAAAAAAAAATTAAAAAAAACATGGAATAATCAAAAAAAAAAAATAAAAAAAAAAAGACAAAATATGAAAAACAAAAAATGTTAGATAGTTAGATTTGCTGCTGTGGTTGTTCTAGTTTTAAGTAGTTTATAGGTAGAATAGGTAGTTTTAGTTAGCTTTAAGTTTTATATTAAGGACCTTATTTTAAGTAGTTTTTAAGTAAAAATAAAAAAAGGACATTGATATTAGTTTTTTTGAAATTTTCTAATGAATACAAAAATAAATAAAATGGAATTGATGTTAAATAGATCTTAGGGCCGAAAGGCATTAGCATTAAGTATTATTGTTTAACTTAGAGTGTCCGTATGGGACCAGTAAGTTAGTTGTAAGTTATGGATAATTAGGCTAGTTTTATGAATTTTTGTCTAGCTTTAAGATAGTCTTAAGAATGAATTAAAAAAAATGAATTTGGAAAAAAAGGGATTTGAAGGACAGTTCAATAGGCGCTCAGAAAATTAGTTGCTGCCCAATTTTCTTTAAATAGGATTACCAGGTTATTAAGTAACCTGGTAGAAATCTAATAAATTTCTAATCGAGTATTACCCAATTGAGAAGATAGCCGAATCAGTTAACGCGTCGTTAGGAAGTTCGACAAGTTAGGGGTCTCCCGTTCGAACCCAGCTGGCTGCAGTTCCATTTTTTTATATATATTTTTTTTTAATTTTCATCGTTTAAACTTTTTTTTTAATTTTTTTTATTGTGCAAATTAAAGTAAAAGCTTAAAAAGAACGTAAAAAGAAAAGAAAAGTTTATAGTGTCTTAAAAAAAAGAAAAAAAAAGAGTGTTCGAAGAAATCTTGCGGGAGTAAAAAAAAGAAGAAAGAAATACAATATATAGCTACAACTACGTCAACGCCGATATACAAGAAGCAGTGGCCACTTCTACTTTGTTCCGGTGAGTCTTACATACTTATTATATTATATATTATATATTATAGAAGAGAATATAAACTTACGCAGGATTGCTTAAGAATATAATTAATACATAATTCATCACATCGTGAATAATTTAAATACGGGACTTAATATAAAACGTCTTTTATATACATTTTTTTTAAACTTTTACTCTAATTTTAATTAAATCCATGAAATAATTTTTCCTAAATTTTAAAGTTAAGAAATGAATTTAATATACATAACTTACAAACAACTAGAAATGAAAGTTAATAAAGCTTAATGTATAATTTTGAAATCGAAATGAAGTGGTAAAGTTTTTTTATAAAGAGATGAGTGTGAAGAAACTTGAAAGATGAGAGGTTAAAAAGGACACCAGTAATAAGGGTCGTCTAGGCGAGTATGACGACAATGGAAGGGAGGGTAAAGACATTTTACTCGCGTACCTTTTAATACCTATAGGTACCCTAGACTGGTATGATTTTTTTGTGACGATTAGGAGGTCAAAGAACCACCCCAACCGACGAGCTACAGTGGTACCAGCATACCAGCACCGACCTTAAGCCAACAAAGTCGTTACAAAAAAGGAAAAGCAAAGGCACTTTCACATAGGCAACACAAACTGATATGTATATTGCTTTTTTTAGTTATTTTCAACTAGGAAACAAAATTGCCTTGATTTGTATTCTTTTTAGGTTCTCTCCCGATCACCAAATGTTGAACTCATTAATTGATAAAAACCAAGCCGGGACGGCGCGGGTGGTTGAAGGCGATTAACACAATAATTTGTTTGTGGAAATACAATCCTTTGTACGTATACATTATCCGATCAACTTCAGTGTGACACTCTGCACTTTCCCGTAATGTTTGGAAATGAAAACTAATTAAAAAAACATTGAAGTCAGAATAACAATTAACGAAATCGTTCACAAAGTAGCTATCGTTACAGTATGTGCAACATGAAATTTGCGCAATATGGGTAATATGATTCCATACCCATTTTTGTCAAAAAGTGTACTTTTACATTACAACTGAAGAGAAAATAACAGTACTCGTTTTTTGCTCAATTTACTAACTCACTGAAGTCGATAATTAAAAAAAAAAAAAGTGAAGTGTCTTTTATATTTCCAATTTTATATATGGTTATAGTTTTGCAAGTCATTGTATTTCATATTGTTTAGTGTTTAAGTATTGAAATTAAAATTGTTTGGAGTCAAGTGTATATTATAGATGAAAAAGTTTTAAAACCTTATGATATTTGGATTGTAGTCATTTTAAAATATAAAAAATGGTACTAAAAATACGCAAAAAATATACAGTAAAATTTAAAATGTTCATAACTTCATAGGAAATTTCACGTTGCCAAACACACCATTAATTTTTTTTAAGGAACTTTGCACAAAATGTGGTACAGCTTCACCTTTATAATTAAAGAATAAACAAACAAATCTCAAATAAAAACTATAGAACTTAAGTTAATTTTGCACTTAAGTACCATTATGATATACACTTTTCGAAATAAATGTAAAGATGCAAAGGTAATTCCTGTCCCTATAAAACAAAACACTCGATCTCAATCTGAGTATAGGTCTATTTTCATCCTGTATTTTGAATCTGAAGTTTAAGAAAAAATACTTCACGGATAAATCTTATCTTTCCTTAAACAAAATAATCTTCTTTTCATTAAACAATCTGGATTTAGGAACAATCAAAGTTGTGCATCTGCTCTACAAAAGTTAATAACGATCTGCATCGTGCTATTGATAAGCACTGTTACTGAGTAACAAAATACAAATTTCTAAAGTAAAACATTTTTTTAATTTTTTAAACTCTGCAGAAGTTCATACTTTCATACCTTTATAAAAGGCGGCAAGCTGTTTTCGTTTTCAATCGAGTATTTAGTTTGGTAAATCTTTTTACAGGTGTTAAACAAAGGATCAATTCTTGGCCCGCTGCTATTTGCAATATATACTAATGATTTACCTTCTCAAGCCAAGCATAGTTCTATAGACCAATATGCTGATGATGTACATATTCGGTTAAGTTGCAAGTTAGGATTGATTGAAAATGGTGTTGTTTTACTCAACAGGCAGCGGTCTAAATAAAATCATGTTTTGGCCAGAAAAGTTTTTTAAAATTGATACGATCAAAATCTAAAGGTCTAGTTATTTATGAACAGGAGCTCGACTTAAGTTATTTCTCTTCAATAAGCATCGGTAATACAAATATTATATATGTTGATAAAACTAAGAACTTGAGAGTTTGGTTCAATTCCACATAAAGCTGAGATTACGATATTCAAAGTATAATTGGAAAAATCTATGGTAGATTACGGAGTGTATCTTATTCGAAGCAAGTAACTTCACAAAACATACGATTCCAGTTAGCGTAAACTCTGATTATTCCTATAATCACATATGGTGCTCAAATTTTCTCTTGCCTAAGCTGTAAAAAAAATTATATAGAAGAAATAATTATATCATACTTTACGTTCATAATCTTAAACGTTTTGACTACGTTTTGTATACCTTAAACGCATACATTGATATGACATAATTTTAAAAACTTTGAAAAATGGCGTTCTGATATGCATTAACATTAAACTACACCTTTATATCGAGTTAGTATTTTGGAGAAAACACATAAGAACATTAATTTAACATTCATTTGTTAAATTGTTTGAAATGAAAGACTTAAGACTTGAATATAAGAACATAATTTCCTCCATTCCTTTTTTATTGCAGTGTTTGGTAATGAAGAAGGCACGGTTATAAATAAGTAATCGGTAGCCCAGTCGAGGTGGCGGTGTCGGTGCTCATCTTCAATTCAATAAAAAAACAAAAAGTCAGCAGGTGTCGATGGTATATCCAACGTTGTACTAGGACATTTACCGATAGAGGCAATTGACACTTATATCACATTCTTCAATAATGCATACTATATAGTGCATTGGAAGACCGCTGTGGTTCATCCTCTCCCGAAAAAGGGAAACGACAACTCTAACCCGTCAAATCTACGGTCGATAAGTCTTCAGCAAGTTTTCGAGAAGATCATCAATAGGGCTGTGACTAAGTAGGCTGCGGACAACAAACTAATTCCGGATAAACAGTTCGGGTTCAAGGCGGGCCATGACACAATTCATCCTGCGTCTAAACTCGTTTATGATATCCAATGAAATAAATCAAAACAATAATGCACAGTTGCTGTTCTGGTTGATTTGGAAAAAGCCTTTGACACGTTAGAGGGTCTTTATCTAAAACTGAGCAGGCTTGGCATAAGCAAACCATTGTTGTATATACTTTATGATATGCTTAACGGTAAAAAGTTTGTTGTCAAAAGTGGCAATGTAACTTCTACCACAACATTCCAAATTAACAATGGTCTTCAACAGGGAGCGATGAATTCGCCGATTCTCTTCATCATTTACACCTGCGATCTGATAGGTAGTCTTACAAAGGCAATTGCGTACGCCGACGACGATCTAATTGCGTACAGAACGGCCCGAAAGGTTGAGGTTATTAGAATTCTCTTGCAGCGTGATTTCGACAAGATTCAGCGATATTGCGACGACTGGAAACTGAAAATAAATGTCCAGAAGTCAGAGACAATTCTGTTCCGGACTCCGTTGGCTAGGGCTACGTGCAAGAATTGGCGCAAAATGGTTACGTTGATCTTCACGTGCAGCAATTGACGAGCAAAAGTGTAGAGAAGTACCTCGGTATCTGGTTAGATCAGTATTTATATTTCGACAGACATATAAAATTCTGCTCTGACCAGGGCCAGAGGAACCTTCGCTCTGACGAAACGGCTGTTTTACAGCAGTCGGCTTGACCCCAGAGTGAAGGTAATTCGCTGCATGGCCCTCGTACGGCCTTATGGTTGCCCTGTGTGGTTCAACTTTGCCCCTTCCCAGATGGAGAAGTTTGGGGTGTTCGAGCGGCAGGGTTTACGAAGCTGTACCGGTTTACATCGAACAGACGAATCTTCTTACCTTCATTACTATTCCAACGAGGTCCTATACAACGGGGTTCGAATCAACAGAATTGACAATTTCGTGATAAAACTCGTTCGAGTACACTATGCAAGAGCTATGTCTTCGACCAACAATTTAATTTTCGGGGCGTTCTATCCGAACGACGAGTATTTTGAGAGTGCATGCTTGAGCGGCTTCATTCCACCAGAGGCATTCCTCTTTTTAGATAGATGCGGTCTGATTTAGGATAGATTGGCAGAATCTACCACGTCAGACGACGAACCGTGGATAGGCGACTCCTGTACAATCGGGACGTCATGGCACAAGGCGGAGCAGAGCTCCTTCGGTTCAGTAGGGCTGTGTCTGAACGGGACCGAACTGATAGGGTGAAGCAGGAGAACCAGTTTTGGTAGCTTTAATCGGCACTTGATAGTGGGTAGTCGGGATGGAGTTTTAAGCCTTGGCCGGCTTACATACTTGTTTTATAGTTTTAGGGTTCAGTTTTAAGTAGAATAGGCATGGTGGCAAAAAAAAATAATTACAAAAAAAATAATAATAATAAAAAAAAGCATGAAATAAAGAAAAAAAGGAAAACAAAAAATTAAAAACAAAAAATGTTAGATAGTTAGTGTTATGACCTTAATCATAAATCATTATGCTATAACCTTAAACTAACTTATTCATATATATGTATTAGGGTGTCCCAAAAAATTCAAAGTGTTTTTTTTTTAACGCGTACCCTCCGATTTTGTTCGTTATGTGTCAAAACACATGTAAATAAAATTTTTTGAATTTTGGATCACAGCAACCCGTGCCGACTTTCATTTAAAGATGTCAGCCCTACGTTCTCATCGCACGTGTATTTTCTTGTAGCAAGTTCAGTTGAAATTTTGTTTTGGCTAGTGAATATGTCGGGCGAATTACGCAGTTCTTCGAAATTTAATATATTTTTGGGCGGAGAAACAAAACACCAAATAACGGGAACAAAGCTTCCCTCTAATAGACAAGATCTCGCTGTTTTTTTTTATAATATCCGTGAAGTAAATTTAACTGTTAATGAAAGCGCTAATCTAACTATTCGAGGGTGTATTATTTTTTACGAAAAAGCAAGGATTCCTACTAAATCTTTGCCTAACAGCGTTAAAAAATGTGTTGATTTATACCAAACTTGGAGAGATTTGCAAAAAAATCCGAAAAAAAACTGGGGACGTGTTCAAACGACGTCAACAAGAGTTTGAAACCAATTTGGAAAATTTATTTGATATTTCTCACGCAGATGCTCTCCAATTAATAAAGATAAAAGAAGATAGAATATTTTTGCAACTGCAACGAGAGCCAGGACGACCCGGTCATTTAGCTGGCGTGGATAAAAAGCTGGCTGAAAAAGAAAGAAGGTCACGACTGAGAGCTATTGAAGAAGAAAACCGGCGAAACAAATCTTCTTCTGCGACATCTTTGTGTGGACCTTTACATTACAGGTTGTTTTATCTTCAAAATCTGGGGATGAAGATAGTGACCTAGACTTCGAAGAAAATTTAGCAAATGAGCTCGAGACCCCAGAGCCCGGGATAGGTACAACTGAGGTGAGAACAGATATCATTACTCCTAAATTATTAGCGGTAGATTTAATTGAGGACACGCAGCCGGGGACCAGTAAAACAGCAATAAAAATAGACTTCATAACTTCTAAATTAGTGGCTGCCTTAGACTGGTGTCAGTTGAGCATGAGAGATTCTGTTTATATTATACAAGCTGCCATAGAGGCATTAGGGCATAACCCTGACGAATTTACAATAAGTAAGTCTTCCATCCAACGTATCCGTACTCAAAAGAGAGAGGAACGCGCCAAAGCAATAAAAAAAGATTTTGGCAATAAAGTTCCAGATGTCGTCACGGTACATTGGGACGGCAAACTTTTACCAGGTCTAGATGCAAGAAAATCGAAAGAAGAACGGCTTCCAATTGTTATTACTTTTGATAAAGAAGAGCAAATCATTGGTGTTCTCAAATTGGAAAACTCTACCGGCAAGGAACAGGCGCATGCTGTTTGGAACGCGATTTTAGATTGGAACCTTGGAGATAAAGTTCAAATTTTGTGTTGTGATACTACGGCATCCAATACAGGTCGCATCAATGGTGCCTGTATTCTCTTGGAGCAGAAACTGGATAGGGAAGTTCTTATTTTTGCTTGCCGTCACCATGTTTACGAGCTAGTATTAAAAGGTGTTTTTGAAACTAAAATCAGCCAGGTGACAACAAGCCCCGATATTCCACTGTTTAAAAAGTTCAAAGATGGTTGGAAAAATATAAACTCCGTAAATATCAACAGTTTCAGAGAAAACTTACAAGCTTTCCTAACCGTTTCACAGATAGATACACTTATTAGATTCTATCAAACAGAATTGAACAAGGAAATAGTCAGAGATGATTATCGAGAATTGATTGAGCTCTGTTTGATGTTCTTGGGAGGAAATCCAGAAAAGCAGTTTAAGATTAGACCTCCAGGAGCCATGCATCAAGCTAGATGGATGGCAAGAGCAATATATTCCCTTAAAATGGTTTTACTTAGCTCTCAATAGAAAATAACTTCCAAGGACAAAGCATCACTATTATGTATACTATGTATTATATAGTATGCTACTTTATTGTAACATGTTGATGTTATGTTAAACCATGGCTTCAATGCATTTTACCAGTGAAATCACCTTACCAGGATTTGTGCTTCCTGAAGGCAATGAAGGACTATGAACAAGTGGATCAAAGTATCTCGAAAGCAGCTCTTAAGAAGTTTAGTCAGCATTTATGGTATTTGACAGATGAAGCAGTCATGTTATCTTTATTTGACGATGATGTGGTACTAGAAACTAAAACTAAAATGGTCGCAAATTTGACGAGGGAACAAGTGTCAACCCATGAGAAACGGTACATTCCATCTAAGGAAGAACTTGCCGGTTCATTATACGGTAAGTTTTTAATACATACAACAGTTTCAGTTGTCCTTTTATTTTGAGTTTTTGTATCTTTATTATTTTGTATTGTTTCAGATAAGAACTTAGAAGATTTCGTGTCGATCAGAAGCAAGTTCTTCTTCGCTCGACTCAAAATTGATGACAGTTTTCTTCAAGAAAGTCCATATTCATGGAATAATTCAACTTCATATTTAAAAGCCAAAAATGCTGTTTCAACACTCAGAACTGTTAATGACACTGCTGAAAGAGCTGTTAAACTTATGCAAGACTTTCATGGTTTGATAACAGTCGAAGAGGAACAAAAACAATTTTTGTTACGCTGTGTTCAAGAACACAGAAAAATATACCCGGATTGTAAGAAGGCAACCCTCAAAAGGAGATATGGTGAATAATAACATATGAATAATGGATATAATTTAATGAAAGAGCAATTAAGATTTGTTGTTTTTCGTAAATAAATAATTTGAAGCATATTTTATTTCGTAAGAGTTTTATTTTCATGAGTTTTAAGTACATACTTAAAAACTGAAAAAGAATAAATTCTTAGGCTCTAAGTTTGGCATCAAGTCGGCACGGGTTCCTGTTATCCAATCGCTATAAAATTTTATAGTCAAGTATTTAAAGCTAATACGAACAAAACTGGAGGGTATGCATATCAAGTTTCGAAAAAAAAAATGTTCCCATATACCTTGGGACACCCTAATATGTATATTGTAACTCTTTACTACCTATATACCTTTCTCACTCAAACATCGAATTATGTTCTTTCTTTTTGACATTTTAATAAATTGGATCTAACCTTTGGAAAACGTGGTCGACCTCCTTTTTATTTCAAGCTTTCTTTTTACAACATATTAAATTCCAGCAAGCTACAAATAATTGGCGACGAGGTAAGCTCGAAATTAAATTATTTGATAAGGTAAAATTCTATTCAACATGGATGCAAAACAATTTGCAGACTTTATGTCTGCTCAACAAAAGTTGATGGAGCAATTAATTCAACTGACCAGCACCAACGCTACCACCACCACCAGTTCCACCACCGCCACGAGACTCCAGAATACAACACCAACATCTTTAATTCCAAATTTTGAACAATTCGATGCATCCAAGGAAAGTTTCAAGATCTACATTCAACGATTCAAGAACTACATTGAAATGAAGGACATAACCTCAAATCCGGATTACTGCAAAAAGCTCCTCTTAAATTCAATTGGGTCGAAACACTTCAATACAGTGACTGCACTTCCCGCACCAAAATCACTAACAGAAGTAAGCTATGACGAATTTCTTTCACTGTTAGAATGTCACCTAGCTCCCAAGACGAATCTTTTGGTGGCGCAACACCGATTCCTCAACAAATTTCAAACTGAAACCCAGTCAATAGCAGAATTTGTTGCCTGCCTGCGGATGGACTTAGGCGAATGTGAATTCAGCTGTGATTGCAAAAAGTCTGTTGCAGAGATATTTCTCAGAGCACAGTTCATTCGTGGAGTTCGTGACACCACCATTAGAGAGCAGCTTCTACCATCAAGTAGTTCTAAATTCGACGAAATTGTTTCGAAGGCACTTTCACTTGAAGCGGCAAAAGTGGATGCCAAAGAAATGTCTGTGTCAGAAAAAACAAGAGGAAGTATCGTTCCAGATATAAACAAAATTTCGATTAATAAAAAAGTTCAAAGTTTCAGAAAATCCAATCGACCAATGCAACGACCAAGATCAAAAATCAACTTCCAGGAGTTGGGTATTGCAGGGTTGTATCTGCGGTGCGGCAGAAACAACCAAAACGCTAAAGATTGCCATTGCCATTCATCAAAACTTAAATGTGCCGGGTGCAAAAGAATGGGGCACGTAGTTAAAGTTTGTATTTCAACACTTTTGGGAAATCGTTAAAAACCCAACGCATCGACAAATAATGTTCAACCAGTTCAGGATGAAGCAGCATATGGTACATACCAAATAATCGACGTTTACAAAAATGATTTTTCGCCAGCTGATCATTTTGAGCATTATTATGCAAACATCAGTATTCAAGGCAAAACAATAAAATTCGAAGTGGATTCAGGTTCACCTACACATTTTTGCCGCGACATCAATTCAACTCTCTCAAGTCATCAACGCAATTAACTCCAACAAATATTGTTTTTCGATCGTACACGCAAGACACATTTGTTCCGGACGGGAAAGCCAGCTTCAACATTCAATACAGGGGTACACAAATAACAGATGACCTATTTGTAGTCCAAGATGGCTGTGCAGCTTTAGTAGGAAGATCGTGGATCAGGCGTCTTAATATCTTCGCATGATATGGAAGGGTTAGTGTCTGAATTCAAAAGCGTCTTTGAAGAGAAAATAGGATGCATTCCAAATTATAACATCTCATTAAATTTACGCCCAAACACTAAACCAATACATTCGAAAGAACGTCCAATTCCATATGCATTAATAGACCGTGTGAACAATGAATTAAATTATTTGGAAAAATCTGGAATTATTACAAAAACATCGAATAGTGATTGGGGTTCGCCATTAGTGGTAATACCCAAGGCTGACGGAGGGGTACGACTTTGCGTCGATTATAAAGTCGGCGTTAATCAACGCCTCATAGATGCCCACTACCCTATCAGAAAAATCGACCAAATTTTCAATAGCCTTTGAAATTCAAAATACTTTTTCAGACTTGATTTGTATAAAGCATATCTGCATGTACTAGTTGATGAACATTCAAGTATTTTTCAAACAATTTCGACACATTGGGGAACATACAAAATGAATCGTCTTTCGTTTGGCATAAAAACTGCTCCAGCTGATTTCAATAGAATAATAGATCAAATCTTACGGGATGTTCCAAAAACAGAGTCATACTTCGACGATATTATTATTCACGGCCAGTCACTTGCAGAATGCAAATCTAATCTAATTTCATGCTTAAAACAACTTCAAAAATGCGACTTACACTTAAACCGTTCAAAATGTTCCTTCTTCGAAAATAAAATTGAATTCTTAGGTCACACCATAGAATATAATAAAGTTTTGAAATCTCCATCCAAAGTAGCTGCTATTTTAGAAATGTCAAGACCTAATTCAACCGATGATGTAAGGCGATTTCTCGGGCTAGTTACATACTATTCCAGATTCATACCAAACGTTTCAACAGTAACAACACCACTTCGTGAGCTTCTTATTAAAAATGCATTGTTTAAGTGGACAATGAGATGTCAAAAAGCCTTCGACGGCCTCAAAAATGAAATTGCTAGTGATCGTGTAGTAATGTCATATAATCCAAAATTACCGATGCAGCTTGCATGTGACGCAAGCCCTACAGGAATAGCAGGTGTATTATCGCATTTAATTGATGGTAAAGAAAGGCCTATTGCGTTTGCGTCTAGATCGTTAATTAAATCTGAGCAAAATTACTCTCAACTAGACAGAAAAGCTTTAGCCATCATTTACGCTGTTCAACACTTCCATGAATATCTTTTCGGTAGATTCTTCAAATTAATTACAGACAACCAGCCATTAGCTAGAATTTTTCATCAACACTCAAAACTTCCTCAAATGACATCAGCTCGCTTGCAACGCCATGCAGCATTTTTAGCCCGATATAACTACGAAGTGATTTCAAAAAGTGGTAGCGAAAATATTAACGCTGATTGTTTTTCTAGGGCTCCACAAGACTCAAAAATTCAAAGCATAAATTCTATAGATAATGAAGTACATTCAATTTGCTTCGAAACTATTAATCAAATTTATTCAAATAAAATAAATTACAAAACACTGAAGTATGAAACGCAAAAAGATGAAGCTCTATCAAATATTTTGTTCAATTTGCGTAATAAAAGAGATTCGAAATCAGAGTATACTATCGACAGCAATGTTCTATTCAGAGACCAGAGAGTAGTTATACCAAGTAACCTACAGCAGACTGTTTTAAAAGAGCTTCATCATACTCATGTTGGAGCGACAAAAATGAAACAGCTTGCCAGGCGTTACGTGTATTGGACTTCAATAAATAAAGACATCGAATTCTTCGTGCGATCGTGCTCTGAATGCGCATCAATTAAAACCAATCCAGCGAAAGCTTCTCTTCACCCTTGGGACGAACCAGACAGCAATTGGCAACGCATTCACATTGATTATGCGGGTCCTTATCAAGGACATTATTTCCTCGTAGTCGTGGATGCTAAGTCAAAGTGGGCAGAAGTACGAGTATGTACAGCAGCACCTTCCTCATCATCAACCCAAGAAATGCTACTCAACATATTTTCCAGAAACGGGTTTCCCGATGTCATGGTTTCCGACAATGCAGCAATCTTCAAAAGCGAAGAGTTTACAGAGTTCTGTAAAGATTCAGGTATTTTTCAAAAATTCATAGCTCCAGGTCATCCAGCAATAAATGGTCTAGCTGAAAGAAACATCCAGACACTCAAAAACAAATTAGCAGCAATGAACAATGAACCATCAACAACTGTACACAAAATAAGATAAATACTGTTCAAATACCGAGCAACACCACTGAAGAACGGAAAAACACCATCAGAACAATATCTAGGGCGACAAATCAGAATTCGCTTAGACGCACTGAAGCCCACCAAATTCAAAAGTACTTCCACTGTTGATATACCATCAAGGCAATTAAGTGTGTGAGAAAGGGTTCAAGCCCGGTATTACACTGAAAATAAAATGCAATGGAGACCAGGTGTTATTACTAAAAAAATGGGGAGACTTCACTATATTGTCAAACTTGATAGTGGATATACTTTCAAAAGACACATAAACCCGCTACGTTCAACCAGTGTTCCAAATGAAAATTCAACAGATGTCACACCAAACCAATCGCTTCCATCACATGATTCAAGTACTAATGCAACACCAGATAACCAGCAATTATCAGATCAACAAATAATCTTTCAACAATCTTTTGTCAATGATCCTGCAATTACCGAAAACCATCCGAGCACTTCAACAGTTCCAGTTCAACAGCCTGAAAATAATGCTTGTCCTCAACAATCATCAACCATCATAAACCAACAACCAATTCGTCAGTCATCACGTCAACGTAAACTACCAGTTTACTTAAGGGATTATAATCTGGATTCTTAATATCCCTAAGTATTAATCAAGCGTGGGAGAATTGCTATGACCTTAATCATAAATCATTATGCTATAACCTTAAACTAACTTATTCATATATATATTGTAACTCTTTACTACCTATATACCTTTCTCACTCAAACATCGAATTATGTTCTTCCTTTTTGACATTTTAATAAATTGGATCTAACCTTTGAAAAACGTGGTCGACCTCCTTTTTATTTCAAGCTTTCTTTTTACAACATATTAAATTCCAGCAAGCTACAACAGTTAGATTTGCTGCTGTGGTTGTTCTAGTTTTAAGTAGTTTATAGGTAGAATAGGTAGTTTAAGTTAGTTTTGAGTTTTATATTAAGAACCTTATTTTAAATATGTAGTTTTTAAGTAAAAATAAAAAAAGATATTGATATTAGTTTTTTTGTAATAAATACAAAAATAAATAAAATTTAATTGAAGTTAAATAGATCATAGAGCCGAAAGGCATTAAAATTAAGTAATATTGTTTAATTCAGAGTGTCAGTATGGGACCAGTAAGTTAGTTGTAAGTTATGGTTCATTAGGCTAGTTTTATGAATTTTTGTCTAGCTTTAAGATAGTTTTAAGATGGAATCAATAAAACTGAATTAAAAAAAAGGCGCCGACAAAAAGTACCGGAGGAACGCCTGCTTCTGTTCGACCACCATCATCCAAATATTTTTTTTATCTAAACTTTAATAATTTTTGTTTTGACATAAACTTTACTTTTAAATTCAATTTTGTGGTGATAATAACGTCTGCTCAAAACCGAGCAGACGAGATACGTTTCGGGAAACGTGAAATAAAATCAGTTTAATTTTTTTGTTTGAAGTTAAAAGTGAATAATTTCGTCGAGCTTATAGCCCATACTAACCAAATTCATCGACCCCAGCCTACAGCAGCAGTGGCCACTACAGCAGAAGAAACGTAAGTCGATTTTCATTCATTCATATGCATATGCATGTAAATTATTAAAAGTGCGGGTAAACGGAAGTGTTGAAAAAGAAGAAAAGAAAAAAGATATAGCTTCAAATTAAAAGGGGGGTTTTAGCAAAAGGGGAGTTGTAATTTTAAAGAGAAGTAGCAAGTAAAAGAGATCTTGAAGATCCACATTTTTAAATAAATCGAAGACGATTCTTATCAAATCAAATAGATGTTGACTTGATTGGCGTATGATTGCCACCTACGGTTAAATTTTTTTGTTGAGATAAATTAAATTTTTGAAAAATTTTTTAAAATTAAAGCATTTATTATATAATATATTAATAAAACATTTTGTAATTTCTTTAAACGAATAGAATGGAATTTTCATGAAGTTTAAAACCATAAAGATGATGGTTTAAGTTTTTTTTACATAAAGGGATGAGAGAGTGAGGGGGAAAATGAAGACGAAACGGTAAGGAGAAGAAGCCAAGTAATGGGGTTGTTTTTAGCGAGGAAGACAACCAGGTACGGAAGGTCAAGCAAAATATCTCGCGCATCACTACCACCGGGATGCTAGACTGGCTTTAGTTATTTTTTTTGTGATGAGTCCAGGGTCCAAGAACCTTCGCAACCGCTGAGCTACGGGTTCAATTATGCCGGTCAAGACCCCACACAGGCAAAGCGGCTGGTTACAAAACCGCAAATTGGATAACCCTGTATCATGCTGATGCAAAAACTGCAGGATAAGCTTCCTGCAGCTCTCCGCTTTAGTCGGGCTATCCGCAATCAATCTTTGCCAACGTGCACTCTCGTATACGTGGATGTGCACTATGACCGAAGCTGCTAATGGGGTTCTGGTTTCAGCTATTCTACACAATAAAGAATGGAATGACAAAGGGGTGGTTAACGCTTATTCTGTTTTGATCCGAGTTGTACCCGTATTCCTGTATGGAAAACGATCTAAAGTAAAAGCGTTTGCAATTTTGGAGGATTTTTTAACTGCATCGCGATGAGAATGGAAACCCGAAATTATTAATCTACAAATATCGTGCACTTATACGAACGCACTGAAATTCCATTTAACAGATATACGCACTGTGAAGAAACTATACTTACCAGGTCAGACACTCAATTTAGATGAGTTGCAGAAATTCGAGCATCTAAGTGGACTCGACATAACTTCATACAATGAGGCTGTACGGCTGTTGGTTATTTTCTTTAATAAGGGAAAACTTGGATTTCCAATTAAAACGAAAGAAGCAGGTCAAAGCGAATCAGTCGCGACCAAGGTTCGCCTAGGTTGAGTGATTATTGGAAAATCGTGGAAACAAGCAATTCTGATAAAACCCATAACCTTTACGTTTGCGACTGTAATGATCTTGGGCTGCGTCGGCTTGTAAAGAATATTATTTGTGATAACAATTTCGGAAACTTTTAAGTAAGTAGAAGATCATAATTTCGGATATTGATGCCAGAGGCTTGAACTTGCTTTACACTCGTACAGTTCGAAAAAATGGAAGATTCGAAACATCACTTCTTCCGAAGTACAGCTGCCTATAGCTGCACAATGTACAGAAAACGATTAGACTGCCTACAAAAACGAATGCAGCATGAACCAGTTTTAGATGACAAGCTACATAATAATATCAATAAATACTTCAGTAAGGGCTATGCAAAAAGGATTACTCACCAAAAGATCTTGGAAAACAAAAATCGTTCATGGTATTTACTGGTAAAGGCCCTGATAAATTAACACTCTGACATCCGTCATCTAAATGTTCAGACAACACAAGACCGCAGTTTGCGGGGATATTATGGAAATGTATTACCAAGTCGTATTCGAGAAGAGGATCAATATTACCAGCCTAAGAGGAATGATGACAATTTTGTATCCTTTGAGACTAATATAGTGTTTTCAGATGCACATAAAGATTTTGCTTCAAGAGATTTAAAATTGAATTGTATGATTAACATAAATAAAACAATAAATGACCACCACCACCCGAAGTTGAAGCGGCCAAAAATTCCAAGATGCCACGTAATTTCAACCGCTCAACGCTAGCTAAAACGTTACGTCGCGAACTGCAGGCAGCACTTCGTGGGGCACGATTCGCTAAATGTATAAAAGAGTCATACGGCATTGCAAACGGTATTTTTGGTTAGATTCCAAAACTTTTCCATGTTGGCTCCGATCTGACCTATTGGCCCTTGCCAATACAAAGGAATGGAAATGGATTCCCACAAATGTGAATGTTGGAGACGAAGCTACGAAATGGCAAGAACGCCCAGAGTTCAAAAACTCAAGCCGATATGGTTCTATGGCTAAAAGAAAAGTTCGTTGCAATGCGAGGATTGACCGTCATTGACCGTTGAACACATGTGTGATCTGTCAAATAGTTTGCAGTGTATATTACCTTTCATTAAATATATTTAAAATTCCACGGGGCACAAATCCTCCAAAAAAAATATTTTCAGTTTAGAGATAGTGACTCTTATATAATATTAAAGTGGAAATAAATACAATCAAAAACAAACGTTGTGCTCCAGAACATCTGGAGCGCGTTGTGCAACTAGAAAGTAGTACGCCTTTGCGTACTAATAATTTAAGTTTTGGTCATAACCAAAATCCTAATTTTGATCTTATAACATCCAAACAGCCGAATGTTAATAATATGATAAATATTAATTAACAAAATCAAACCACCCCGCCGGCGCAAGCTCGGAAATGTTAAGTGATAGGGATAAAGATCCCATGGACAGCAACTGGACCACAGTGCTATCGATTTTAAAACATGCTGCCAAAAATTATGGCAAAAGAAGAAAACTAAATGATGACAATTTAGAATGTTCTAATAAATTATCAAACAACACCTTCTATGCATTATCGGGTACGGAACAGGCATCCGCAGTTCTCCCTGATCAACAATAAAAAAAAGGCGCGAAAACAAACGTCACTGATTCAACCAACAAATTGTGCTTTAATTACTGATTTACTTAATGTTGCTGCTCTCGAATGTAAAGCTAGTGATCTAAGATATAAATTTGTAAATTTAGGTTAGAGAAAAACCAAAGTATATGTATGTAGATAACGTAGATGTACATAAGCTAGTAATTGAAAAACTCAGAGACACCGGCATTGGGGCTTTATCATTTTCACCTAAAAAAACTAGACGGGCATCTATTTTGCTAAAAGGTATTGCCGGCGACACGGATCCCGACTCGATCCGAAAGGCTTTGAACCAAGCCGTGCCAAATGTTAAACTAAGTAAAATTTCACAATTTACCACTACTAAAACCAAAGAGCAAGGTCTCAAATTAAACATGTTTGTTGTTAAACTAGAAGTTGGAGAGTCTCTTAAAGATTTGATAAAAAATAGGTATCTTCTTCATCAACGGGTTTATTGGGAGAAAAAGTTTAACAGATCGGTAATTCGCTTTTATCGTTGCCAGAGATTTGGACACACAGGCGATTGTTGTTCTTATAATAGTCGATGTGTTCTGTGCAGCGAACTTCATGATTCTGATGTGTGCATTAAAACTTTTAAAGAACTCAAAGAGAAAAACGAACCAATCCACTCAAATGTGCAAATTGTCTAAAAGAACACTCAGCAAACTCTCTTTCGTATTTCGTATTTCGTATTTAGGAAGTTTAGAGCAAATAGAGCTAGAAATCAAGTCATAAACTCAATTAACACATTTACAGACAAAAATATCTGTTTCGCTGACATGGCGAGAAATCCTAAGATTATTCCCAAAAAACAGCCGTCATTATCTGAAATGATAAAAAAAATCCTCAACCAAACAATATTACTGAATTTCTAGATGAAGCTAAGAGCTTATTTAATATCTCTTTAAAAGATCTTTTATACAACATAAGAGAATTCTGGCCAAAGTACCAGAAACTACAGAACAAAGAAGACAAGATGTTTGCATATCTTCAATTTGTGGCATCAATTGTTATATAATGGATTCCACCCTGAAACTTAAACCAATCTCGATTAATGAAAATTCCATAATATCAAATGAAAGAAGATTATCGTTAGTAAGCCTTCTAAAAAGTCGCAAACCCCAAATTTGTTTTCTATGTGAAACTGTTTTGAATTCTAGACATAAACCTTCATTTGAACGATTTAGCATCATACGCAATGACGATGGCAGAGGAAGTGCTATCGTTATTGATGAACAATTAAAGTTTTACTAGTTTCCTTTCCACAGTGACATATTTTCAGCTTGTTTAGGTGTCTTAATTTGTAAAAATAATTCAGGTATCACTAAACGTATCCTTATTGGAAGTATTTATGTACCAACAAATGCAGGACAAGGGCTTTCTATCGAATTAGATAGACTAAACGACATTATTAAGGCTTTCGATGCCACAATTATAGGTGGTGACTTCAATGCCCACCATCTATCCTTGGGAGACTCAGCGAGCAATCCAAATGGCAACATTATATACAATTGGTATAATAATGGGCCATATCTCGACCCTGATTTAATTTCTCCCTTTAGCCCAACCTATCCGCAGTCCTCATCAATGTTGGACTATTTTCTTACATCTAGTTCGCTTTCGCAAAGTGGTATAGAAATAAATCTTAACATTTTGTATGTTTACCCGGTATTGATACCACCTCAATTGTATACCAGCTTCGAAAGAACTGATTGGGATGTGTTTAGAATGCAACTTCACAACAGGATCTCAAGAGTGACAGCACCAATCAGTGTTACCGCTGGGATTTTTGAAAAAGTCGCAAAAAAAAGGGTCAAATGAAAAAAAAAAGTCGCATTCAGATTTTTTTAATACGTACCTAAATTAAAAGAAATCTGTATAAATTGCAAAAAAAAATGAGTTGTTTTTTAGTTTTTTATTAGGTTTACCTTCTAAAGAAAAATAAATTCTTATATTCTTTACTAGTATTCAATACATTCGATTTATATCACACACTTTCCGTTTTACTGCTGGAACACAATGGTGTCGGAGCCGGAGTCGGAGTCGTAACTGGAATAGCTGTCAAAGTATTCAATGTACGCAAATGCAAATGTACGAACACAACGCGACGCAACTGGAATTGGAGCCGCAGCCAGAGTCGGAAGAGTTGACCAACTTTTAACTTTGACGTACGACACATGTGACGTTTCCATTTTTGAAGTGAATAACTTGGTGATTATATTTTTTTTTTAATAGTTTTTCAATAAAAAAGTGGAAAAATATTTAAATAAGAAATAAAAGTGAACAAAAAAATATTTTCTGAGAAATTTGATGTGGTTGTAAACTGCAAATATACCAAAAAACATCAAAAAGCCATACGATGCATTGTTTGCGTACTTTCTGTTAACGCACGACAGCTATTCCGACTCCGGCTGCGGCTCCGATTTTTGCATTGTGTTCTAGCAGTTAGGTGTCCGAATGACAAATCTTCAAAATATGACATTTGAATATACATTTATACATATGTATGTATACCCTCGCATTTAGATATATGTAAATAAAAAAATAGTTATTTCAGCTTCCGTTTTTAGGAAAACTACACCATGGAATAAGAATCTGGACTCAAACTTAAGGCAGATGCTTACTGTTCCATTTGAGTGCGGAATATTCTTATTCCATGGCGTAGTTTTCCTAAACATGTAGTTTTTTCTAAACACACACAATTATTTCCAGGGCTGAAATAACTATTTTTTCTTTATAAAAAGGAGTGATAAATTTTTTAGATATATTTCATAAAAACTTACCTATCCATTTTATAAACAAAAAAACAAACAATATCGAGAAAGAGCTCCCAACAAATGAACGCCGCCGCGCCGTCCGAAACACAAAAACACAAAAGCAACAAAATAGTAGGTAAATGTTGACAGAGATAATTTTTTTTTTCGGAATTCATGAATTTATTCAAATTTCACCACAGTCGAACAAACACATAGAAATAATTTGGAAACTTTGTTAAAGAGGAACGGAATGGTGAAATAACCAAAATTACTCATACAAACTTAAAATTGTTAACTATAAACTACATTTATATGCAGAGTCGAACGGTTGAAATGAATTTTTATGCTAGCAAGATTTCGATTCTGAGCGAAAATGATCGAGTCGACCCAAACAATTTCAGCTTGATTCCATTTTATAGATTGAAATTATGTGTGACAGTTCTTATTTCAATGGAAGTTTGTAAATTTTGTATGAATTAAGAAAATAACTTATCTTTTCAATGTATTTTTCTAGAGATGGGGTCAAAAAAGTCGCATAATTTTTTAAAAAGGGTCAAAATAGACAATTTTTTAAAAAGTCGTATCATGGTCGCATGAGGCACAAAAAAGGGTCAAAATGCGACTAAAGTCGCACAGCGGTAACACTGGCACCAATAGATAAAAATATTACAAATCAAAATGTAGTTTCTTGTGTTGAAAATAACTCAACTATTCGAAATACAAAAGACGTTAAATACAAAAATATTTCCGATCTTACAAAAAATCTTTTGAAAATTCGTAACATTTGGTTAAGAAAACTCAAGAGATTCTTTAATAGGCATTTAAATAGACGCAACTCAGAGTATCAACAACTTCACTCGCAATTACAGTGTCTTAGTAAAATAATAAAAGATAGAGTAAAACATGATCTTGACCAAGAGTTCAGAACACGTCTTAATAAAATTAGTGTTTAGACAAACATAAATCATAATAAATAAAGAATACAAAAGAATAAATGTAATGCGGAACTTGCAAGCAACTACATTTGCAAGTTCCGCAAAATAAGCAAATAAGAAGCGAACAGGTGTGTAATTCAAGGGTTATCTTGAATTACTTAGATTTAAGATTATATAAATACTATGATTAATGAGAAATAAAGTTACTTAGAAAACTACAGTCCACGAGTTCTTATATGAGCTATGCATTGGTCCTTCGAGCCGAGAAGTAACCAGACGCTTCTTTGAACAGAATCTTCGTATCCAGAAGACATCAGAATCTTCGTGACCAGAAGACATCAGAATCTTCGTAACCAGAAGACATCAGAATCTTCGTAACCAGAAGACATCAGAATCTTCGTAACCAGAAGACATCAGAATCTTCGTATCCAGAAGACATCAGAATCTTCGTAACCAGAAGACATCAGAATCTTCGTAACCAGAATACATCAGAATCTTCGTATCCAGAAGACATCAGAATCTTCGTAACCAGAAGACATCAGAATCTTCGTAACCAGAAGACATCAGAATCTTCGTAACCAGAAGACATCAGAATCTTCGTAACCAGAAGACATCAGAATCTTCGTATCCAGAAGACATCAGAATCTTCGTAACCAGAAGACATCAGAATCTTCGTAACCAGAAGACATCAGAATCTTCGTAACCAGAAGACATCAGAATCTTCGTATCCAGAAGACATCAGAATCTTCGTAACCAGAAGACATCAGAATCTTCGTAACCAGAAGACATCAGAATCTTCGTAACCAGAAGACATCAGAATCTTCGTATCCAGAAGACATCAGAATCTTCGTAACCAGAAGACATCAGAATCTTCGTAACCAGAAGACATCAGAATCTTCGTATCCAGAAGACATCAGAATCTTCGTAACCAGAAGACATCAGAATCTTCGTAACCAGAAGACATCAGAATCTTCGTAACCAGAAGACATCAGAATCTTCGTAACCAGAAGACATCAGAATCTTCGTAACCAGAAGACATCAGAATCTTCGTAACCAGAAGACATCAGAATCTTCGTATCCAGAAGACATCAGAATCTTCGTAACCAGAAGACATCAGAATCTTCGTAACCAGAAGACATCAGAATCTTCGTATCCAGAAGACATCAGAATCTTCGTAACCAGAAGACATCAGAATCTTCGTAACCAGAAGACATCAGAATCTTCGTAACCAGAAGACATCAGAATCTTCGTAACCAGAAGACATCAGAATCTTCGTATCCAGAAGACATCAGAATCTTCGTAACCAGAAGACATCAGAATCTTCGTAACCAGAAGACATCAGAATCTTCGTAACCAGAAGACATCAGAATCTTCGTATCCAGAAGACATCAGAATCTTCGTAACCAGAAGACATCAGAATCTTCGTAACCAGAAGACATCAGAATCTTCGTATCCAGAAGACATCAGAATCTTCGTAACCAGAAGACATCAGAATCTTCGTAACCAGAAGACATCAGAATCTTCGTAACCAGAAGACATCAGAATCTTCGTATCCAGAAGACATCAGAATCTTCGTAACCAGAAGACATCAGAATCTTCGTAACCAGAAGACATCAGAATCTTCGTATCCAGAAGACATCAGAATCTTCGTAACCAGAAGACATCAGAATCTTCGTAACCAGAAGACATCAGAATCTTCGTAACCAGAAGACATCAGAATCTTCGTAACCAGAAGACATCAGAATCTTCGTATCCAGAAGACATCAGAATCTTCGTAACCAGAAGACATCAGAATCTTCGTAACCAGAAGACATCAGAATCTTCGTAACCAGAAGACATCAGAATCTTCGTATCCAGAAGACATCAGAATCTTCGTAACCAGAAGACATCAGAATCTTCGTAACCAGAAGACATCAGAATCTTCGTAACCAGAAGACATCAGAATCTTCGTAACCAGAAGACATCAGAATCTTCGTATCCAGAAGACATCAGAATCTTCGTAACCAGAAGACATCAGAATCTTCGTAACCAGAAGACATCAGAATCTTCGTAACCAGAAGACATCAGAATCTTCGTATCCAGAAGACATCAGAATCTTCGTAACCAGAAGACATCAGAATCTTCGTAACCAGAAGACATCAGAATCTTCGTATCCAGAAGACATCAGAATCTTCGTAACCAGAAGACATCAGAATCTTCGTAACCAGAAGACATCAGAATCTTCGTAACCAGAAGACATCAGAATCTTCGTAACCAGAAGACATCAGAATCTTCGTATCCAGAAGACATCAGAATCTTCGTAACCAGAAGACATCAGAATCTTCGTAACCAGAAGACATCAGAATCTTCGTAACCAGAAGACATCAGAATCTTCGTAACCAGAAGACATCAGAATCTTCGTATCCAGAAGACATCAGAATCTTCGTAACCAGAAGACATCAGAATCTTCGTAACCAGAAGACATCAGAATCTTCGTAACCAGAAGACATCAGAATCTTCGTATCCAGAAGACATCAGAATCTTCGTAACCAGAAGACATCAGAATCTTCGTATCCAGAAGACATCAGAATCTTCGTATCCAGAAGACATCAGAATCTTCGTATCCAGAAGACACCAGAATTTTCGTAAAGAAGACACCAGAATCTTCGTTTCCAGAAGACACCAGAATCTTCGTACCCAGAAGACACCAGAATCTTCGTACCCAGAAGACACCAGTATATTCGTAACCAGAAGGCACCAGAATCTTCGTAAAAAACACCCCAAACTTGAACTATGGATACACTGATGAATCAACAAGAGGAAATTGGCAACAATTTAGCAAAATTGCTAGAGTCAATAAGAAAGGAACCGATAGCAAGACGAACAACAGAGTACGTTAAAAAAAGAGAATCAGAGGTCAACCACCTATGGCAGCAATTCACACATAATCATGACGAAATTTTAAAATTAAATACACCTAATCATGAATACTTTACAAAAAAATATTATGAACAGGTGCAACGCGTCATGGAAACAATTAACGATAAGTTAATTGCATATGCAGTTGCATTGGGGAAATCCAGCAACGATGACAAAAAAGTTGAAACTGTAAACAATGAACTTGACCACAAAAAAAATGAAGAAATCCGAACCCAAAACACAGAAAAAATAAATCTGGGCCATAACGACACACAGTCAAGTAATATGAAACGAGCACAAATACGAATGGGGTCGTTCGAAAGGCAAATATCAGAAACATTCCTCCACACAGATATGAGTAATTCGGCAATCGAATTCCAGACCACGAATCTTATGGAGGAATGGAAAAAAATAGACTCAATATATGAGGAAATATTGCTTTTCGAGGTATTTAATGACGAAACCGATAAAGCTAATTTTTTGACCCAAATTGAAGGGTTGAAAAAGAGGTATTCGGAAGTAATGGTGTCACTCAGAGAGAAGAAAAAACCAGAATCTGCTTCCACCTCACACCATGAGGTTAAACTCCCAAGAGTTCAGATACCAATGTTTGATGGCAGATCAAACACATGGATTGAATTCCATGATATTTTTAATCAAGTGATACACTGCAACAACAGATTATCAGATGTTGAAAAAATGCAGTATCTCAGGAATAATCTTAAAGGTGAGGCCTCCAAACTATTAAGACATTTAGAGGTTAGTAACAACAACTATAAGGTGTCATGGGATTTATTAAACGAGAGATATGCCAACAAACGAAGATTAGTAAATTCATATCTCCATACCTTATTAAATCAACCAAAGGTTGATTCAGAATCCAGTACCCAACTAAAAAAGTTGCATGATACAACAAAAGAGTGCTTATACGGTATGTCAAATCTTGGATTTGACACCTCTTCCTGGGAACCAATAATAATATATCATATAACACAAAGATTAGATATTGAATCTCTACGGCTGTATGAGCAGTCGTTACCAAACACGAAGGATGTTCCATCTTTACAACAAGTATATGACTTTCTAACGAATCGTTTCGAATCGTTAGAATCACTGGGTGACAAGAAACGAGAACATAAAAACCATCCAAGGCAAATTGTTCGAAACTTCGTAACAAAAGTTGAAACCCGATGTCGCTATTGTAGAAAAACTGCACATAGCATTTATAAATGCAATGAATTTCTTGCATTACACCCAAACCAGAAATTAGAAGCCGTCAAACGCCAAAACCTATGCCGCAATTGTCTTAGCCATACGATGAATGAAAGCTGTCAGAGTCGCAGAACCTGCAGCATATGCAAAGGCCATCATCACACTTTATTACACAATGATGCCCTTTCTAAGAATCCAAGAAATACAACCATCCAAACAGCATTGGCAGAATATAATAAAGAAATTCTTTTAGCCACTGCAATGATAAAGGTAACCACATACAATGGTAAATTTGAAATATTGCGTGCACTCATTGACACTGGAGCACAGGCATCATTTATAACTGAGGAGGCAGCCCAGATGTTATCGGTCCCGAAATCTAAGGCTTACGTTAAAGTATCCGGTCTTGGAGCATCATCAGCAGGAACATCACTTGGAAAGGTTCATATCCAAGTCCAACCTCGATTTTCATCAACATTCAAAATCAATATTGATGCATATGTTCTCCCTAAGTTAACAAATAAACTTCCCAATTCTTACTTCAAGTTCTCAATGTGGAAAAATTACTTGCTGGCTGATCAAACCTTCAACCAGCCTGGACCAATCGACGTCATCATAGGTGCCGATGTATATCCCTCGATAATTTGCGATGGAATCAAAAAATCAGAAAACGGTACATTGGCACAAAATACAGAACTAGGCTGGATCATATCAGGGAAGATACCAGTATCAAAGGATCCCATACAAATCATAACAATGATATCTACAACTGAACTCTTTGATCTAAGCAACCAACTTAAACGCTTCTGGGAAATAGAAGAAACTCCATACCAAGAAGAAACAACGAATGAAAATGATGACTGCGAAAAACAATTCAAAGAAAACCATAGACGAAATCACGATGGAACATACACAGTAAGAATTCCATTCAAACCAAATAAACAAACTTTAGGTGATTCGAAAAAGAGAGCAATGGCTAGACTTTTACAAATGGAAAAAAAGTTTAAAAAGAATAATAAAGTTGGGGAAGAATACAGAAAATTTATGAGAGAGTATTTAACCCTTGGACATATGAAACCGATTGAGCAGATTACAAATCCTGATGATGAAGTGTATTATATGCCACATCAAGCAGTAATAAAAGCAGACAGCACTACTACAAAGCTCCGTGTAGTCTTTGATGCCTCATCCAAAACAGACAATGGAGAAAGTCTGAATGACAACATGCTAGTTGGACCTAGGTTACAGGCTGATTTAGCAACCATACTTCTACGTTGGCGGAAGTATAAATACGTCTTTACAGCAGACATAGAAAAGATGTATCGACAAATAAAAATTGATGAGAGAGACATGAATTATCAGAGGATATTATGGAGATTCTCACCCGATGAAACGATTAAAGAATATGCACTAACAACAGTTACATATGGGACGTCGTCAGCCCCATACCTTGCCATTAAAACAATACGTCAATTGGCAGATGATGAAGCGATAAGATTTCCAAAGGCATCTAAGATTGTTCACGAAGACTTCTATATGGACGATGTTATGACGGGAGCACACACTATTGACGAAGCTAGAGCAATTCAGAAAGAACTAGTTGAATTAATGCAAGCAGGTGGATTTAACCTCAGAAAATGGACGAGTAATAACCAGGAACTTTTGAGATGCATCCCATTAGAGCAAAGAGAGCTAGGAATAATTGAGCTAGTAGAAAATGAAGAAAAGACCACTATAAAAACCCTTGGTATTAATTGGAATCCAGCAACAGACACATTCCATTTCAAGGTTAGCATTAAAAATGATTCCACTAAATTAACAAAAAGAATTATTTTATCAAAAGCAGCTCAAATATTTGACCCTCTGGGTTGGATAACTCCAGTCACCCTACGGGCAAAGTTAATTATTCAAAAACTATGGAAGTCCAAAGTATCCTGGGATGACGAAGTCCCTGAAACAATTGCAACAGAATGGATCAAATACCAAAGTGAAGCTTCCGCTCTAGAACAAATCAAAATACCAAGATACATAAATTACTCAATCCAAGTTACCTCCATAGAATTACATGGGTTTTGTGATGCGTCAGAACAAGCATATGGTGCCGTAGTATATTCAAAAATAACAACACGAAGTGGTGATACAAATATCTGTCTTCTTACTGGAAAATCGAAAGTAGCACCCATCAAATCAAAACTTACGATACCTCGTCTAGAGCTGTGTGGAGCGGAGCTCCTTAGTAAGTTGATGGTTCACGTGAGTAAAACTATTGAAATAGAAAATTTAGACATCTTTTACTGGACCGATTCAATGATAACATTAGGCAGAATACAAGGGTCAAATAGTAAACTCGATGCATTTGAAAGAAATCGAATTCAAAAAATCCAGAGAATAACTAATCAAAGTAACTGGAACTATGTCAAAACAGGAGATAACCCAGCAGATTGTGCATCACGAAGTATAAATGCCTCAGAGTTAATCAATCACAAACTTTGGTGGTATGGACCTTCATGGTTAACATTAGATAAAAACTTATGGCAACTCAAGAAATTAGAGAAGCCAGCAGAAGAAAAGGAAGACCCGGTAAACCTGTTATTGGCAAATGTCTCTTCTTACCAAGAGAATGCAATAATAACACAATTTTCATCAATCAACCAATGTCTACGAGTACTGTCACACTGCAGAAGATTTATAAAGAGCTGTAGGTCTAAAGAATTACAGACATTTAAAAAATATATTACAGTCAAAGAGTTGAAAGAAACACTTTACCTAGTATTGCGACAAATCCAATACACAGAATTTAAAGAAGAAATAAAAAAACTAAGGAAAAACGAACCTATAGCCATGAAAAGCAAGTTACTTATGTTGAACCCTATAATTGACGATACTGGACTCCTCCGAGTTGGGGGAAGGTTGCAGAACTCAAGTCTCCCATATGAAGAACGACATCCAATTATCCTTCCTCACAACGGTCATTTCACGAAACTAATCATAGAAGATGCACATATGCAATGTCTGCATGGAGGAAACTCTCAAACACTTGCCTTTATTCGAAGAAAATATTGGATACTTAGTGCTAAAAACAGAGTAAGGCAAATACTAAACAAATGTGTAACTTGTTGCCGATACAAAGCCTCAAACACGCAACAAATCATGGGAAATCTTCCCGAATTTAGAGTTGTTCCATCCCCACCGTTTAGTCACACTGGGATCGACTATGCTGGACCCATTCAAATTAGAATGTCTAAGGGCCGAGGAATGAAGACATACAAAGGTTATATAGCGGTATTTATATGCTGTACAACTAAGGCGCTCCATCTTGAAGCAGTTAGTGATCTCACAAGTCAATCTTTTATAGCTGCGTACAAAAGGTTTGCAGCAAGACGTGGAAACTGCAAACACATCTATAGCGATTGTGGTTCGAATTTCATTGGAGCTAATAAAATTCTAGAGAAAGAACTTCAAGATGCAATAAAGCAATCATCCGAATACATGGCAAAGAAGTTAGCTGAAGACGGAATTCATTGGCACTTTAATCCACCAGCAGCACCACACATGGGTGGATTATGGGAAGCAGGTGTAAAATCGGTAAAATATCACTTAAGGCGAATCCTGGGTAACACAACACTTACATTTGAAGAAATAACCACCACCCTATATCAGATCGAAGCTTGTTTGAATTCAAGACCATTGTGTCCTCTTAGTAATGATCCAACCGATTTGAATGTACTGACACCAGCACACTTTTTAATTGGTCGACCATTGGTGTGCCCACCTAGATCAGATTATGACGACACACCCCTTAGTAACCTTAGCCGTTGGAAACTAGTCAACAAAGTGACGGAAGATTTCTGGAAGATTTGGTCAAGCGAGTATCTTTCAAGGATGCAACAGAGAACTAAATGGAAATCTGAAAAGGAACCCATAAAAATAAATGACTTGGTACTATTAAAAGATGAAAATCTCCCTCCAGCAAAATGGAAACTAGCAAGAATAGTTGAGGTTCATCCTGGAAAAGATGGTCATACAAGAGTAGTAACCGTAAAAGTTGGCACAGATTCCTATTTTAAAAGACCAATAGTCAAAATTTGTAAGCTACCTACAGAAGAAGATGATGAAGACTCCACACTACATGATACTAAAGATGTTTTGCAGGCAAATTTCGCGTCAGTTAATCTACCAAACATAAAACAACCTCGAAAACGAAAAATAAGACCGGTTTCTTGGCTTCATCATAAAGAAGTACAAAAGGAGGAACAACCGGAAAAGAAAAGAAAAATAACACTAACCGAATACCAAAGTCGCAGAACTAATAACAAAACATTTGGTAAACCACTATCTATGCTGACAATCTGGATGCTTTGGATGTGTGGGCTAAAAACGACAGAAGCAACATTCAACATAACGTATCCGACACCAGGACTATACATTGAACATTTAGGAGAGGCCCAAATAAGGCGAGGAACTCTCAAAATAGAGTTTACCTACCCACTCAATGTTACCCAAGATACAAAAACCATAAATGGAACGGTAACAAAAATGATACAGATCTGTCAACGAGCAAAAGCTAGGGCAAAGGAAATACACTGTGACGAATTTGTTGATCAACTCAAAGACAAACAAGCAATACTGCTGAGAGATATAGACGTAATTAAATCAATTCAGAGTAGACAGAAACGAGGACTATTGGGTACCATGCTACAAAATATATTTGGTGTCAATGAAGAGGTATACACTGATATCAGTACACTAAGAGAAGATCAAATTACATTATTACAAGCAAATCAACATCAAACTAACCTTATGTTGAGAACAACAGGTTTAGTTGAAGATCTAGAAAAACAAACCAAAGATAAACTGAATTCCTTAACACATAAGTTGAATCAAGCAACAGCTGAAATTAATAAAATTGAAAATAATTGGTATAAGAACGATATAAATCGAGTAGATATACATTTGCTTGCTGCTTACAATCTTGCTCAGGGAGTGCTGGAAGAACTGAGTAGACGTTATAATTCCTTACTGAAGATATCCTTGAAAAAAGCAGATTTATTTGAAAGCATTACACCAGGAGAACTAATGGTTCTTATTCAAAATGTGTCAAAGCGATTACCACAAGATATAAACATCATCCCAAAACCTGATCAAAAGATGGACGTTCAACGAAATGAGACTCACATCATTGCACATTGGTTCCTTCACCTTAGTACATCATCAAAATACAATGTTATAAGAGCCACTCCAATCCCGCGTCAGTTAACCAATGATTCATACACCATACCCGTCATTCGGAAGGCCATAATTGCATCTGATTACAACAGTCAAACATATTTCGAACTATCAGAATGGGAATTCAACCAATGCACGCCAGAAGATAAACACATGTATTTGTGTTCCCCATCAGTAATAAGTAAAATTGATACCAACCCAAATTGCATTATCGATGAAATATATCACAGACGAGATAAGAAGAGGTGTAGCTACGAAACACTATCCATACCAAATATAACATTTAAGCATGTATATCAAAGAAATACATGGCTATTCATAGCGAGCAGACCAACTTCAGCAGCAGTATTATGTAATGGTATTCACGAAGACGTCGAGTTGAACAGAATTGGGCTCATACAAATAAATGATGGGTGTACTCTTCGAACACCCCAGAACATCATCATCTCAGAAAAAACAGATACAGTACTGATCAAGGGCACATACACTCATCCTATGAACTGGAATATCTCGGAAAACCATGAAGAAGAATTTCAGCCAAAGGTATTAAACGAAGAAACCATCCTAAAAACGTCAGACCATCTAAGATCCCTCAGACAACAACATAAAGCCGTACATTATATGCCGCACAATTGGAAAACTATCAGCCACCATGCAGCTACCGGTTCAATTACATTGACGATCACCATTATATGTTTAGCGATCATATATAAAGTCCGAGGCCAAACACATCGAACACATGACCTAAATCCACCGTCAGCAGTTATAATCAACCCACCCATGATGACCCATAGACGATTTGACATACTAAGTAAAATGTGCAACGAAACCCCACTGACACAAATCGAACCTGAGGCCCCGCAAAATGTTTAGACAAACATAAATCATAATAAATAAAGAATACAAAAGAATAAATGTAATGCGGAACTTGCAAGCAACTACATTTGCAAGTTCCGCAAAATAAGCAAATAAGAAGCGAACAGGTGTGTAATTCAAGGGTTATCTTGAATTACTTAGATTTAAGATTATATAAATACTATGATTAATGAGAAATAAAGTTACTTAGAAAACTACAGTCCACGAGTTCTTCTTCTCCCCATGCTTTTAAGGAGATTGATAAAATTACAGGAAGAAGTTTTTGGGTCAGATAAATGATTTTAGAAATTTCCTGAGAATGGACGATGGATTTTATTGATTGATTTTATTGATCACTTTTAACATTTCTGTTGGAATATTCTTTACACTTCACATTCCACAAAGCAGGCAAAGTTTCATACACTTCGATTAATTCCACTATGAATTTGCGTTCCTCTTTTTTATTATTATTGTTTGCCATTTTGACATTTAATTCAGGGAGATGTTATCACTATGAAAATTCAAAACAAATGACAAAATATTGTGCAAACACATCCACAGACTATACAATAAATTTGGTTGCACAATAAATATCAAAAGGATTTTGATTTTGTACAATATATTGCACAACCCTTCAATATAAGCCCTAGACTCTTAATAATATTGATAGTCTAGGGACCGCTTTAGGGATTCACTATCAAAATAAGTTAAAATTTAACAAACATGCGCGGAATGTATTAAACAAAGCGAAAATGGCTACTGCTATTTTAAAAAAATTACTTTCTTCAAAGAATCTATCCCAAAGTACTAAAATTCTGATGTATAAAGCATTGATAAGACCTATAATCTCGTATGGTTTTAGTATCTGGTTCTCTATTTCTCCAACGGCAGCAAAAGAATTAGAAAAGTTTGAAAGAACAATCTTACGATTTTGTAGTGGAAAATATCGTAGACCTAATAAAAAATGGTTTTCTAACTAGTCTATCGACTAGTTTCATACTAAACGGATGTGTTTTATAAGCTCTTTCACTTAAATTCTATAAAAATGAATTCCAAATGCTGTAAATGCTTAAAAATAATTTCTGACACTTTTTTTCTGACGTGTAATTTGTGTGGCATAAACTCACATTGTGACTGTTGTAATATCAACAAAAAAGATTTAAAAACTATAAAATCTAATACAAATTTATTCTTTAAATGTCATAAGTGTATAAAAGTCCCACTACAAATTTGTTTTAATAAATTGAGAGAAATCTCAGAGTATTTGATTGAAAACGCTCCCTTAAATTTAACATCTCAGAGTGGAACTGCAAAGTCATCAAGTACTAATACACCTAAATTGAACACAAGTCGCCAAATTCGCGATGTACTCGTGCTCAGAGAATCCCTAAAGTTAGTGTTGGTAACAAACGGCTTTCTATTTCTGATGCTAAAAAAGTTTCTGGTGCTGAATATTCGACCCCTCAATCAAAGTCATCTTTTACTCCTACTACCATGACAAAGACTTATGATAATGTTTCAAAAGAGATCGATTCATTTAAAAATGATGCTCTCATTTCCAATGCTGAAGATTTTGTTCCTGAACATGATGCTATTGTTGTTGATTCCGATGATGATGCTGATAATGTTGACAATAATGTTGCTGTGGATGAACCTGTTGCTATAAAAAAAGATGTTGCAGATACCTCTGCCGTTGTTGACAACGAGAATGCTGCTGGTGATGCTCAAGTTGCTGATACACTGAATCCCTCAGAATGCTATAAGACTGTTGACAGTAATTCTGTTGATAAACAAAATGCTCGTGGTGTTGCTCAGGTTGTCGATGTTATTGTTGCTGCTATTGCCGATGATGCTATGGTTGTTGCTGGTGGTTTCAAAGCCGCTGCTGCTGACGATACTAATGTTGAAAAGAATAAAGATGTATCCTCTGATGTTGAAACCAGAAAACCAAGATCAAATCATTTAATAGGCTGCGATTCTGATGCTACAAATGCTCTTCCATCTGTACCAGGCTACGTTTTATGCATATCTCTGGACTTAAGAACACAGTCACCGAAGCGGATGTCATAAATTTTGTTGCATCCAAGCTAAACTTGCCAACAACTAGCTTGATATGCTCTAAGTTGGTTAAAAAGGATGTAGATATTACGAGTCTTCATTTTATCAACTTTAAACTTGGTGTTCCCGCTGCATCTTTTAATAGAGTCCTTAAAACAGATATGTGGCCAATAGGCGTTCAAATTAAGCTGTTTGTAAGCCGTCCGTCCAAAAAACGAATCGGGCCAGAATCAACAGGTTCCGAATACATAAATAAGACATTTGCTGATGCTCAAGTGAGTAAATGCTTTTCTATGTATTATCATAATGCTGGAGGTATGAGAACAAAATCAAATGATTTTTTATTGCTGCTGCTGACTGTCCATATGACATTATTGCTATTACCGAAACATGGTTAAATGAAAATTTTTTAAATAGTGAATTTTTCACTTCCAATTTTAATGTTTTTCGTCGAGATCGTCACTACAACCAAACAGTTTTAAATAGAGGAGGTTGTATTGTAATAGCTTTATATTTACTATACATAACATAATGTACATACATACACATGTATTCTTTACTCTTAAGTACATATATTAATATTGAATAAAGTTAGTTGAATCCTAGCATCGAAACGAGATAGTCGCTTTTATTTGATTATATTATATTGGCAGCGGTAACGCAACAAAAAAAATTAAATTAATTTAAGCAGTTTGTAAATTTTTTTTTTTCGATTGAAATCATAAAACCAGTTTCAAAATCCAATCGGAAAAATACTTTAAAATGCCGGGAGGAGACGAAAACGCCGCAAATGTGCCTATATTTAATACGGCAGTGAATGTAAGCAGCTTCACAGTGCAAGCACCTGACCAGTTCACTTTCAACCCAGAAGATTGGCCAAAGTGGAAGCGCCGTTTTGAGCGGTTTCGAACCGCATCAGGTTTATTGAATAAACCAAGTAATGAACAGGTAAACACGCTGGTATACCTAATGGGTCCCCAAGGCGACGACGTCTTCCTTTCCCTAAGCCTGGAAGCTGAAAAGAGGGAAGTCTACGGAGACGTAATGGATGCCTTCGAGAATCATTTTATTATAAAGCGAAACGTCATCTACGAACGCGCGAAATTCAACTCAAGAAATCAGATGGAAGGTGAAAAAATCGAAGATTTCATAACGGACCTTTATACATTATCTGCTTATTGTGAGTATAGTTCCCTTCGCGATGAAATGATTCGCGATCGTCTTGTTGTTGGTGTTCGTGACAAACGATTGTCAGAAAAATTACAGTTGGAATCGCACCTCACCCTTGCACATGCAATACGTATTGTTAGGCAAAGCGATGCTGTACATAGGCAACAACAAGAACTTTTCTCAAATACAACAACCACAAGCAACAGCAGTATACATAGCGTCCACACAAATAACAAGAGCAAAGCAGAATCGAAGCAGTGGCATGTAAATGTGTATATTAATAAAATACCGGTAAAATTTTTAGTTGACACCGGAGCACCAGTTACGATCATCCCATCTTCTCTTTTTAATTTAAAGTTAAAAATGATGAAGATAGGTCAAGCAGATCGTGTCCTTACTGGTCCCACAGGAAATTTACTT